>JAWNNJ010001046.1:0-397225 GCA_035045125.1 Hypselothyrea guttata
GGATCCAGTGGTACGTTAGGGTCTAGTGGTGCGTTTGGATTGACAGGATCGACTGGAGCATTTGGATCAATAGGAGCATTCGGATCTGCAGGTGCGTTAGGGTCTAGCCCGCCAGGAACTGTGGGATCGATTGGTGTATTGG
This sequence comes from Hypselothyrea guttata, assembly GCA_035045125.1. NCBI lineage: Eukaryota > Metazoa > Arthropoda > Insecta > Diptera > Drosophilidae > Hypselothyrea > Hypselothyrea guttata. The sequence continues at coordinate 143 of JAWNNJ010001046.1, forward strand.
GATCCACAGGTTTGCTTGGATCCTCAGGTGCGTTTGGATTCACGGGAGCGATTGGAGCATTAGGATCCTTTGGGGCATTGGGGTCGACAGGAGTGATTGGTTCACCTGGTAATGTCGTATCTGCAGCAGGTATTTCTGTTGTCGTTGGAACGCTCGGATCTACTGGTGCACTAGGATCAACAGGAACGTTGGGATCTAGTGGAGCACTTGGATTGACTGGTACATTTGGGTCGATAGGAGATTCAGGATCGACTGGATTATTAGGGTTGACTGGAGAATTTGGATCAGCTGGTGTGTTGGGATCTACAGGAGCATTTGGGTTACTAGGTGTGTTGGGACCTTCTGGGGTGTTGGGGTTAACTGGTGCAATAGGTTCTGTTGGAGCAAGCGGATCAGATGGTTGATTGGGATCGTTAGGCGACAATGTTGTTTCTTCAGTAGGAACTGCAGTACTTGAAGCTCCTGGTCCACTTGGTGAGTTTGGGTCAACAGGTACATTAGGGTTGCCAGGTGTATTCGGATCAACTGGATTATTTGGATCAACTGGTGGCTTGGGATCAACCGGTGAGTTTGGATCCAAAGGCTCATTTGGATCAACTGGTACATTGGGGTCTTTAGGACCGGAAGTTGTGGTATCAACGGGTACACCGGGATCCACAGAAACGCTGGTATCCCAGTTGGGGTCTACTGTCGTGTTCGGATCCACTGGAGTGTTACTCGTCGTAACCACAGGTCCGTTATTTGCAGACGTTGTTTCTGAAATTGGGGCGGCAGTAGTCTCAATGGGAGAATCAGTTGCCACATCAATTGGCAATGTGGTTAAATCAACTGGAGTGGGAGTTGTTTCAACTGGTTGCTGTGAAGTTGGTAATGGTGCATCAGTCGACAGTGTGGGCTTAGTAGGCTTGGTCGGAAATGCTGTAGTTGATTCAACAAGGTTTCCCGAAATACTTCCATCGCGCAATGGTCCATCCGTCACGGTGGTCATCTTTGCGACATCTGCAGCCAGTTTCAACGGTACACAAATGTCCACACTATCGTTAATACATTGCGTATCCGGAGGACATTCCTTTATACTTCCCGTTGCGATATCCGATGTGCAAGACTGGTACGTTGATGGTCCCACACATATGGCGGATTTGCCATTGCAACCGATACTTATTATCTGTGCATTAGTCATTGTAGCCTGTTGCTGATGGCTACCGACCAGTGCGGATAACTAAAGGCATTGCCCAAGAAAAAAGAAAAAAAAAAACAAACACAAAAATATGGTTAGTAAAATTTTTAATTGGAATAACTGTGGTCCACACTGGTGCTCAGTTATTGACACGAGTCGACCGTTAAATAAATTCATTAAAGAGGTTAAGTTGTCACTTGCATAGGATACTTTCGAGTTGCCGCCGAGTGCTCTGAACGAAATCCAAAGTAGCAAGACTCCCGGCAGCTATTGTTAGTTTTGTTTTTGTTTTTGGTTGGTGAGAAGGGTGGGACGTGGTTTTAGTTTTAGTCACGCGTATCCAAAAGCCCGCAAAGTGCCACACCAAATGTTAATAAAAAACTCATCATTAACAAAAACCATAGACCAAAAATGATATAAGAAATGAAGTTGAAATTCTAATTTATTTGTTTTTTAGTTTTGGTATTTTTTGATCGGCTGATGTGAGGAATTTGTTGGGATTTTGTGGATTCACGGGTATCGGGGTTACGGGTACTTTGTTTGGAGCGGTATTTCACAAGGTTTGCTGTGCGCACTGAAGTTAGTTGGTGATTTATCAATTACCACAAGTATAAGTAAAAATCTGGAGATTTTGTTCGTCATCGTCGTTGTATGGGTATGTTTTTGGGGGTTCGAATGAAAAATCGTTACTATCCTCTGTACGGGAAGTCGAGCTGCTTTTATGCAATTCTAACCCACTTATCTCTGGCGAATCGTTTTGACACTATACAAACATCCAACGACTATCTCTGTTTACAGTCAAGATAAGTGTGCGACCAATTTATGATATTGCAGTGAAAAATGTGAGCGATCTTTCAACATGTTTTGACTGTTCATAATTATAATTATAGTCTATTTATTTACAAAGGTATTTAATTTTTTTGGGAGAAATTTTTAGTTTTGCGAATTATGGCTTATCATTTGACGTAATAAAGCAAGAAAAATATTACGAAATTTCAACAAAATAAATAAATATTTAGCTATTAGATTATCTTTATTTATTTTAAATGTTAGAATGTTATTTATCAAGTGAGGAATTTAGTTAGGCAATAAGCGTGTAAAGTCTTTACTTACAGATAAATTCTTTCTTTCTTCTATCAAAAAGAAATTCTACGATACAGAAACCTTGAAAATGATATTTATTTTTTCACAGAAAACCCCAGCAATTTAAGAAATTATATTATTGTCATTTCATAAATTATAACGCATTAACATACCTGAGTTAAGCAAACTGGCATAAAGACCTTGCTCCACCTCTACCCATAATTTTTAGTATGTTCTTTTACTTTTATGTGCTCCAATTTGCTATATCTACATGCGTATCATGGTAAAAAAGAAGTTAAGCTTTTGAAAGCTACCGATGGTCATTAACTTAAGCCTCATTATGATCTTTCACACATTTGTTTAATTGCCAGGCGTAGTTGTGTTTTTAGTTTTTAATCGCGAGCGTAAAAAATGAGATTAACAAACGCTACATCGAATAAGAGAGAAAACAAATCTTAAATCTGCGCATTTCCTGTGGCAAACAATGCTTTATTTACACAAAATGGATCAAGCTAAACAATGGGAAAACTGACGCGGTGAAATTTTGCCACAGACCGGAAATGTGGTTCAGCGTGGAACCCTGCAGAGATCATGACTAAGTCGAATTCAAATTTATCTATGTATTGAAACAATGCATACATATATTGTAGTAAGCATGTCTTATCTACATGTATCTGTATCTGTTTACTCCCGGGTCTACTAACCCCTGGCCATATGACGCAGACAAATCAGCCAACAGATATCCGTCTGTCTGTCCAAATGTTGCAGCCAACACTTTGTATCGTTTGCGTCTGTTTTTGTAAGCAAACCTGATAAGACCGTAGGGCATCATCGGATGGAGCGCAATGAACATGATCATGAATTGGTCTTGTGATAAGAGGGGGCATTTCATTTACCTACAGTGAAAGATTACCAATCTAATGCTGAGCCAGTATGGCGATAAGAGTAGAGACATTCCCATCAAGATAAGCCATTCCCAAGCTGTTGTTTGCTGAATTGTATAACAGAATTGAAGTGCGTACAATGGTGAGTGGGTAACTATTTAGTATAATGTTATTGACAAATTAAACATTAGTTAGTGAATCGAGTTCAATCATTACAATTCTTCTTCCTTGCCAACGTTGGTAATGGCGGAGCTTGCATTAGCGTTACGAATATCAATTTTACGTTGCAATGAGGCCGCTAATTCGTTGATAACCGATGAAGGAACTGAAGGAACGGGCTTGATCGGCTTCGGTTTGCGTTTGTTCTCCTCCAGCACAGCGGTTAGACGTTGGAGGGCACCGTCTGGATTCAAGGTGGCCATGAAAGTCTCCTCCATTGTATCAAGACTCTCACGTAACGCCACAATCTCGTCATATGCAGCGGTTTTCTTCATCTCGCAAGTTTCGCATACCTTCAACTCTCCACGGGGACGATTACGAAAGTATTCACGTGGAAAAGGATACCAACACTCGGAGCAGTGCAAAATGTCGGGGCTCTACGAATAAAGGAAAGAATATATAGAGTTTTGTTATATAGCTCAGCCACTTACTTCAAATTTAAAGTTGGAACCCATTTTGTACAAAAGTATTTTACGTGATGCAAGAAAAGACACTATCAACGCGACCAACACACGTGTTGTCAAGTATCGAGACGGGTTAATTAATATTTTTATTATCAAAAATTTTTAAACGTCAAGCCCAGTTAGGGATGTAAATCACAAAAAAGCACCGATGTCATAAGTAATAAACCTCGATGTATATCAATGTATCGCATTAAAACATCGTTGCATCGTTATGATGCTTTTACAATTTATTTTTCTTTGAAATATAGCAGATTTAAATACTTCTATTTTGGCTTTACCGACCGAACTAAAGAAACCACAAAAATATAGACTTCTTTACTATCAAAAATAACGCTATTGTGAAAATCAAGCAATCGATGTATCTACCATACATCAATTTCCACAATACATCAGAATACAACCGTTACAATTGAGTTACAACCGTTACATCGTCGATGACTGATGCATCGATGTTTCCTACATTCCCATGTCTAGTGCCTAGAAATCGAAGTGCAATCCTACTTCTTACATACATACATACATACATACATACATACATGCATACATTCATAAAGATGCCATTGAATGCCCTGCAATTTGGATTTGGGAACCTGCAATGTAAAATGGCTTCCATACATACTACTTTTGCCAAATTATCTAAAGCCAGCCCTTTTATTCCGGTTGATGTTTGGCTTAATCAAGGGGTCGCTTCAATAATTATTTATGTTAAATTACATTTAAGTGTAAGGTCGAAAGACCCTGCTGGCTCTGGCTAATTGTCAGGAGCGACTTCTGCTCTGACTACTTAAGCTACTTAACTGACCGCAATTTGCACAACATCTGGCATCCATTCCCAACACTTATTGGCAAACGGGGACCTGCTGGCCAGCACAGGCGAAAACACTGAGCCGGTGCATGCATTGAACCTGCAGCAAAAAACAAACGAAGCAAAAAAAGTGTGTAAAAAATAAATAAATGCAATGGAAGTTCGAATGCCGAAGAGGCAATACACTCGCCAGGTGGTATTAATTAGATTCACGCTGAACATTGGCATATTGAGTGGAAAAATCTTGCGTAAACCTCGGCATACCGACGAAGGGTAGCAGCCTTGATGGCAGTAGTGTATGGCAAAAAGGTAAAATTCGTGCATTTATGGCATTGAGTATGCTCTTTGAAGCCATGGCAATTGCATCAAATTGTACAATTAAGCGTCGTATGCTTTGCACAGTTTCACATATTTTATTACTTTTATTATTATTATGCAGTTGCTTCATTTAATGCGGTTAAATCGTAAAATATCACACAAAAAACAAAGGCAACAAAAAAAAAGCGATTCGCAAATGCAATGCAGGCACTGCGGTTTTTCATGTCTAGACAATACAATAAATACAGTTAGCCATATATTTGTATTATCAGGCGTGTGACATACATACACCGTATGTACGTATGTACGATTGTCATATGCTGCGCCGTAGTATCATCTGCATACGTATATTTTATAATTGGCATCAATTTGTGGGCTTATTTGCAACATTACTCGCGCAAATGAGGCCGTTTCCACTGCAACTCATTAAATCCGGTGTTCACAATCAGAACACAAAAGGTATGCCATAATCTTGGTAATGTCGCTGTTTACTTTCTAGATGTTGTGGCGGAACCAATATGGTTCTACTCAAATATCACTCACAATTTCCGTCGACAATTCTAAAATTTCCAAATTGGTATTTTCATATACAAATACAATGTATCTAGTCAGTAAAATAAAAAAACCTAACATTTTTACTTAAACTCAGAAAATAACGAACTTTGAAAAAAGAAAATGTTATGTCCAAATACTTTTGCCTGCTTGTGTATACCGCAATGTGAAAAAATGAGATCCTTGCTTAAAAATAACGTTAAAAATTAGATTTCTCTGAATTTAAAAATCTTTCTGGACATGCATTGGTCCTCGAAAAAGGATCAAAAGGATGTTTGATTTTGTCATTTAAAAATTTCGTTAATAATTATTATTTACGGTCCCTGATATTTCTAAAACATTAACCAAATAAAACTCCGATGTTTAAATGCATAGATTTTTTTTGGTAATGTCAGGGTGTTAAGCGTTGGCTTTAAAATCTACATTTTTTTTACCAAATTAATCCATGTCTGTTTTTTTTATGAAATGTTTTACATATCAAATCATTTAGAAACAAATTAGATGGTATTAAAAAATTGATGGCATTAAAAACATCTTAAGAACACAATTGTTGGCTCTAAAATCAACATTTTTGACTAAATTCATCCATGTCTGTTTTTTTTTGTATTAAATATTTTGCATTTTAAATTATTTAGGATGAAAATTATACAAATAAAAATTATCGAGTTTTTTGGCCCTTGGTATGGTCAACTATGGTCACTGCTAGCATCACATCTATTGCACTCCGGTACTGTCTACCTGTCGAGCACACTCGACTGAAGCCTGACCGCACATACTTCTGTTTCTTTATGGCGCAGTCAGCGCTCGTCAACGGCTCGTTTGACAGGGCCAAAGGCAAACAGTCGACGTGCTAATTCGTTTCAGGAGCACCCAGTTGATGCTGAAAGCACCATGGCCTAAGCCCAGACACCACACGCCAGACACCAAAGCCCAGATACCAGATCCCAGATCCCAGACCCCAGACCCCAGATCCCAGACCTCAGGCCCCAGAGCTCAGGGCCCAGAGCACTTGGAAGACCCAGAGGCATCAGCCACACGCTGGAATCCCGTGGCCAATGCCGCGTTGACAGCAAAAATTGTAACCAGGACACACGGTGGGCCGCTGTCTGCCAGCTTCTGCATGCAAATCAAGCAGCAACAATCCTGCCACGCCCCGTGCAACACACCCCGAATCCCTCCTGCCCCCGCCCCGACCCCTGGGCCACCCACTGTTTGACTGCTTTGCCCAAAAATTATGCAAGTCGTGTCGGTTGCGCTGCAACTGCGTTAATGTTGTTGGCGTTGCGGCTGCGGCAGAGCTGCAAGTGAGCGGCAATGCGAGAGGGGGGGGAGAGCGGAGGGAGAGAGAGGGGCACTCCGCTTCTTCTTGCCACATACCACACTTGCCTCATTGGCGTTGCACAAAGCGGGCAGAGGCAGCGGCTAAATTTGCATAAATTAACAATGTTTCGCAATTGCAGCCACCGCCACCCACTGCCCCGCCCACACTCCCACTCCAGCTCCCCTCCCCCAGCCCGCACAATGTGTGAGTGTGTGTAGTGTCCACCATGCGCAATGTGCGCGTTTTATTGATTTGATGCTCCAATGCACTTATTATCCCTCAAGCAGCCAGCGCCAGTTAATCCCGTGGCGATGCGGCGCCATTTTGCGGACACACACGCCCACGCGTACACCGTGCGAAAAACTAGACAATTCAAAGTACAAATAATATTTAAAGACAATTCCGGCCTTTATTGATTAGGGTGTAAAGCAGGCGTGGCATCCAACAATTGAAATTAACTGATCTGCGTGTAGTATGCAGCTGCCTACAAACAAAAAGTAGCTGCTCTAGCCCTAATAGTATTTGAGATAACAGCGTTCATAAGAATATAATATGGTTCTTTGTGAGATCTGCCAATTATCTTATTTGTTTAATTATTCAATTATCTTTAACGACGGCAAGTCTATGATCACCTAGATAGGGGCTAGAGATAGCATGTTTAGTTAGTTAGATTCTCCTATTCCATAGACAGATTTGTTACGTACGATCTAATAACAAACATTGTCGCCTATGTTGTACTTACAATTGTAAATGTTAAGTAAATGCCTTTTGTTTGACTTAAACGATTTCGTGATAATATGGATTTCGACTTTAGTTTTAAATTTCTTAAAATAAAATAATACAAGGTATACAGAATCTCTTGATAGGAAATGATTCTTATTAGGTAGAAGAGTTTCTCGTTGCTCATTTTGTCTTGGTCATCCACCTGGTGAAGCTATATACTCTAGAACTTCCATATGACTAAGCTCTTTTGAGTTGTATAATCTCTATTAAGCAGGCGAGTCCTCACTATCCATTTGATCCATAACGCTCTCGGTTAAGCCATCGGCATCGTCAATGTGAAGTGAAAGTGATCTTCGGATGTTTTGCTGTGAATTTGAAATAACAATTGTTTTCAATATGTAAATGGTTTTTCTACAACTACCGACTATCCTTACCTGAGCTAGAACTTATTAGGGATATTAACAGACATTCCACTACGGAAATGTCTACCCAAGCTGAAAGATTGTTGACGATGCAGTATGTAGACTCTGACTCTATAGAGCACATACATACATAGTATTGGGAAGTCATCAGAAAAATATTGTGCACTTAAGCAACTACATCCCAGATCCAGAAGAGATGTAAGCTCGATCTCCTGGCTATTAAACTGTTAGAGGGTCGCAGCGCAAACCTTCTGTAGTATTTATAATATACTTTAACCGATTCAGGTATACAATTCGTTGCATTGATTTCTTCCAGTGCTTGAGCATATGAGCGCTTTAGGGCGTGCCCAAAAAGTTGGTCAAGTGTGCGCAGAGGGAGGCGGAGGCGGACGCGGAGGCTCATTAGCGTAGTCAAGTGGAATTGGGAAAACGCACTCACTTCGCATAGGGCAGCCGAGAAATAGCGCCTAGGGCATTAGAGCAGACAAAACGCTACAAGTTTCCAGGTGTGAATTCGCTGATAATCCGCTGCTAAATAAATATTTATAAGTGTCGATAAAACAAGTAATTCATGTTAATTACGCATTCTTGACTTACCAGGCTTTCTATGTAGCCTATGCGCCTAATTTGGTCCACTCTAATGCAGGTCCACTCTTTCGCATGGCAAATTACGCCTGTTTTTTGCCCACTGTAACTATGCAGCGCCGGGTGAAAATGGAATCATCATGCAGTCAATTGATCAAGCGGTTTGCCTTTGGCCAGCAGCAGCTGCAAAAAACACAAAAGATATTATATTATGATTGATGCGCGGCAGAAAAAGCAGAAAAAACAAACAGACGTGAAACATGCGAATCCATGTGTGAAGAGACGTGATTTTTTCCACCGACCGCAGGTTGTGCTTTTTGTTTTGGCCCTGCTGCCATTTGTAATGCCATCAAGTCCAACTGGGCTATAACAGCACATTGCAGTATCTGGCAACGTTCGCGTTGGCAATTAACGGGCAGTTGAAGCGAAATTATCGCATTTCAAACTAATTTAAATTTGCAAATATTGCTTGTTGTTTAGCTTGCACACATGCGCAGGTTCGATCGATGCTGAGCTGTAAATGTATCGATACCTTATCGATCTGGTTCAATCGAACCGAATCATTTAATGCACCCACTTGGTGCTTTTTTTTGAGCCTCCTACTATGGGACAATTGAAAAATAAAAGCACCAATTCCAATGGGAAAAAACACCAATGCACCAGTAGCACTTATCGATACTGTGCAAGTGATCGGAAGCTGCGTGATGTATCGATATGCTCTGTTCCTATCGCCTGAACATATGAATGTAAACAAAACAAATCCACGCTTCGTTTTGGCGCAACTACGTTTATTGAGTGCACTCGTTTGCAGCATGAATGAGTGAAGTGAATGCACGATGAGTGCACCCTGGCTTGGCTTAAGTTGCTCTTGGCCAAATGGTTGAGCAATTTAATTTGCATTTTAGCCAACTAGAAACGAATTTCTTGTAATGCTTCGATAGACACGAGACGCCCGTCCACAGCCGGCAACTGCTGAGATGCAGCTACAGTTGGGGATCCTCCTGCCCCTCCTGCCCCTCCAGCTCCTTATCCCTGATGTTGCCTGCTGCCTGCTGCCTGCTGTTGGTACTTGTGCTTATCGTCCTTGTCCTTGTCATCAGCGTTGTGCTTATTTGTTTATGTTGCGCAAAGTAAACAACTAATTTTAATTTGCCGCAGGAGCCGCAGACGACAAGAAGATGATGATGACAAAACAGAAACGATGATGGCAAGCTCAGAAGGATGTCGCCGCTGGAGGTTGCCCACTGGACAGCGGACAGCGGACAGAAGAGGAAGACGGGGAGATGGAAAGCAGGCCAGCACTATACACACGCTTACGCATGCACGCCAGTGTTGACAGTGTTGGAGTGGAAAAAGCTGAATGGAATAACCTGTAAGCTTGATGATTTAAAGTTTATTCTAAGCTAAATCAATCTGACGAGTCGTATTCGCCTCCTCTGGTTAAGAACGGAGCCGATTAGTCGGACTTGCCAGACTGTACAATACCCTGCACCCTATATTTAGACCCTGTAAACAAAACGGCTTATTAATTGATAAATGTGTGCAACACCCAGAAAAAGCCATGGCAGGTCCCAAAAACTATAAATATTCCAATTAGGTAGGTTTAATAATATAGAAGTGCCTAGCCGAAGCAGGAACAAATCTTGGAGAGACTTATAAGAATTACGACTAGATATTTGTATTGCATTTCAGTATTTTTATACACTGTACCCATTGAAAAATGGGAAATACAGGGTTATTAACTTTGTTCAAGCTAGTTTCTATTTATTTATTTAGTTAATTTCAAGAGAAAACATCAAAAATAATACAAAATGTAATACCATTTATGTATTTCATTTGTTTTGATTTGGCGTTTAAAAAGCTGATGCGGCTGCACTGCTACACAGAGGTAGGCAGCGGCAAAGGATTGGATCAGTCGAATTAAATATAAGAGAGACGCCTCTCCTATGCATTTCGGTAGTTTGCATTTTGTTTTGACATTTCATTTATTCAAAATACCAAAAACAAAGACAACAACAATAATGGAAGCAACAACAATGTGCGCCCATACAAATTATCTTTAAATAATTTAGTTTCTCATTGGGCGAGTGGGCGTGGCAGGCGAAACTCTGTGCACTTTTATGATGATTTTTCTGTATACTCCCTACTCTCTCTCTCTCTCTCTCTCTCTGGCTGACCAAAGGACAACGCTGTTTCATGTATGTATGTGTGTGAACATCATATGAAAGCGGAAGTGCTTACCTTTAGCACACACACGCATACACACCCACACAGGCAGGCTCGTGTATGATTATACGTGGCATGCAACAAATTTTTACTGTGCCTTCAAGTGCTTCGCGGCTGTTACATATGTTCTACATACATATATACCGTGTACACACACACTCACACACATACTCCCACACACACACACGCAGTTAACAGAGCTTTAAAATATGTCCACAGGTGCGCATGCTGCAAATGTGGCGGGTGTTGTGGGAGGAAGCCTGGCTGTTGTGGTAAGCGAGCGAGTAAGGGGCCGTCTGGGCTGCGGAGTGGGAAATGGGTCGCTGGAATTGACTTTCAGCTTTTGACTTGTATGCCAAAACGAAGCACATACCAAATTGCCACCGTACGAGGGTAGTCACAACATTTCGTATACCCTGCAAAAATGGGACATTATGTTATGGCTAGGAGTTGTCGCGGCGGGGTAAAGAAAGAAACAAGCACCTTTTCTGTTACTGCCCTTCTGTAGATACAGCCTTCTTTATATTTTATAGTAAATTAGTCCATTATTTAAGATCAACGAATCTAAATTTCAAAATTCCTTTCCATCTTTGTGCTAAAAAATCTTGATTCAGGCGTTCAAGGTGAAGGTTTTTTATGAATAATTACTTCCATGTTTGGTTTTATAACCTGTACCCATGAAATAGGTCAAATAGTGTTAATAAATTTGTATGTTTTATTTATAGATAACTTTGTCATACAAATGCTTAAAGATCCAGAAAGTATAGGTACAAATCCAATTTGGAATTTGAAAAATATGTTATCTTTTTTATATATTTTTTAATATCTCCATTTCTGAATTAAGAAGTTCTACGCTTTGAAATGCAAATCTATTAGCCACTTCATTTAAATGACGAACCACATCATGCAAATGACGAAGCAGTTCAATCATCACAGAAACTTCAACGTCTTTTTTGTCGCTCATGGAAATGAGCGTCATTCAAAATGATGTAAAATGAGCTCACACTTTGCGCTCGTGGAATTTGGCTATTGAATGAAATCAAATCTGTTGCAATTCCGAATATAAGCGAATTTAATGGACTGTACGGCTTTAACTTCAGTTTTGTTTCGGCAAAATTATTAATTTTATTGTTAAAACAGATGATATGGCTAAAACTGTTCGATTGACCCTCGCTGGAGTAATTTGAATTCTTGGTCTGTTGCGTTTACTGCAAAAGGCTAATTGAAATTTGCCATTAATAATGCAAAAAGGTCTCGGTGAGAAACTTTTAGGTCCACCCACATGTGTGTTCATGTGTGTGTGTGTGAGTTTGGGGGGTGGGGGGAGAAGTGGATATATGTGTGTGTGTGTGTGTGTTTGTTTGCAGCTGTGTGCGTGCTATTTTAAATATTTCAAATATTTGTAACATTTGCCGCTGCTGCCGCCACTCAAGTAACCAAAAGTACACTACAACACACACACACACGCCCTCTCTTCCCGCCCCTTCCCACCCCACCCTCGCTCAGTCCCCCCGCTCCTCTGTGCCCCCTCCACAGCCTATTGGGAGCATGCAGAATATTCGGCCTCGCCATTTACCGCGAAAGGTGAATGCTTATTTTCTGGTCCGTCAGCCGCCGGCTGATGTCGACGTCAACGTCAGCGTCAGCATCGCTGTCGTCGTCGTCGTCGTCGTCGTCGTCGACATCTCAGTCACCACATGTAAAAAACGCTGCCGGTTCTCCCCCCACCGCTGGCATTTACCTGAGGAATGAAGCGAGCAGAACATAGCTGGGGAAGTTTCCGTTTTGTGGGGTTGGAGGTTACGCGAGTTATGCTGTGATTTCGCGAGCTTGCGGGAGGCGGGAGGCGTGACAGTCGCTTCGCCCATGTGTGCGGCTAGGAGTGAGGGAAATGGGGGCATGAGGCGTGTACAAAGTTGGCCAAAGGACGCAAAACAAAGATAAAAAAAATACACAAAAAGCCCAAATGTGGACGCGCCCGACTGTAGCATACTCTGTACCCTATATATTAAATATAATTTAAAAATGTTACAGAAAGTGCAGCAGCAATGCTTCTTCTTTCTTTTTTTTTGCCATTATTTAATAGCATATTATTCGATTCTTATGAATTCAGGCGTAAAGTTAGTCTACAAATGATGCAAATATTTGCAAGTTATTTGATGTGCCCTTGCGTGCCATAGCAGTCAGCTTTCCACAGTGAGACAACCAAGTCTTAGTGCGTAATACCCCATTGTGGCATTTCATGCATATGGCGCATAAAAAGTAAAACGAACTCTTGCCAAAGATGAAATGGTTTAAAATATGTACAGCTGCTGCTGGGGTGCTGAGAGTTGAAGATTGTACGGTATACACAGCAAGAAATAATTCTCTAAGTTCCACCAATTGCTTAGGCTTGAGTTTAGTAAAAAAGTATTAAAAAAAAAAACATTTTAAAATTTGTGGTGTTCAACATTTCAAACCAAAACAACAGTACAAAAAAAAAAAATAATTATAATAAATAATAACAATAATATTGGAAGCTATATTATTTTTTTGAGTGTAGCATAAGGGCGTCGGCCTATGCCCGCCCACACACACACATGAACACGGCTCCACACACATACATATGACTGACAGCAGATATGTCGCGGCGTGTTGAGTGAGTGGCAATGGCAGGAGTCATCTATTTGGGGTTTATTTCGAGGTAGGTGGGGACTTGGAGTGAGGGACGAGGTCATGGGAGAGAGGGACGGAGTGGGGAGCAACGGAAAATGTCTCTTAAAAATGCCAACACAATGCGCTACAAAAGGTTGCATAAGCTATATTAACTTTATTTCAAAATCCAAACTCCAACAAAGCAAGAATATAAAAAATAATATAGAAATTCAAATATTTACAAACATAAATTGTAGTGGAAATAATTTAAAAAAAAATTTCATAAAAATATATAACTTAAATATTTTTATAAGAATTATATTTTGATTTTTACTCTGCATATTTTAATATTATTTTATAAATTATTATTTTTTTTTGGGCATAACATAAGAAGAATAAAAGTTCCCAAATATTTTTCTTATATAAATAAAATATTTTGCTTTTTACTAATTGCAATTTAAATACCAGACAAATGAAATTTGCTAAAAATAAAGTCAGGATTTGAATATAGTATATATTTTTATACGATTTGATGCTTTAAATATCACGTTCGACTGGGAGCCAGTGATCATGTGAACTAATCAAATAGTTATGCCTTGAAGTGTAGCGCATTTAAATCGTAAGCATTTTATTGTTGCTTTTTTATTTCCCTAACCCCTGCAGCCGTTGAATCTTTTTAGGTTTCTGTATGTTTTGGGTGTTGTTGTTGTTGTTGTTCGTGTCGTTGGCTTTTTTATTATTTATTTCACTTTTTATTTTGTTGATTGTTTTACAAAACAACAAACGGGGGAAGGTCGCAGCCCGCGCAAACCAAAACGAAACGAAACGAATTGCCCAAGTGTGGGGTACAGCGGGACGGGGCGGGGCAGACAGAACACAGGCCAGACGATAAATGGGTGTGGGGGGGAGGGGTGAGCAGGAGTATAAATGTGAGTGGGAGTGAGAGGGCGCTGTGTGTGAGTGGGGCAGCAAATGGGAAAAAATCTCTCGAGGCTACTGAAAAACTTGTTCGGTGCTCGTTTTTTGCAATGACGTTTTCCATTCAGTTTTTAACTTGTTTTATTTTGGCTTTTTCTTGGCCAGTTATTTCTTATGCTGCTTGGTTTTTAGCTTTGCGCCTTGGCGACCCCATCCGCACCCCCCTTCCCCCACCCCAGACCCCGTCCTGTCTGCCTCTGTCATCTTGGCTGTGCCCCAAGTCGTAGTTGGTGGTTTAAACACATGAAACAATTATAAAGTTGCCGAGAAATGTAAACCCAAAGAGAAAACAATTTAATTGAATTTAAGCAGGGGTTGTCATATCCTAATGGATTTAAAACAACAACAACAACAACAACATCAAATACAAATACAAATAAAGCATAATACATAAAAAATGAGAAACTGCAAAGGCAAAAAATATAACGAAAATGAAACGAAAACGTAAACTGAGCCCAGTTCGCCGGAGTCTACGGAATGGAGCTCTTGCGACGTTCAAGCGGGTACTGCAGGGATGCGGAGTGTGCGTGTGTGCTGCAGGGGTCGCCAAATGAATGTGAAAAGGCGCATAGTTTTTGTTTTGTTTTCCTGCTCTTTGGCAGAACTTTTGCCGGGTGTCGGGGGAGGGGGAGGGGGGTTGGGGGCTGGGGACTCCGACTCTTCAGTGGGCAATTACTTAGCCTAAGCTGATTATACGGCCGGCTGTAAGTGAAATAAATTTGCAGCAATTGCGATGGCATGCCATAAAGGTTTCGGTAATCAAATCATAGCATACTTTTATGGGCAAAGGCGATCTTTATCAATATCCAGCTGTACTTGCACTTTTCACTTTCACACTGCGACACTTTGATTCGGCATTGAAATTGAAATCGGCTTAAAAACAAAATGGGGCAAGAGTGCAAATGGCGGCGGGGGCAGGGGCCATAGAAGAAACAGCATACAAAATGAAAGCAAAACAATATTTTCCTAATTTTCGCTCAGGCTCAACAAACGAAAAACCAAAAAAAAAATAGAAATGAAAGACAAGCGAAAGCAAAGGCAAAGCAAACTGTCAGCAACAGGCGAATGCTGTCAAAGCAGAGAATGGAGAGAGTTTGAGGGGAGGGGGGCAGTGCACCATGGGCAAAAAGTCGACAAAATTGGCATTAATTTTATTAATAATATAATTTCAATAATAATATCAATAATTTATTTTTATAAATAGCAACTTGTTTGAGCCCAAATCAGATCGGAAGCGTTGCTTAGGAACTCTAAAATATTACAAAACAAGTCTGAATATAAATGATGAATGTTTTGGCCCACAGTGCAGTGGAAGCTGTGAATGCAGTTCAGCGTCTGCTCTGCTCTGCTCTGCTGCTGCTTCGCTTTGTTTGCCGTTGATTTCCGTTGCTTCCGATTGCGTTGTTTTTTTTATTTTTGTAGTTTTTATTGCATAGCTTCAGGTGACTCTAAACAGGCAATAGTTTGAGTGCTTTTATTTTAACACCAACACTTAGCACACGTACTGAAGTCAGGAGCAGAAAGGATTTACTGTGTTTTTTATGGCAATTACGAGTGCTTCGTTAAGTAGCGTTAAGTGATATCGATACTCTGTTGCTGCAACTGTTCTGCAGCCAGTTCTGCCAAATCCGCTTTATTTCCGTCAAATCTGGCTGTTTTTAACGAGCACGAATTTTTGAATAAAGCTTTTGGTAAGCTTTTTCAGAAATTTTATCGATATTGGAATTTATTTAGCCTAGGTTATTATTGTTTGCTTTAAACTTTCAGCTGATTTGCCAGCACATATCGAGCATGGAAATCCAATTGCAAATAATTCTCAAGCCAGACAATTAATCACACTTAAGACTGCCATTGTATGAGCATTACAAACACGTGTTTGACTGTGCATGTGTGTGTCAATATGTATGTAATTTATAACTGATGAACTATCAAATACCGCAAATACAACATGCGAATGGGTACGGTGGTAAAGTTGCTGTTTGCACACGACTTGTTTGCCTGGCAAAATATGAAAATGTTTTGCATATTCCAAATATTGTTGTTGGAGTTGGAATTGGTTTTGTTGTTGTTGTTGCTGTTGTTGTTGGTCGCTAGCATATTGTAAAATTGATTTATTTATTCATTTTCGTTTTCATTGATTTGTTTGTTTTTATTTAATTTAATAAATTATTTCGACTAAATTAATGCGTGGCACACACACAAACTAAGCACTAACCCAAACCTGTGTGTAACCATAACAAATCCCTTGGAATCCCCGAAAGCGTTGGGAACCCCCCAGGCAAAAGTCTCATTCGGTTAGATTCCATGCATTCCAAACGCACTGATTGCAAACCGCTCAACATTTTCATTTGAATTCTGCCATAAAACAATGATTATCAATAAACAAAAAAAAAACCAAATACAAATAAACAGCTTAACAAACCTCTAGATTTAACTTGACTGGTAAAATAAATAAAACCAACCACAAATTATGCATTTAACAAATATGGCAGGAAACATATGCATAATGCTCCATAGCCCACAATTGTAACAGAATCAATATGGCTTTAAAAAAACTCTAAATACAAATTAGAAACAATTGTCTAAAAGTTTTTTATGTTTTATTTAACATAGAACATTTTATATAATTTTTTTTAATATAATTATAGAGCGATAGAGCTCATCATCCTGATCATAAATATATCCACTTTGTGAGGACTGCTCTTTTTATGGGTATATGCAATTTTTAGGGATAGTACCGTATCGTAATACAATATAGTACATGCTTTTATTTATATATATTGTTATACTGCTTTCTAACTGCTAATCGTATTATCATATTAGCCATGGAACTATTGCTATCAGCAGAGTTTTAGTGCATTCCTCTATGCAATATGCATGCATAATCCCAGCTGTTGTGGTCGGGCCTGGCAGCAGCACTTTGATCCATAAAAAACAATAATAATCATGATTACAAAATCGCCAAACAAATTTGTTGACATGACTGTGAGGCTGAGGGGGCAAGAGGGGAAGCAGGGAATCATTGGATAGAGCTGCAGCAGGGAGAGGTGTGAGGACCAACAGAGATATATAGCAAAGATTTGGATTTTAATCTCTTGACATGACGATGAACAGAAACTTCAGACTGCCAGGTGTGTATGTGTGTGTGTTGTGTGTGTATTTGACATGTGTATGTGTGTGTGTGTGTGATGTGAGCATAAACAACTGGCATTTTGTTGGCTTTTTGCAGCTTGGCGGCATGCACTAGTTCGTTATGTTGTTAATTGGTTGTTGCTATTGTTGCTCTTTTGAGATCCTGTACCTAAAAAAAGTGTCAAACGGTCTATTAAGTTAGTGCAAATGGAAAATTGATAGTAATTTATAGTAAATTAGTATATGTATTCTGATTCAGGACGACGAACTGAGTCGATATAGCCATGTCTGTCTGTCTGTCTGTCGTCAGTATGAACACTTAAATCTCGTAAACTAATACAGTTAGAGACACCAATTTTGGTATATAGGTTTTTCTATACGATCGAATAAGTAACAGTAAAGATAAGCAACAGACAATTTGCTTTACTTTGCATTGGGAGGAGTGGTTTGTGGATTATGGAAAAAAGAAACAGGGTCTCCTAATGTCGGTTCCGTCCGACTGTAGCCTTCCGTCCGACTAATCTGCCCCATCCTAACTGGTTGTAGGTGTTGTAGTTATTGCTGTTGGTATTATTGTTGTAGCTTATTGTTGCTTTTTTAAATCCAGTGCTTTAGGGATTAAAAACACGCAACATAGCAAACACATTCAAACAAAATACACAAATTATATTGCAGGCAGCAGTGGGGAGTGCCAGCACTTAGCATACGCTGTAAACGCTGTTAAAAGTTGTTAGAATTATGCCAAATAATCCTGAGGTTAATCCTAAAATGGAGGGGGTAGGATTGGTTGGAATATAATTCAAAACACTAATTTTTCATTAAGGAAATATAATATACAACTAAATTCAATATTTAATAATAATAATAAATGATATTTTATACTACAATATTCAAAAGTCTATAAAAAATCCCGAATTAATTGCGTCCAAATAAAATTTAAAAGCATTAAAATCAATGTGAGGTAATTTTAATATTAAATGAAAATGACAAATATTTAATGTGTTATAAAAAGATAATTGAAATGCATTAGGAACAAATAAATAAATAATATTCTTATGGCCTGTTTCATGTAGCACATACGGTTCACTTTTTGCAAAGGTTTTACAGGGTATGAAAATGCATTTATTTATGCAAATTTCATTTTATTTGTTTTCAATATTTTGGTAACTTTGTCGCTGATATTTCCGCCAAAACAAATATACAAATAATGCCAGTAGCCGTCAGCCAGGCGCAAATATGTTTGTTAAATTGCACACACACAACACACACAGACATCAAGCACACACACACACACACCGGCACACACATACATAGACATGTGAGTTGGCTGTACATGACGCCGCATTATTCTGCATTTTAATAATTCAAATATCAATTTGTTGTTACATTAAATATTTAATTTGTACTAAAATGTGTTAAATTCTTTTGGGTATTATCAACACACACACACACACACACACACACACACGCATACACACGCATACAGCTGTGTCATCTATGTTTGGTTTTGTTTAATTACAGCTTAAAATCTTTGATTAAAAATAAAACAAATAAAGCACTCACAGGCCAAACTTTTGAACATTTTATTTGAGCATTTTAACAGACTGTATTTTTTTATTTTATGCGGTTTTAAGCTCAAAAAGTTCTTGCTGAAATCTAACCATCTTAAAGCTCATTTGGATTTCCTTTTCAATTAATCATCACTACACCACTGCTTATAAATTAATGCTAAGAGTTATCTACATTTATTTATACGTAAGGTTAATTAATTTTAATTTATTATAGCTGCATTTCATAGCTGATATTGTGCTTATGTCTAGGGCTTATTACTAGCATCCTGTTAATTACGAACTGGCTTAATAATGATGCACATAATTAACACATGGTTTGTCGCTTTATGGGATTTACCTCAGTGACAAAATGCTACACACCGAAATGTGCTATTACATTAAGCTCTTAAGTCCATTGATCGCCAACGTGCCATGACAAATTCTACTACTCCGAGTTGATATTTTAAACTGAAATAGTCGGCAAGGCTGCAGTCGAATGTGGCCTGACTTTGTTAAGAGTGGAGCAGCATTTTAAAACTCATTCGAACAATTCTTTTATAAAATAGAAATGGCTTTCTTCAAGAAGGCAAACTATTTTTGCAATTTCCATTTTTATGTGGAACTGCAGCTTAAATGCAACTCAGCAGTGGACTGATTAATTAAATAGTATTAGCCACTAATTGAAAGCTGCACGTGCACCGTCAAGAGCCCAACTAGCTGCAATCGCACTTGAAATTCGCTCAGAAGTGGAACTCCTTATTTGACTAATTGCTGGCTATTTCTATAGTCGGATGCTGAAGAGTACGGGTATATGTATATGTACCAGGCAATGCCTATCCAGAGGCGGATGTTGGAATCCCCCATGGGATACAGGGCTGGGCTGGCCTGACCGGTAAACGTTACCTTGACGATCCAAAACGCAGCCAATCAAGTGTAAAATCATTGAATTTTTAATTGATTCCAGCGACGCAATGCAACGTGGCGCAAGTTTACTTTAGTTTTTTCCTTCGCTTTTAACTCCTACGCTTATTCATCTTGTTCTTGGGTGTTTTTTTTTTATTTCGCAATACCCTCTTTAGTGGGCATGCTGGGAAATGTTAGGCAGCTTGGGCCTACAACCAAATGCATTCTGAATTCCATTTACGCTTCTGATTGAATAACAATTGTTTGCTTTAAGACCAATAAATGACTAGAAGTTCCTTTGTTTTGTCAAGTAGAATAGTATTATTTTTAATCTTGTTACTAGCATTTAAAAGTATATTTTTTAAAATTATTATAGCTTTATATTTACGACTTTTAGTTTAAAGTTTCGCCTTAAGATATTTTGCATAACAATTGGTTTGAAATCAAATCCATCTTTTGTACAACGATTTTTGCATTCTATCAAAGAATTCTTCTGTGAATTCTGTGATAAAGTTTTTAATTTTTACTCCTGGTCTATATATTATTATTCAAAAATTTCCTAATTTGCAAAATATTGTGCCAATTTCAGTGACTGACATTTCAAAATGATTCAACTTTCTGTTTAATCTTCAGAAACAGTACTTTAAAAAGTACAAAAGAGTTTGTTAAGTCAGTGGAAATGAAAAATTCGTTTAACACCCAGAACCAGGCATGGTAGACCCCACAAGGAATATATGTTCTTGATCAGGACGAGAAGCTGAGTCGATATAGCCATGCCCGTCTGTCCTTCTGGCTGTCTGTCAGTATGAACAGCTATTTTAAAGCTACTAAACTGGTAACTTGAAAGGTTTATGTACGTACCTTCAACTAAGCAACAGCAAAGATATGGTACAGACAATTTACGCACATAGATTGCCTGTGTGTGTGATTATGGAAAGACTAACTACAAGGTCTCCTACTGTCGGATACGTCCGACTGAAGCCTGCCGTTACTGGTTACTGTTTTATATGGTTTATATCGGATGTCCTTGTTATATCTTGGCGAGCGTATTGGAAATTCTGCATGCTCTTCCGCATGAGATTTTTCTATCATCCGCTCTCAGTCTGTATTGCTCTTACTGGCAGTCCCATTCTATTTCTCTTTATCTAACATTCTATTATTTTTTCTCTCTCTGGCGTAGTTTTTTCTCTTGATTCAAGGGGTCTTGGGGCGATTCTAATGCCTCGATTGGCATAGCCGTCGCAGCGGGTTTTTTGAGTTAATTGGCAGTTGTTGTTGTTGTTGTTGTTGTTGTTGTTGTTGTTGTTGTCGGCTGGCCCGTTGCGTCATCGGAGCTGGATTGATATGGTTGCCTAGGCTGGCATATGATAGGAGCACAGGTGGCGGGGGGTTTACAGGAGGGGGTACGATAGGGTAGGCCATGGAATGCCAGCTAACAACGACATAGATCCCTCAGCAATGTTGCTACTTGACGTGTCGCTGCATTGTTGGTCCTTGACATGGAGGCGTATGGAGAGTGCTGAGGGTGGGAGGGGGCAACCAGTATGGTTAGGCAATGTGTGGAGTGGGGAGAGGGGGGCAACTAGGGACTCAGTGGGTTGCTGGCCAATTGAATTGTGCTGGCAGAATGTGACGGTCGGTGTTTTTCAGTTTGTTGTTCGATTTTAGTTGGGTTTTATGCGTCCATGTGCATATCTGGCTAAGAACGCTCTCCGCTCTACCCGTTCTCCACTCTCCACTCTCCGCCGTCTGCTCTCTCCACGCCCTCTCACCGTTGATGTTGAACAAATGCAATTGAGCTGCGAGATATGGACCAAGAGGCGTTAGTAGCACAGGGGTCAGTGCAAACTGTAATTAATTCTGCGCATATGCCAGCATGCATTGATGATTTCAATTGCAGACAGTGAACGTAAACGGTTAACGGCTAACGGTTAACGGTTAACGGTTATCGGTTAACTCTGTGCATGGTGAACGCAGATGCCAAAACAACCAATGCTCAGTCCGTTTTAAGCTCATCAGATTAACAGCGAAAGGAAAAACACAGCTTCTTTTGACGCTTCACTGCACTTTAATTGCAATTAAGTGCGAGCAATGGGCTTTTATGAGCTTTAATCGACTTGAAGAGCTTTTACTGCTAATGCGCTTAAGGCTGCGCTGTTGCTTTAAGCAACTTCCATGCCTTAAAGCCTTGGTATGCAACTACAGTATAGCTTTCTGAGCATATTCAAATGAAAAAATGATATATATTAAATAAAGTGTATAAAAAGCTTGCTTAGGCTTAATCTAAAGCATGATGAAAGGAAACTTTTTCAAGTTTATTTTATGCGTTCGCTGTTAAATAATAAAAAATGTGTCTTTTTCCCACTCATATTTTTTGAGCTTTAACTTTTTTAGTTCATAATTATTCTTTGCGATCCCTGGTTAAAAACGATGTATTTTTTTAGTGCCAAATATATTATATTCTGTTTAAGTATTATTTTTAAATCTGAATAGTATTTTAAAACTAAAATAGCCCAAAGCTCTTGGAAAAGCTTTTAAAATATACATATGTATATTCCATAGGTGAAAATTACTCAAATGTCGTAACTTACTTTCTTTAATTTAGTGTGACTATTTTAAAGCTCTTTTCAACTTTTTGGCATTAAGCAGGACTTTTCCTTGTGTTTGGGGGTCGATGCTAAATTTGTTGTCTTGAAAATCTCTCTGACATAGTCTTAATGCATGTCGCCAATTTGTGTGCTGTCGTCGCGAAATCCACTCAAAAGCCATAAAAAAAAATAAAGCATACCGAAAGCAGCGTGCGAAATCGACTTGAGCTGCAGCTTTGACAAGGGGCGTGGCTGTCGGTGGGAGGGCTGAGAGCTAAGGGCGCCGAGGGTGCTTCGGCAGAGGCGGTTTCAAGCCCATTAAAAAGATGCCAACAAGGCAATTGTCAAATGTAAATGGCCATCGTAATAGATGTCCACGTACCAGCACAGGAAGGACTATCGACTACCGTATACGGACCATATATAGGCTACGGCCAGGACTACGGCTACGGCTACGGCTCAAGGCTCAGCAGAAGCTCTGAAACGCAATAATTTGCAAATTTGCTCAAATAAATTCCATGCAGAGCAGCATCGGGCAGAGCCTAAAATATTTGCGCTCGCCGTTGGTAAATGTATGCAAAGTTCCAGCTGGCGGGTGCCGAGTGCTGCAGTCGAGTGTGCGCGATTGTGAATAGCAGAAAACATGATGATTAAATGGAAAATTGTTTATATGCAGACATCCCTACCAGATTTTTTGAAAAATCTATAACAAAGAATTTTCTAAGAAATTTATATAATCTTTCCCTAGGTGATATGGAGTAAAATTTTGTATAAACATGGCTTATGGTTATTTAGTTAAGAGATATTTTTAAAAACCTATAACAAAGGATTTGCTAACAAAAATTAATGATCTAGCCACAAATAGAGTAGAGAGTAGAGCAAAGTTTTGAATAAATATAGTTTATGGTACTTTATTAAAAAGAATTTTAAAAAATTAATACTATAAGTTTTTCCAACAAATTAAAATAATCATATACAAAAAGAAAAAGTTTCTTTCAATAAAGTAGAAGAATTTACTCAAAACAAATAATAATATTTCAAAAGTATATGCATTTTTGGAACAGTTAAATTTAATCTTATAAATTAATTTTCTAAAGTTCAGGGAGAGTAATTATTTAACTGTAGTAAGAAGCAGTAACGTATGCAACTTATATTTTTGTTAACAAGTAAGCAGCATTTACTTTAACTTTTGCACACAACCAATATACCCTATATGATACCCTGTGCTATAGGGCGTATATATAAAGCAGTGAGACACTACCAGCGCCTTTTCTAAGGCCACTCTGTATCGCTCCCTTGTCAATGATATGCAAAACATTTGTAACGCCCAACGCCGTGGAGCTGGAAGCAAAGCTGGAGCTGAAGCTAGAGGGACAGGGACAAGGAGAGAGAGAGAAAAAGAGAGAGAGCGAGAGAGAGAGAGAGGAACAGAAAGCGAGCCCAGCATCAGAGAGATAAGCGGCACATTGTAGCCAATTGAAGGCGGCACAGCATGGCATAAATAAATAAATAATCGATTGCTGCAACAGAGGCGCCACAGACAGCAGTTGGGAAGGGGATTAGGGGGGAGTTGGGGGAGCTCAGAAGTCAGGAGTCAGGCAACGGGCCCTGCCAATTAATTGGCCATTTGTTCCATTTTTTGTGTTTGGTTTCAGTTTCTGTTGTTGTAGTTGTTGTAGTTGTTGTTGATTTTTGTTTTTTTGGTGTTGACAATATCTGTATAGCCTGCGTAATACAACTTCAGGTTGACAGTGGGACCGAGTCACGCACGATGCTTTTGCTCACGCACGCAGACGACCCTTGACAGGCGCTACAAAGGGCAGGCAAATCCCCAATACGCTGGATGAGAATAAATGACGTTTCGGTATACATAAACAGCGGGAAACAGCTGCTGCTGCAGGTCCCTCTATATGCATAGATGTCCCTGGGTAATAGTTTCATTCAAACGCACTCGATTTGTATTCATTTGTTGACCAAACAACTTGCACCCGTTTAAGCCCCAGCTCAGCTCACAGATGCAGATACAGATACAGTTACAGATAACGATGTGCCCAGCCTGCAATTGGAGGTTCGATTTTACAATAATCACCTTGGTGATACTTTTTCGAGTCGTTCAAATGATTCAAAAAAGATCTGTACTATGCGCGACTCGAAAAAGATTTGAAATTAGTCAAAAAAGACTCACAAATGTTCTCAAAGTATAATAACATTTTATTTGAATATTTATCAGTATTTTTCGGCTAGATTTTCAATCTTTTTTGATATAAATAATATAAATACTATAAATAATAAAAAATAATATAATATAAATAATATAAATAGAGGTGAATTTTATAAAATGAACTTCCAAATGCTGCCTAAAAACACGAAAGATGTTCAGGTTATATTTGTGTGAGAAGCTCCCAAATGTATGCAACAAAAATGTCGCTTTCTTGCAATCTGCTCTTCTCGTTCGCTTCTTCTACTTTCTTCCACTTTCTTCTAGCACAACATTCTTGCTTAGGTTTTCCGCTGCCTTTTGTGCTCATCTGCTGCTGCTCATATTCGCCTATTGCTGCTGTTTATGCTGAGTCAATCGCAAGTTGGCATCTTGGCGAGTTGAAACTGTGACTGAGTAAACGCGAACTATTTCTGCTGCAAACACGAAATTTGCATGAAGTAGCCAATTACGTGAAGCATTGCCCGAAAGAGTGAACTGAAGAGTGAGCTGCAAGCGGCAGATGGAGCAGGGGAGGGGAGGGGTTTAAATTGCGGCTGCTTTAGCTAACAATGGCAAATCAAATAAGTTGCTTGCAGTTTGCACTTAATTGCCAGTGCCAAAGTGGCAAGAAAAAATAAATGCCAAAACGCGCAGGCAGCTGCAACAGTTGCCAAAGTGCCAGCTGCAACAGCAGCAACAGCAGCAGCAGCAGCAGCAACAGCAGCAGCAGCAGTTGGCTGCCTAGCAACGGCAACGGCAACGGCAACGGCAACTGCAACGGCTGCAGAGGGGCGGTTGGGGGGCGTGGCTGGCATGTGCAACATGAGAACCAATTAAAGACATCGTTGGCATCGTCGGCAGCGTCCGGCGTTGTTGGCAAACGTCAACGTCGAAAACTAATTAGCATAACAAGCAACAAAGCGAGCCGAGGCTAGAGCCGTAGCCATAGATGCAGCTGCAACTGGAGTTGCACTCGGAGTCGGAGTCGGAGTCGGAGTCGGAGTTGGAGCACTAGTTGGGGTCCAAGTGGGTGTCAAGTGGTGGGTGGTGCAGGCAACCTAAATGCTGGCAGAGGGTGTCTGTCAGTGTGTGCAATATTGCCGCTTATGCAGCTGAGCTGCAGCCAAAAAACCCGACAAAAAAAACCCCAACCTCAAGGCTGGCATAAACAAATACAATTACAAGTCGCAAATGCAGCTGGAAGCCAGGGTTGCATTCATAAACTATAGGAAATAACAGCCCAAAGTTGCAGCTAAATACAAATCAAATCGGTAAGCACGCAGCCGATCAGTCGGGTGCACTCCAAATATATATGGAATATGGTCAGATCGAATTAATTTGTCGCCCTGATCAAGCACAGCTGTGCTATATACTTTGTGGAGTCCACGACGCCTGCTGCTACCTGTTGCATGTAAAGCTATCCACCCCGTTTTCATTCGTTTCAAAAGTACAGGGTATACAAATAATACAAAAAGAAAGCAGAAGTCGACTCGCTTTAGCGATATGATTTATGCGAAGTACAGAGCGTTGAGTTTAGAGTGGGGCAGTGAGATAAAGAAGGGAAGGGAAGGGAAGGGAGAGTTGGAAGTGTGGAGCAGGGGTGCAGGGGTGCACAACATCGATGCCAAAAGTCTTTCCGGCTGTGGGGCAAATAGAATTTTTGGCGCTGGTCTCTCTCGCTCGTGCTGCTTGGCGCATGTTTCTGATGGCGACGAGACAGCAGTGAGACAAGCTCAAAGGGATTAAATTAAAATGTCCTTTTGAGTTGTGCTTTTAATTACTTCCTTTAGCTCTCGCACACACACACACACACACCTCTCTCTCTCTCTCTCTCTCTCTCTCGCTCTAGCTCTCTTGCTCTCTCGCTCTGTTTCTTGCGACAAGTCTCAGCAGCGACACCAATACCACAAAAGTAGCCACAAAACCGGAGACGAAGTCAACAGCAGACTCGAACTCAGCTAGAGATTTGGCCGGTAGGACAGAGCTAGGAAAATCAGACAGAGACAGAGAGAGAGAGAGAGAAAGAGAGAGAGAGAAATACTTAGGCTGTGGCTGTAGAGAAGGCATGCGAATGCTGCCGATAAAATGTTCCAGATTGAATAGGGTATATTTAAATTTGTCATTTGTATAACAAAATTTATTTTAATTTTTGTATGGTCTGCTATTAAAATTCATAAAAAAGAATATCTTCAATATTTCTATAAAATATATATATAAACCCAAATAATAGAGGTGATACTTTTCAGGTCGGCAGCTCAATTAAGTTTAATTCTCTGAAGCATTCTTCTCGTTCTCACTTTCTGAATAAGTCTCGCTTTGAAATGCCTTTTTCCAGCTCGTTTAAATACTCAGCATTTAAAGCGCATTTTCTAGCTAAAAAGCAGAAAATTCGAACGATCAATTGACTATTAATTGCTGTTAAATGACTCTGATGCATGCCAATTGATGCACGTGAACAGCTTGTGGCATGCGCCCCCTCCTTCTGGCGATTGGCCCGACGTAATGGCTCCCAAATATTTAGCTCTTATATACTGTTAAATGCTTGAATAATGGCAAATCTAAGCAGATTGCAAAATGCCGCAAATGTGTTTTGTTATTGGCTGCCGAAAAGCTGTCAACATTTGCAGCCCAGTTGGCAGTCCTGTCGTCCGTCTTCTGTCCTGTCGTCCGTCTCCTATCAGCCTGTCTAGGCTGTCTGTGCTGTCTCTGGCAAACGTAATGATAATCACCGACAACGATGTGTCAGTGGGGCGGGGGATGGGGGAACGGGGGTACGGGGGCTCTGCGCTGTAGCCAGGTAATAAACAATTCCATTTACCGACAGCTGTCAGCAAATAATGAAAAATTTAATAAAAAACAAAAATATATATGCATACATACATATACACGTACGCACACATTTGCAGAGGATAACTGGGCGCCGAGACAGAGTTGCCCCAGCTAGGGTTGCCCCATACAAATAAGCTCACAGAGAGAGAGAGCGAGCGAGAGAGGAAGGCTGATGACCACAGTGAAGCGTCCAAGCTGTCCACAAACTGTCCAAACATGTGGGTGGCTTTTTTTTGTGCCGGCATTAAGTGAATCGTTCACAGGGTTGCCACCCGATGCAATGATGAGCGAAAAATTGACATTGCATGTAATTAGTCACATAAGGACATCGGACCTGCACCAGACCCAGCAGACTGCTGACAGGCGACTGATGTCTGACATCTGACTTTGTCTGCCAATGGATCGGCATATATATATATATATATACACAAATATGCATATATATATACACATATATATTCACACAATATATCAATTATGCCGTTTATATGCTTCAACGAAAATCGACGCGTGAATAAAAATTAATTTTCGAATGTGCAGCAACTTAAGTGCACAAAAAAAAGAAATTGACAAACTTAGAATATGTATAAGTTTATGGACATGGCATCTAATATTTACTATTTATTTACTCATTTATAAAATTAACAATAATACAAAATTAATATTAAATTTAAAACCATAAACTTCAATGCGTATGGTATAAATACAGTGCGCGAAATATGTAAGTAGGACAATATGTTTTTAACTATAACAAATGAACCGTTTTATATAAGTTTCAAAACCAAATTTTTATATAAGCTTAAAGAATGTATTAATTAACTAAAACGATAAAAAAAAAACAGTTAAAACTTTACAACACTTAAAAAAAAATTAATGAAAATATCTTCAAGCGATTCTGTATTTCGGTCTAGCTGGTAAAGCTTCCGAATTTCAAATGGACGGATGGATAGACGGACAGACTGACATGCTAAGACGGATTCAAATCATCGAATATATAGTACTTTGTGGGGTTTGCCACGCCTGTTTAGCTTAGACAATAACGCATATTAGATATAGGATATGGGATCCAAAATTTCAGAGATGGCATACAGAATAACGGATATAAAATTTAGTATAAAGAATATAGGACAGAGGTGCCCACTCCATAGCTCTCGCTGCTCTTTAGCATAGAGCTGTTGCTCTTGCTTATGGGGAGGGCCAGCCCATATTGTGTGTATTGGTACGTGCTCTTTTGTATGCTCCGTTTGGGCACCACTGATATAGGATATTGGATACCTGCTATAAAATATGGAATTTCTAATAAGTGATGAAGGTTTTAAGAGCCAATTTAACTGACCATTAATGAAAGAACAAATATCTGAAGTTGCAGTTCCGAAATCAGCAACAATTCATTTAATGTTGTGAACATCGCCGTTGACGGCGGCGTCAGCGTCAGCGTCAGCGTCGGCGTCAGCGTCAGCGTCAGCGTCAGCGTCAGCGTCAGCGTCACTTGTCACATTCATGTTGACCCTTGTGACACGTCGACAAAATGTCAACAGCGTTTGCCATGAAGAAACCGAGACGGCCTAAAAAAAAATGAATGAGAGCTAAAGCAGCTGAGCAATGCACTGAAAGAAAAGCATGTTATCAATATGCAATTGCTGAATTTTAATAATTATTACAAATTCTTTTCTCACCGTGTAGCTTTTTATGCTTGCGCCTCTATTAGCTGCCGCCCTGCAGCATTTTCAACACCGGATGACGCAGCAGTTTATGCCGCTCAGTGGACATTTTGCAGCACTGCACAGCGTGCGTGCGTGTGTGTGTGTGTGAGTGTGAGTGTGTGTGTGCGTGTGTGTGTATGTGTGTGTGTGTGTGGCAGTGGCAATGACAGGCCATTGCAACGGCCCTGGCGTTGTCTCCGGCTCTGCCCCTAGACCTTGACGCTGGCGTTGGCTTTGGCGCTTGCCACATTTTTAAGCGCCTCGTTGCAACAACAAAGAGGGGGCAGGGAGGAGAGGGGAATTGCCGTAGGGAGTCGATGGGGCCACTGCAACTATTCAAGCGGCTGCCTATACAAATTTTGGTGCACTTTTTGAAGGCAACGAAAAATGCAATTCAGCACGATTTGCATTTTGGATTTGGGCCGCCTGGCCAGAGGCAAGCGAAGCAGGAAGGCAGCATTACCCCTCCCCCGGCTGCTGTCCACTGTCCACTCCACTACTTAGCGCACTTCGAGTGGTAAGTGGCAAGCGGCAAGTGGCAAGCAGCAAGTGGCGCGTGCCGAGTGGTAAAGCAGCTGTACTTCCAGCACAAAACTGTACTCCCGAAGCAGAGATGGTCGTCCCAGCTGATTGATGCGTTGAATGGCAATCAAGTGTTTGCATTTATTGGAATTTTCAACTTAATATGCACTGATTAGAAATATCCATGTATAAATAGATAATAACAACTTGATTGGCAAACAGGGATGCAAAGATATCGTTATCGCACCGAGAATATCGGT
Organism: Hypselothyrea guttata; assembly: GCA_035045125.1. Classification (NCBI taxonomy): domain Eukaryota; kingdom Metazoa; phylum Arthropoda; class Insecta; order Diptera; family Drosophilidae; genus Hypselothyrea; species Hypselothyrea guttata. The sequence goes on from JAWNNJ010001046.1 coordinate 30,221, forward strand.
GTTTGCATATATGGTATTGGTCTAATTGGGTTTTTCTGGGTTTTCCCATATCCTTTTATTTCATTTCATTTTGTTAACTTTTGATTTTTTATGCCCAGATCATTCTTTTATATTTAACTTTTTTTATTTTAATTTTAAAATGAACTTTAATATATAATTAATTGCCTAAATTTGAATTTTAAATTCTATAAATAAATAAATAAAATTACACATCACACAATATCGATATTCTTAAATGTCGTCAATAGTTGTATTCACCAGGATCGGTTGCTCCATGGATCGGTTGCATTTTATCGGTTATCGGGTAATCGATCCATGCAGCGGTAACCTGGTGAATACAACCAATGGCATTTCAATTGAGATCCATTACTTGAGAACCGAAAATCAATTACCAAATTATTTATTTTAACTTAAATTGTTATCCAAATATTTCTATTTGTTGAGAATGCTGATTATACTATAACATACCAATTCTTATATTCATTAAACTATTTTTTTAATATAGGTAATATTAGGTTCAAGATATATGACGTCTACGTTCGATAATTGTGATGGGAAAACTGAACGATTTGCTCAACTGGATATTTCTGACGCTGCATCTGGAGGAGAACTTGAATCTAAACCGGAAGTTTCAGCTGAGTCTAATATCGTATTATATAGATACAGATTAAACATAATTTTGAACCCTAATGGGTTCCCGAAATAATTGTTGAGTGAAAATATGCCAAATTATTAATCATGTTCTCATTTAGATTATTAGTAGTTTTTTCAATAAAAATAAGCAAATCAAATTCAACAATCTGCATTATATTTTAAAATCCTGTAAACCAAATATCGCCTTATGATTTTATTATGTAAGTATTATTTATTGGCTCAATCCCAGTGCTTTATGCGTGCTACTCCAACACTTGCAGCTGCCACAAACAATTCAAAGCTGTATGATTGTAATAATTAAGTGGCGTCTTTAAAGGAATGCCCGCTGAAGCTCGGACAGAACCCGCAGGGGTCAGAGGTCGCAGTAATGCCACGACTCGGGCTACACACATATTTTATCAGAAGCGATTTTTAGCCGGCACATTAATCAAAGCAAAAATGCAGCAGGCAAATTTCCATGCGAATGTGTTTCGAGTGCCTTTCACAGTTATAAATTCTTACACACACACACACATGAACAGCACACACACACTCCCATAGCACATATATGCTGCCCAGTGCTGCCAGAATTTTGGTTTCAAAAGTGGCTGAAATTTAAAAAAAATAGTGCATAAAAATGGCTAAAAATCTGCAAGTGGCTAAAAAATGGCTAAGCTGTAATCAATCTTTTTGTTTTGCTTTCTGATAGTGTTGACATTTGTATACATTTTTATTTATTTATTTATTTATTATATATTATATTTAAAAGTTATGATTCTTACTATAAATTCTATAAATTTCGCTCTAGAGAACGATCGCAAAAAAATTGACGATCGTATAATATTGTTACAATTCATGGGAATAAAACACCAACACCAAGCAACAATCCGATCAGACCACGCCTACATTTCGCCCATGTAAATTATAGGGCTTGCGCCCCTTGAGGTATGCAACAAAAATAAGCATTCAGTTTTATTGTTATGACGTTCAAATTGAATTCGAATCGTTGGTTTGTATAAACTCCAAATATATCTAACAATGTCAAGATCCAATATTCAACAAAGTTATAGTGCTCGTTTTTTTCGTATCTAGCCATAAAATGGCCAGGCTGGCAGCACTGATGGGCATAGATAGAGGCACAGCTAGAGGACACTCTTGAGCTGCTCACTCGCAGCGTATACGACACTCGACTCAACTCAGCCTCAGTTTCTGCTGCTGCTGCTGCTGTTGCCTGTGAGGCATGCCACACGGCAATGGGGAAAGTGTCAAGTTAATGCCAACAACAACATCAACACCATGGCAGACTGGGCGTAGTGGGCGTGGCACCCGCCTGCTCCAGTGGAAACCTTTACCTAATGACTTCGTTGACGTCCCACACTCAGATGCCAAAAGAGACAGCGAAAGAGTGAGAGAGGGAGCGGGAGAGCGAGAGATAGATGGAGAAAGAGACACAGAGAGAGAGGGAGGGAGAAAGAGAGAGAGTGCGAAACAGATTCTTACACTTGAAGAACAGTTTTGCTAAAACAGATAATTTTGCTGTTAGAGCCAATGTTGGAAGGCTGCAGTCGGACGTAACCGACAGTAGAAGACCCTGTGCTGTGTGTCTCAACCGAGCAAATTGTCTTTTGCATATCTTCGCTGTTTCTCATACGAATAAATTGTGAAGGGAAGGAGGTGTCTGCATTCGAAATCAACCTAAATACCGAAAATAGAGTCGCTAGCTCTCAGAGTTTGTTAGATCTATTAGGTTTTCCTATATCAGCTCGTTCTCATCTAGACTTTATAAACTTGGTGGGATCTAACCACGCCTCCTTTGCAATAACTTAATAGACCCATTTAAACCATTTCAAAGCACAGTGTCTTAAAAGTAAAGCATAATTATTATATCAAAAAGATTTAGTTGCTCAAAGCGTTCGCTGCTTAAATAGTTATTTATGCCGATATGTTCCACATTGATTTGAAATGGCGAGCTTGGTGTAATTTCTGTCAGTGCATCGCCTAGTTTATAATGATGCTGTTGCTGTGCTGTAACTGTCGTTTAGTTGCTAAGACGATGCCGACAGTCGGACCGTATTCCAGAGAGTCTTTAGACAAGTCAAGCGGAACTGAAGTTGAGTCACGGTCGTACTGCACTGACAATGATATGTATGATATGAAGCTTCAGTCGAGAGTGCTAAACACCTACACACACACACACATACATACGTATCTACCTAGATAAACACCTGCACACACACATACGTACATGCATATGTATATGCATATGCTGTCAAGGCCACACGCACACACAGTTGTTGCGCTACTTGACAGCTTAGGGGCAATGGCGGCAATGGCGGCATGGGAAGCATGGCGGAATGATAGGGTAGCAGGGTTGCATTGAAGCAACACTTTTGCAACGGAAATATTGTTGACAGTTGTGGCATATTATCGTACGGCGGTGTTCCAGGCTTGCGTGGCTACGTAATTGCTCAACATTTGTCGCCTGGCATTACGAAGCAATTTCACACAGCGACAGACGGACGGACGGAAGGACGGACAGACGCACAGAGCGAGATAAAGAGGGGAGCAGGGGCAGAGAGAGGGGGAAAGAGACAGTAAGTTATGGAGCAAATTGCAAAGCGAGTTGAGCGCACTTATAGCTTCAAGTACCCCTAGTTGGACTCGAGCAGCGATTAAAGTATAAACTAGCATAGAACTCGCCGCCTCCCACGCCCCTAGCCCCCTGGCCACCCTAGCCCCCTACGCCTCTGGCCGCCAATAGTAGAACATCTTGCACTTACTTAACTTGTCCACATTTAATAACATTTCCGCTGCAATGCCACATTCAAACGCATTCTAACTCATGTCAGGCGTTAAATGGCAACACAACAAAAAGGAAACAAAAGTTTAAAAATAAATGTCTTAAAGCTGCTTTAAATTAAAGTAATTGGCAAACATCGTTTAAAATCAGGGAACTTAAATAATGATTTTTAAATTAAAAAATCAATAACTTAGAATCGACATACAAAAAAAGAGGAAAACATCCTTTTGATCCTCTTTCAACAATAATGATTTATTTTGAGTAATTATATTTTAGACTATATGTAAAAATTAATTTTGAGTAAAAAAATATAATTAAAATATTGAAAACAGGCCCATAATTGTTGCCTATTTTAGCATGAACTTTTTAAAATTTTTTAAATTCAAGAATTTGTTAAGTAATTCGTTGAGTATTATAAATATTATATTTAATATTACTCAACATTTGTATTATTTTTAAAGTCGAGGGTTTAAATACAAACTATTTTAAAATTTGCATTTACTTCGTATGCTTCAAGTAGAGTCTTATAAATTACAGCATCACTCACGCTACATAAATACAAAGTTCTTAAATTGAAATAAACAATAAATTAAATTTAAATTATTTTATTTACACAGGCAAAGCCCGCATCCAACTCAAACCTGTTTGACAGACCCACGCTTTGTTAGCAACTTGTTGCTGCCATACAACTTTTTGTTGCGTTCGAACCAGTAAATTTAATTGTGGTTTGAGTCAGTGCTAAGCTCGAACAAGCTTGAGCTCTGAATGTCACGCAACTCAAGCCGACAGGTATGAGGTTGCAAGCGAACCTGTATTGCTGCAGTGCACAACACAACGCGAACATGTTTTTCGAACTTAGCGCAGACCGCAACCAGCTTACACACAAAAGCGTAGTGCATATTATTTTGCAGCAGATGGCGCCACGCGTTTGTTGGCTAAAAAACTAAGTTTAGGTTGCTAAACGGCAAAAAATAATTAAAATATTGTCTATTTAATCAAATAAATCGAAATAGTTACTGCTCGACAGTTAATCGCTATCAACTGTCCGGCATACATTTATAAACCTATGCATATGGCTCAGTTGTAGGCAGGTTTTGCGCGCTTTGCAACAGATGGCGCCAGCAGCTGAGCGCGCGCTTTGTGAGAGTTTAAAAAATCGTAGCATATTTTTGAGCTGCCTGCAGTGAAGTTGCCTAAAGCGGAAATTATTGATTGACATTCGACTGTCAAATAAAACATATTCAAGCCTGTCAAATTGGGAGAATTATTTAAAACAGTATAGTATACGAAACGTAGCTGTGCCTGAAACATGTTTCTGTCTGTGTGCAACGCCAAAAACTACGTAAATTACAACGAAATTTGTGCAAAATAACTGAAAAATTATAAAGAAAAATTAGAATTTTTCAATTATTAAATTATTTATTATTTTTAGGTGAGTTCTTACTAATCGCCAATCGAATTTTCGCAGATGATGACGCTGAAAGCTTGGAACAAGATTCGCTTGCAGCGCCAATTGCTGAACGGATTCGTCGCCTTGCTGGCCGAGTGCGCCGTATTGCTGCCGCTGCTGCTGCTGCGCAACCAGATATGGCGGCAGGGCGGCGGAACATGGCGGAACATGGCGGAGCTCGCCATTTGCCTGCTGCTGCTGCTGGTGGCCATTTTGGCCTACGACGTGGCGCTGCACTGCCGGCGTCGCTACGAGATGCAACGCCTGCCGACGCTCTGGCGTTGGCTGGCGGCGACCCTGTGGACGGGGGGCGTGTCGCTGGCCGCCCACTTACTGCTGGGCGTGGTCACGTCCGCGACGTACGCCCAGCTGCTCAGCGAGCAGTACCAGCGGAAGCTGACAGGAACCGCCCTCAACGCCCATTACGTGTACCTGCTGGGCGTGGGCGCGCTGGGGGCCGTGCACCACTTCATCGAGTCGCAGCTGAGGCGGGGCGAGCTGTTCGAGGCGCCCCTGGAGGAGCTGCCGTGCGGCGAGAAGCTGCGGCTGCTGCTTGCGGCGGGCCACAGGCTGTTCGGCAGGCAACGCTGGTGCAGCTTGTGCTACGGCTTTGTCTATTGGCTGGCGCGTCGGCTGCTGCTGCCCCCGACTGCAGAGGCGCCGCTGTGGCGCCTGCGGGACTACGTTGGGACCACGGAACTGCTGCTCAGCACCTGGCTAATTGGCTTCCAGGTTGCAGCGATCATGGCGCTGCTGGAGGCCCTGCATGTGCAGAGCGTGTCGGCGCCTCTGCCCCTGGCGGTGGATCTGGCCGAAGGGAATCCGCTGAATGTGATCCACCTGCTGCGTCTCTCCGAGCTGCATGTGGCGCAGTGCCAGGCCGCCCGCTTCCTCTACAGGCTGGCGGTCAGCCGGCGCCCGGACCAGCGGCGGCAGCTCTTCCGCCTGTCCCAGGACACCATGGAGCCCACGAACTGGGCGGCGTTCTACGATGCCTGGCTGCGCCTGGTGAGCAGCTTCGCCCAGCAGCTGCAACGGGAGGCGGACAATCTGAGCGTGGAAATGAGGCGCCAGCTGGCAAACAGCCGGGATAACAAGTCCTTCCGGATAGCCATTGTACGCCAGTTCGGTTGGCAACGCGATTGCGACGCCCAGTTGCTGCAGCTGCTCAGGTGGTCGGACCACATCGTCTGGGCCGTGGAGGCCATGGGGCACATTTGCCACTGCTCCCTGACCGAGGACACCTACGGCGTGGTCCAGGACAATCTGCCGGACATCATCAAGCAGCTGGACACGCTGCACCGCGAACTGAACGGCCTGAAGGGCATCTTCCATCCGCGCCAGCGCAAATACGCCCGATATTATCTGCTGAGCAGCGCCGTGGAGCGCAGCATGTTCCACATTGTCAGCTCCTTCGACCCATACCTGGACGACATGCTGGGATCCTGGGAGCAGGTGGCGCACCTCCGCACCTTCATCGGTCGCTAGCTGACCCGGGAGAACCGGACAGACCCTCCGCTACACTGTTATGTTTCTGTTATTGCATTGCGTAGTTCCCTTTCGTTTTGGTCATATAACTCCATAAATGTACATCAGTCGGACTGTAAGATACCCTGTACTGCATTATAAAATATATAAAAAATACCATACGAAGCACAGCAGCAATGCTTGTTCTTACTTCTTTGTTCATCCATAATAGCTTCTTTGTTTAATAGACTGACGTCTGCATTTTTTATACCCTGTACCCATTGAAAAATGGGAAAAACAGAGGTAATAACTTTGTGCGAATGTATGCAACACACAGAAAGAGGCGTGGCAGACCCCATAAACTATTTTTATTCTTGATCAGGAAGACGAGCTGAGTCGATTTAGCCCTCTCTGTCGGTCCGTCAGTCTGTCTGTCTGTATGAACGCTGAGATTTCCTAAACTATAAAAGCTAGAAAGGTGTATACCATACGCACATCAGGTTTACTTTAAATCTTGGATGCCACGCCCCTGTCGCCTACAATAAACGAAATAAAATACATTCGCTAATTTAAGAGACACTGAGCTATTTACATAAATGCTGTCTTCAGTAGTTTGTAGGTCTATGTCATACGCAAATGAGGCTTTGTTCAAATTTTGGATGCCACGCCTTAATCAATAAAAACCGAATAACAAGCGTAATATTGAACGAAGAAGGTTGTTTCTCTCTTTCATTATATTTAACTATCCTGAAAAGCGCATTGAAATCGGTTGTTAAACACAGGAGTTATTAGCGAAACAATGTTTTTAAACTCTAAAACCGATCAATGGTTTTTCAACCACGGTAAATAAATTTCGCTTTTTTTAATAGCTCAAGAAATAATATTCCATAATACAGATTTTGTTTGAATACTTTAGCAAAATGGTAAAGTTTATTATGCAATTTTTTATGAAATATTTATTTGATATTTTTTATATTTTATAAAAGTATATACAAATTGTAGTTGTTTAATATATTGTTTTAAAATATTTTTGCTGTTTTATTGTTATTGAATATTAAATTGATAATTATTATATTCCAATAAATTGGCTTGTTATTCGATACACCCATAAACAACATCGAGCACTTTCGGCTGTGCAGATTCCCAACACGAATTAAACAATTGTTTTGTTGTTTTGTTGTTTTTTGTCTAACTTTGGTTATAATTTTATTTATTAACTTAACTTGTTCTCGGCATCCGCATGACGCTTCAGCCTCCACTTCGTCCTACTGTCGCTTGCTTCATCTATGTTTTAGGTTTTAGGTTTTAGGTATTATGTTTTAGGTATTATGTTTTATGTTTTGTGTTCTATGTTCTACCATGTTTTACAATGTTGTTGCTTCTTCTGCTGTTGCCGCTGCTGCAGCAACAGTTGCGTTTTGTGATTTACATATTTTAGTGTGTTTAAACATAGCATGAGAAGTTCTTTATATGTATAGTATATAGTATATATAGCATATGGTTTATATTAAACTTGTAGCATAATTTATGTAGCATAGCAAAAAAAATATTTATAGAGTTATTTTTATTTGTATGTATAATATGGGCGCAAAAAAAAAATAAACAAAAATGATGCCTTAGGTTAAAATGACGACAACGGCGACGTCTCTACAACATAGATGTGTGTTTGGGTGTGTGTTGTGTGTGTGTGTTGTGTGTGTGTGTATTCTGTTTTTGTTTTTTGTTTTTGGATATTCTGCTTAGAGTTATACGCCTGTTGCTGCTTCTGATTTGCTGCTGCCTTTGTTCCATTTCTTTGCTTTGCTTTCCATCCTTTCCTTTCCTTTCCTTTCTTTCATTTATCTTTTATCTTTTCCTTCCTTTCTTTCCCATCTTTCCTTTTGTTTCTTCCATTCCTATCCTTTCTTTTCGTCCTTCCCTTTCTGTCCATCCCTTTCTTTCTTTCTTTCTCTTCCTCCTCTTCTTTTCATTCATTTCCGTTCCGTCTGTTCCTTGCGTTCCTTCCATTCCTTTCAGTTCTCCCTTTCCTGTACAATCCCTTCCTTTCCAGTCCCTTGCAATCCGTTCCCCTCTATCCTTTATCCTTTATCTATCCTTTACCTTTCTTTACAATCATTTTCTTTACAATCCTTTACTTTCTATTCCTTTACAATACTTTCCTTTCCTTTCAATTCATTCCTTTCCTTAACAATCCCGTTCTTTCCTTCTCTTTCTATTCCTTTCCTTTCCTCTTTATCCTTTACTTTCCCTTTCAAGGAAAGGGCTTCCATTCCTTTACTTTCCTTTACAATCCCTTTCCTTCCATTCCTTAACACCCCTTCCTTTCCATTCCTTTTCCTTCTATTCTTTCCTTTCTTCACAATCCCTTCCTTCCATTCCTTTCCTTCCTGTGCTCACTGTGGCTTCTGGTTCTTTGGTGCTTGGTGCTGTGGTTGCTGCTGCTGCTGCTGCTGCTGTTGCTGCTGCTGATGCTGCTGCTGCGTCTCGTAGCGCTGACGCAGCGCTGTCAGGGCGCTGAGGAGGCGGCTGTTGGCCGCGTCGAGGGCTGCAATCTGCTGGCCCTGCTCCTCGATGACGCGCTGCTTGTGGGACAGGGCCAGCGACATCTTGAGCTGCTCGCGTCGCAGCTCCTCCTCCATGGTGATGAGCCTGCAAGACAGGGACAGAGCACACCCGCTGCATTAGCATAAACATGAAGCATGAACATGAGCACGAGGATCTTCAACAACTGACATCCGCTCACTCACCTGTCGATGATGCTGCGCATCGTGGACTCCGACTGCAGGCTGAGGTTGCTGATCCCGTTGCCGCCGGCTGCCGCCATGCCCGAGGGACGCTGCAGGGCGAAGAGCTCGTCGCTCGAGTCTCGCAGCTCGGCCTCGTCGCGGTCCAGCGTGTGCCGCAGCGTGTCCAGCGTCTCCTGCAGCAGCTGTATCTCTCCATTCTGGTCGTAGCTCTTGGCCAGCAGCGCCTCCGACACGCCTACGCCCACGCCTCCTCCGCCGCCTCCACCGCCACTGCTGCGCAGCTGACGACGTCGCTTGCCCTCCTGCTGCTGATTGCAATGACCTGGGGAGCAGAAATAAGCAGATTAGACTGAGTTTGAAGATGTGACAACAATCGATTTAAATCGATAATCGATATCGATATTCGATTATGATTGGAATAGACTCTCGTCAAGGTCCAATCGATCTAAGCCGAATAATATTGCATACAAAAGCTTATTTGCAATGTTTACGTTCGATTGCTAAACACAGAAGATATTAAAGCAACAATATTGCATGCTTTGTCTGAGTGCTTCAGAACAAAACAAAAAAGTAAGAAGAAGCTTTGCTGCAGCATTTCCTGTGTTCAGAATTGTTATGTTTTTCACATATCGATATTTTCGAGCGATATTTATAAAAACAAAAACCTAGTTTTTTCGATATTCCCTATCGATATTCAATAAGTTGTTTGAATTGAACCCCCATCCTTTGTATCGATATACATAGCAAATAAAACCTAATTCCAGCTACTCCTTATCGATATACTACAGTTGATAGATTTTAACCTCTAGCGTCCTCCGTATCAATATATCATATAAAATCGATGATTTTTCGATACCCCATATCGATAAAGTATGGGTTGATTGATTTAAACGCGTTAGCCACTAACGCCTACCCCACGTATTGATATATTAACTATAATTGATACCCTTTTGATATTCTATATCGAAATATAAGTTTGTAGATGTAAATCCGATATCGATATCAGATAAAACCCTATCGACATACTAATATTGGTTGAATTAAGGCCCTAGCGCTTAAGTGTTGTCAAATGACATACAACAATCGATACTCTTTCGATATTAATCGCATGGGTTTGTCAATCTTACCCTCGGTGTCGGTGCTGCTGTCGGAGAGCGTGCGCGCCGAGTCCAGGCTGAGACGTCGCTGCGCAGCGGCTGCGTTGGCGCCGCCGGAGCTGCTGCTGCTGCCCGGATACTGCTTGTGCTCCAGCTGCTGTGGATGCTGTTGTGGATGCTGATGTGGATGCTGATGTGGATGCTGATGGTGCGGCTGATGGGACTGGAGGACGTAGCCGAGGGCCGCATTGCCATTGCCATTGCCGTAGACATCCTCGCGCTTGAGCGGACCGTTGCTGCGCGCGTAGACGGCGGGGCCATGTGGGCCATGCCCCTTGCCGGAGTTGGAGGCGGAGCTGGTGCTGCCGCCGCTGAGGGAGCGCTGCGCCTCCAGCTTGTTGGCGCCGCCGGCTGCCGCATAGCTGTAATAGTTGTCGGCCGAGAGCTGCTCGTCCGAGGAGCTGGGCGTCAGCGTGGCGGCGTCCAAGGTGCCGCCGCTGTTGAGGAAGGCGGCGCGCGCTGCCACAAGGCCGGCGCCCAAGGGCTTGCCACGTGCGGCGGCAACAACGCCGCGGCTGGAGGCGGACGACGAGGACGCGGAGCAGGGCAGGGCAACCGACGTCGACTGCAGCTGATACGTGGGATTCTTAAAGGCCAGCGGTGCGGCTAACTTCAGTTGCTGCTGTTGCAGCTGCTGCTGTTGCTGCTGCAGCTGTTGCTGCTGTTGCTGCTGCTGCTGCTGCTGCTGCTCGACGGGACTGGCGGACTGGGCGGGCGAGGGATTGGTGGAGATGCTCTGATAGCCGGAGCTGCAGTGGCTGCTCTTGGCCGACAGCTGCTGCTTGCTGGCGCTGGGCGCCGGCTGCGCTTCGGCGATGACCTCGTGCTCCTCGGCGTACTTGAACAGATCGTCGAGATCCTCCAGGTTCTTGGGCATATTCGAGTTGGGATTGAGCGGCGCACGCGCATAGTTGGCAGCCGAGTGGTCCGGTATGCCCAGATTCAGGTTCAGATTGTGGCGACGTGCCCCGGCCGAGGCGCCAGCAGAGGCGGAGGCGCCACGTGCGCCCGCCGACTTCATCAGCGGCGTCGGAGACTTGCGCACAAAGGCGCTGCTGCTGTCCAGCCCCGAGATCTGTATGAACTCTCCGTGCATGTCATCGTAGCTGCTGTTGTTGTTGTTGTTGTGGTTGTTGTTGTTGTTGCTGCTGCTGATGTTGCTGATGTTGTTGTTGCTGTTGTTGCGTGGCAGCGTGCGGGAACGGGAGCCGCTGCTGTCGTACTCCTGCGCCCCGTTGCCGTTCAGCACGTACTGATAGCTGGGCGCCAAGCGTTCCAGCCGCTCCATGCGCTCCATGGTGCTGGCGGCGCTTGTCTGCGGCGCCGGTGGACAGTGATGTGATTGCTGCTGCTGCTGCTGCTGTTGCTGTTGCTGGGCGGGATGTGGCGGCAACAGCAGATTGCTGCTGCTGCCATTGAGCGAGCACGAGGCCATGGAGCTCTGCGACTGCGCATGCTGCAGCACCGGCGAGCTCATGTAACCAGCGCCCACAATCGAGCTCTGCGAATTGGACAAGAGCTGCTGCTGCTGCTGTTGCTCCAGCTGCTGCTGCTGCTGCAGACGCACGTTCACAGTGGGATCGTTGAAGCGAAAGATGTTCTTCTCCAGGGCGCTGGGCGTCAGCACGCCGCGCATAATGCCACGCTCCGCAGGCACGGGCTTGCTGAGCACCGCATGCTGAGGCTGTGCCAACTGTTGCTGCTGCTGCTGTTGCTGCTGCTGCTGTTGCTGCTGCAGCTGCTGCTGCTGTTGCTGTGGCAGCAGCGAGCTGGTGGATGTGCTGGGCATCATCCCGATGCCGATGCCGATGCCCATGCCCATGCCCTGCTCGGGCTGCCGATTCTCCTGGTTCTCGCTGGCGATCGAGTGCGTGGACATGACCGTGGGCAGATAGCCGGAGCCGAGGGCGTGGCCGGCGTGCAGCTCCTTGGCCCGTCCGATGTCGTCGAGTATGTGCTGCAGCGGATCGAGCTCCTGCTGGCGCGCCTCGGGCAGCTTGGCGAGACTCTCGCTGAGCAGGCTGTGCAGTATGGAGAGCTGCTTGCCCTGATCAATGTAGCCGGCCCAGTCGAGTATGGAATCGGGCGTGGCATGGTCGGGACGGGTGGAGATATACTCGAGGAATTGCTGCATGCGGGTGGCCTCCTGTTCGAGGAAATCGTTGAGAAACTCCATGAAGTTCTCCTTGCCCTGGAAGCGCGTGAAATTCGCCAGCGTCTGCAGCGTCTTGGCCACCAGCGTCAGGTTGCGTGTGGCACGCGCCGATGGCAACTCGCTGGTGATGTTGAACAGCGACGGCGACAGTATCGCCGGGCAGAGGAAGCGCAAAAAGATGCTGGCCGAGATCAGATTATCGGCCATATCCTGCCGTCCCAGCTGCTGCAAGCGCTCACGGAACGTGGCAAAGCAGGCGCGCAGCTGCGGCGGGAAATGCTTATGCGACTCATAGATGCATTGCCAGGCGCTGCGCACGGCGCCGCGCAGCGCGGCCTGCTGACGCTGCAGGGAGCCGGCCGAGCTGCCTGTGGTCTTGGTGGGATCGACTTCGCAGTCGCGCTCCGATTGGATCAGCTCGTTGATGGGCGCCGAGAGCGTGTCCTGCAGATACTGTTCGCCCGTCAGCTTGAGGAATGCCTCCATGCTCTTGGTGGCCAGCGAATTGCCGCGGAACGTCAAGCGCTGATCGCCCACGCGCAGCAGGTCCAGGGCCACCACGTCCGTTAGGAAGGCGCCCGCCAAGCCCTGCGCATGCATCAGCAGCACCAGGGCCTGGCCAATGTCCTCCTTGGCCTTGACACCGATGACGGGCTCGAGGGTCTCGCAGACGCGTTTGTAGTTCTCCTTGAGGTAGGCCAGAAAGTTGCCATAGACGTTGATGGGGAGAATGTCGGTGCTCTGGAAGCGGCACTTGATCCGCAATGTGGGCACCAGCTCGCGATCCTTATCCTTATCCTTGCCGCTGCCACCGAGCCCGCCGCGTCCCAGACTGTCGCCAGCCTTGTCGCTGAGTATGGGATACCAGTCCTCGCAGATCACCCGGGAGGTTACCTCGTGCACGGGTATCTTGACGGAGCCAACGAATTGGTATTTGTCGCGCTTCTTCTTCTTGTCCACCTCGCGGAACACGTTCACCGTGATCACATTGATCTCGGGTATGTCGGGAAAATCGAAATACTCGCCCCAAAACAACAGATCCGTCTGCAGTTTCACGCTCGTTCGTCCGTACAGCGTCTTGTCCAGCTGCAGTTCGCAGAAGTATTTCTTTTTCGCTGGCAGATTCTTTGCCTCGTACACCCACAATTTCAGCGAGTTGTCCGTGCGACGAGTGTGCTCGGCATTTGGAGCTATTGACTTGCGCAACGAGTAGATCCACAGATCGCGCTCCTGACGAGAGCCGCACGAGTAATATCGTTCGCCACGCGGTCCTCCGCGTACCTGAAAGCAGTGACGTCTGCCCAGCACCGACTGATGTACGGGCGCCACGCCCACGGCACCGCTGCACGATAGATCTGCAATAGAAAGAGTAACGAGTGAAAACTGAGTGCGAATTTACATTAAGCAGGTTAACGAGTAGTGGAGAATTACTGTAACGAATGTCGGAATATAACAACAACGAGCAATCTAAGGAGAGAGCTTGCAGAGATAGGCGAAAAAGTAGCGAGCAAAGAGTATAGCGAGATTAGCGCTAGTAGCGAGTAACAACTGAGTTTAAATCGATGCATTATTCTTGTGTTTTATGATCTATTTGTAAATGTACGATAGCGACACAGAGAAGCAACGAGTTTGTTCAACGAGTGAAGAATTGGTTGAATAGCAATCGCTCCTCACAAGTTATTTTGAAAAGTAGCATTCATTCTAACGAGTAGAAGAGTAGCTTTCACCTGGCATGCTTATTGGATTATACTATTTGAGTGAATATAACTAACGAGTTTGCCTAACGAGTGCATATGCATTGTAACGAGTTATCCGATATACTCACCAATGGTGGACATAACCGCATGACTGGACAGCAGACTCTCATGAGAGCGTGAGCCTCGTAAGCCGCCCGATCCACGTTTAGTGCGCTCCAATTTGGTCACAGACTTTGTGCGCTTCAGAGGATTTGATCTGTGACGAGAGCTGAGTTTAAAACATATCGACGAAGAATGAGCTTGTAGAATACTTACCTCTTGGAGAAGAAATTGGTAAAACGCGAAGCGGCATTGTGCTCCGTCTGATGCTGTTTGTTGCCCAAAATGGGCGTGGTTGGCGCCGAGCCACGACGACAGGCCTTCTCATAGGAAGTATCTGTAAGTAAGCAGGAGTTGAAGAATTCGTTAGTATACGGTATAAGAAAGATAACTAGAGAATCAAGTTAATTGAAGATAGTATTTTATTATTCGCTTGCTATCCATATCCATATAAAATTGTTTATTCTGACTGATTAGTATTTTTTTTTATAATTTTATACTATTTTGTTTATTATATCATTATTATTTGATATATATATTTTTATTGACTGATTGACTCGCATTAGTATTCCTAATATTTTATATATTTACTATATAATTATATCTAATAATGCATGTTTATTTTGAATATACACTATTGCCTTAATTATATTTAACATTTACTGAACCTGCACTTAACAGCCAATTATTAAATTTCTAAGAGGCGTAGCTTAAATTATAAATACATTGATTAAATCATCGGCTGGCAAAAAAAAAAAACCAACAGCTTGTCGTTAAACCTGTCTTTGGATCGTGATTAATATTATTTCATTGATACTGCATGCAGTTTAAGCTGATTGCAAAACAATGAGCACCGTTAGAGCAGCGACTTAACAGTTTTCGGTTGTAGTATTCATGTTTATGGCTACAATATACATATATCCGGTTAGGCATTTAAGCAGGATAATCTTGAGCATAATCTGTGCAGGAATTTACTCCACGAGAGAAGACTTCAAATTGCTGCTGTTGTTGTTGTTGTTGTTGTGTTTTTTGGGTACAAGACAAAGCACAACAACTGCAGAAATGACGCTCTTTCGCTCTGGTAAAAAATAAACCCGCATATAATGCGCTCGCTCGCTTGCTCGCTTGGACAGAGACGCAACCGGTTTGCCTGCCACTGCCACTGCCACTCCAAACAAAAGACCAAGGAGCCAGCCAGCTGCTGCACATCACCTGCCCCGGTTGTTATTGCAGTTGTTGCCCCGCCCCCTGTTTTGTGGCAGAGGCAGAGACAGCGACTGAGGCAGGTACTCGCAGCCATGATTCATGATTCATCATCAGCGGCAGCATCATCAACTGCTGCCCCGAAAATACAACAAAAAGAAACCAGAATGGACCGAGCAGATCAGACGAACACACCCGACTGTAGCATACCCTGTACCCATTATATTTATTTATTTATTTATTTAGATATTTTATCCTAATGCTACAACTATAAAACTTATAAATTATTGCATTAGTCACTACAGAAGAATAAATTAAAGAAAAAACAAAATTAACTTAAGTTAAAATATAAATTAAAATTTAAATTATTATATGAAATACACTTTCAAATTTATTTCAAATACATTTTAAAAATGTTATGCGCAGTGCAGCAGCAATGCTGCTTCTTACTTTTTCAGCCTGTAGCGACACAAAGCCTGCAATTTTGTTCTTCTAATAACTTATGTGTTTATTGTACAATTTCATTGCGCATTTTAGAATAGTTAAATAGAAGGGTATAATGTATATATTCTAAATATCAACCTTATATTTTCAATATTACGTTTGTAATTCGGTTTTTATTGATTTGGGCGTAAAGGGGGCGTGACATGCAACATTTGCAATAAACTTGATCTCCGTTCCGTATATAACTAGCTACATACCAAAATTGGCTGCTTTAGCTCTTATAGTTTTCGAGATCTCAGCGACCCAGCTCATTGTGGTTCTGCCACGCCCACTTCTGCCTGTTATCTATGTTCTGGCAAAGTAATTAACCCTGTTTTTTCCATTGGTAGCAAGTATATATTCTAAATGACTAGCTTTTATGTTCAATAATACTTTTGTTATTTGGTTTTTATTGATTTGGGCGTAAAGGGGGCGTGGCATGCAACATTTGCAATAAACTTGATCTCCGTTCTGTATATAACTAGCTACATACCAAAATTGGCTGCTCTAGCTCTTATAATTCCAAAGATCTCAGCGGTTCAGCCCATTGCGACGTCTATTTCTGCCTGTTACCTATGTTCTGGCAAAGTGATTAACCCTGTTTTTTCCATTTGCAATGAGTACAGGGTATAGAAAACAAAACAAAGCAGAACAGCGCAAGTTGTTTGAGCCACATCAACTGCTGCTGCTGTTGGTCTTTGTTCTTCTAGCTGGAAACTGGTTTTGCAGTCGCTTCTCTGGCATTTGCCGCCCTCACATAGCTACACACACACACACACACACACACACACACACACGCAGAGCTAGGCAACACAACGACCTTGCCGCAGCCCACCCAGGCAGTTGCCCCTCTGGCCCAACTCTCAGCCGGGCCTATCGGGCAATTGGCATGCCCTGGTCCGCTTCTCAACTGACTCATCAAGGAGCGTAAACATCGTATTCAGCAGAGGGAGAAATTGAAAAAGATTTATGCATGTTTTATGAACTGTTATGTTCGTGCCTCTTCCGCATGCACTCGGAGGAGATGCAAACAACGCGATTTGTCATGCCAAAAAGGAAAGCTGAAATTGTGTCATGCTTTTTTGTGCCTCTGTTTATAAAGAAATTTCTATGCAGGTCTTCAAAAAATAAATATAAATAAAGCACAAGAAAAAACCCGTTGATGAGCTAGGCGCAGTCACAGACAAAAAAGCATAAAGAAAACTCAAAAATGATGACATAAAAAATATATAGAATCAAAAGGCAGAAGTGGCGCATATTATGTTTATGATTTGTATAAGGCCCCCCCCCCCTACCCTCTCCACCCATGCAAAGCCTACAACACCCACGTGCCACGCCCATCTCACACACAAACACACTCACGCACTCTGGCACTCCCCAACAGTGTTGCCAGTTTGGTGTAATATAAGCTAGATTTAGCATATTTGAAAACAAAAAAACTTGCGAATTTTGCAATTACTTTTAGCTATAAAGCTAGCATTTTGACCCCAGAAAGTATCTATATATATACTTGATCAGCACGATAAACCAAGTCGATCAGACATCTCCATCGATGCTGTGGGAAACAGCGAAGATATGCAACAGTCAATTGATTCGAGAGGGGGCAGAAGAAGGAGATTTCTTTTTACCAGATGATTAATATAATAACCAATATTAATTATTAAGATATATTATTATTGATATATAAAATTATAGTTTAGCTATTTTTGGATTATTTTTAGTGCAAATCTAGCCGAAAGCTGTCAACACTGCAGCCCAGAAGAGCCAAAAGCCGGCTTAATGCATACTTGTGACTTGTCATAGCAATTGCAGCTCCTCCCACAGCAGATTACATAGAGTTGAGCATCTATTGGGGGGGGGGGGGGGGTCGATAACTTCTATAACTTATCATTATTATCAATCAGCAGTCGGAGGCTTTCAGCAACTACGACTGCAATTAACTTGAGCCGTAATCATTTCTAGCCGTACCAAGTGAGGGCATTGAGATCGTCGGTTCACAGCTTTGGCAATAGCTGGATTTGTATATTGTTTTGATGGTTCATAATGTCAAGATTTCACTGGTTTTTTGCTTTTTTTTTTTTTTTTTGACTGCTCAAACAACCCGTTTGCCGCATTACTCATGTTTTCATAATAATACAAAAATTAAGCTTGTTTCAGTTAGTAGCACAGATTTCGCAATTTGGCCCAGAGCACACGCACACAACGTGAGCTTCAAAGCGGGTATATGCGGCCTGTAGATGCCCAATGTTTAGATTTTTACATTTCAATTGAAGTTGCTGTAATACCCATATTACAGAGCGTCTATTTACAGCGATATTTTAATTTAATATCTTATTTCTTTGACAATTATAAAGGCCAGATTCAGATATTAGCATGACAATATTTAGATTTGTTTAATTATTTTTCAAGATATTTTTATTGCCATAATTTTAGTTATTTGCTTTTGATATTATAAAATATTATATATCATTAATTTTATATATTTTATATTATTAACTTTATGTTTTATATTATTTATATAAAATATTATATCAACTTTGTTTGCATAATTTGCCAGGAAATTCTTTTTCGATTTTGAAAATAATTTGACCGAAGATTTTCTTATTTTCTTATTTTTTTTTATATTTTTAATTTTTTGATTTTTTTTTATATTAATTTTATTACTCTTAATTTTAATCTGTAATTTAATTTTTTCTTGGCTGACTGGTCTTAGTCGGCATTTAAATAAATAAATAAATAAATAAAATTATAACAAAATTCTTTGTTCGAAACTCAACTCATACTTGTTTTTATATATTTAAAGTTTATGCTATAAAACCTCATTCCATTTAATTGTAACTGTTTGTTCTGTCGTTACTTTATCTATTGATTATTGCTTTATTAAATTCTCTGAGTGTGTGACACTTAAACATAAGTATATTTCAATCGTATGCTCTGGCCCGATAATGCACAGAAAGGTTTTCCACTATTTAATTTCGAGCCTCTTATCAGCATAGAACGTTTATCATTTGTTTGTTTTTCGTTGTTTGTTGCTCGTTTTTCTTTTTCTATTTTTTTTAATATTTATGATGCAAGTGATACGCTCCGCACATAGAAATTGAGTTCAATAAACACACACGATTTCCAATCAGCCAAGGAAAAACTCCAAGACAGCAGCATTATCTAGGAAAAGTGAGAGGTTTGTATCTCTATCTTTTCCCACAATTTATTGACCGTAAGAGTTTACGAAATTAATTGAAATTATGTTGTTTATAAAGCGATAAATTTAACAACACTTTTGATATAATCGTCTACTGATTTAAAACTATGTTGAAAGCAAGTCAGTGAGTCAGTCAGGATAAAAAGAGTTTGGATAGATTTAATACCTCAAATTGCTAAAAAACCGTTGTTATTTAGAATATGTATATACTTTCTACTATTGTATTTAACTATACTGAAAAGCGAATTGAAATCGGTTCACAAGCAAAGATGCTTTCAGAGAAATAATATTAATTATTTTACAAGAAAGTAAGAAGCAGCATTGCTGCTGCATTTTGTACGTTAGTTTAAAATTATGTTGAACATATTCAATATATTTTTTCTTCCCCCGCAAATACCGATTGCGTTTTGTTTGCATTTGTCGCCTGGGCCAGTCCATAATAATAACGCCGTATTATTTATGGTAAACTTCATGTTCATGCCAATTCTATTTTCGAGATCGCAATCAAGTGCCAAGTATGGCACGGGCCAGGGCCTATTACAGCAGCAGCTGGAGGAAGAAGCAGAAGAGGCGGCTTTGGCTTGTCTGTAACAGTTTTAGGTCGGTTATCTTTTGTTGTTTTTGGCAAAAAGCAGATGAGCTAAGCAAGTTGAGGCAGCGACCTCCAGAGATCTACAATATGATCTGAATAGATGCGTATATATATGGTGTATATATGTGTGTATGTGTTACCTTTAAAAGTCTGTACATATTTCAACAGTTGGTGATTTCATCTTGTTAGCCACGAATAATCTATGGTATGCGTCGCAAACGGATTTTATTTAATACCAGGCAAAGGGAAGGGCTGGCAGGGAGCGGGGTGCGGGAGGGGGAGTGAAAGCGTTATAAAGCGAGCGAAGGGGAATAGATTGGAAAACAAAATGCTTGAAAAATACTTGTAGGGAATTTGTTGATTGGTTGCGCCTCTGGGGCAACAACAAACTCGAAGCTAACTGTTGCCACAACACGCTCTCTAAGGTCAACTCAATTAACAGCGCGTTAAACAAATTTATTTGCCCGAACACCGCGGGCAGAGAGAGGCAGCGAAAGAGAGAGACAGCCAGAGCGAGAGCGATAGAGAGAGAGAGAGAGAGAGATATCTCACGATACGTCCGTCCGTGAGGCAAACTGATAAATGGGAAATCGATGGAAATCTCCCAAGAAATGCGCACAAAATGGCGTCGATCGCCGATGCACTGACAAGATAAGACTTGCATGTTTGTATAGACATGTCTGCATTAGCCGATAGGCGATAAACGATAACAGATAAGCAGGCCCGTAGCAATTACTATTTTTTGTAAACAAATTCATTTTGAATGCAGTTTTTAGACCTCTTACTTTAAAAAAGTAAAAAGGGTCTATTAGTTTAGTGCAAAGAGGAAATGTGTGTAACACCCAGAAGGAGGAGTGGCAGACCCCACAAAGTATATGGCCATGTCCGTCTGTCCGTCTGTCTGTCTGTCCGTCCGTCTGTATGAACACCTAGATCTCAGCAACTATAAGAACTAGGAACATTATATTCGGGATTCAGGTTCTCCTAATCAGTAAGCAGCACGAGTTTGTTTTAGATTTTGGATACCTTCTCCCCTTCCCCCGTAAACCGCAAAAAGCTGCTTTAGCCACAGTTTTAAAGCTATCGATTTGTTATTTGGTATTTAACTAGTTTACGACATTCTCTATCGACGCTATGAATTTTGCTTCGATCGTATAAGAAACAGCGAACATATGCCACAGACAATTTGCCGCAGTAGGCAGAGGGGGGGTGGTGTGCCTTGCATACGCGGGTAGCTTAGTCTGTGTGCGTCTGATTGTGTTTGTACGTACATATACTCAAAGTAAAGGGTCTCCTACGGTCGGTTACGTCCGACTGTAGCCTCCGTCCCACTGATCTGCCCCGTCCCTATATTTTCTGTTGAAACTAAGTTTGTGCAACGTATACATGAATCTATTTGTATGCGTGCCTCATATTTCATAACACATTCTACTGTAAACGTTTGCTCATGTGGCTTTCTATGGCTCTCCGCTTCTCTGTTTACTCTAAGCGGTTTTTATCGAGAATCGTCTCTCCGCAGATCCGAGGCAATCCCAACCGATTCCATCCGATATACGCCCAGTGTCACGTCGTTTCGAGTTGCAGTTACGAAAACTGAAAACCGTTTGCCTCGCCTTATCAAATTTCAAAGAGCCCCTCAAATAACTCCTCCCCGCCCTCATTCATCTCATACTTCGGTCTCTCTCTTCTGTCCCTTCTCCGTTGGAAAATAGACAAAAGGGTTGCCACCAGTCGCAAAATTGTGCCAAAAGTGCTGTGGCAATCTTGTTTTCTCTTTCAATTAAGTTCTCCTTACTTCCGCTTGAAGAGAGATATATTTTGTTTGTCTTTAAATTTTATCTTTGTCTCACCGTTTTAAACTAATTCAGCAAAAATACGAATGATTCAGCAATTGAAAAATGCAGCATTCGAACTGTCACGTGCGAACTTGATTAAAATTAATTACAAAGCAAAATACTCAACATTTTCGAATGAATAAAATAAAAAAACATGCGACTTCTGTTTTTTGTAATTATCTGACCACCACAATTTTTGGTGCTTATCAAGAGCTATGAGTTTTCTCTCTGTCAAAGTAAAATAATTTTTGGCATATGTTTTTTAGCAGTTGGACAAATGCCCATATGTTAATTAGAGAGTTTTTAAAACAGCTAGGGTGTTTTTTGTTATGCACCGAAAGCATCTGGCGTTAAGTGAATTGGAATAACAATTTAATTGATAGATTTTAAATTAAAAATAAAATAACACCTAACCATTTGTTGTAAATTACTAAAAACATTTCATCCAAACCAAAAATAAATAGTGTTTTTAATACAAAATAATATATATTGTTATTATTAATTTGAGGAATAGTGTAAAAATCTATTGTACCCTCTGCTAAACTATAGAACGTAGTACATCATTATAAATTCGAGTGTTCTTTGGGATCTAAGCATCCCTACCACCACCAGTCGGAAAAGGGGTTTTCCTCTCATAGGATTCGACCTTTATGTGACAATACCTAGTTATCCCTAGTCTCGGAGTCTGTCCGAAAATAAATTGACATAACAAACAAAAAAATTACAAAAAGCTGGTTTAAAGTTTAGAAAATCAGGAAAAACTTGATGTGAAAATGGTCAATATAAAAATATTTTTATTTAGAGAGATCCCGCCTCACCTAACCATCCGATGGGTTGGATAAAATAATAATCTGAATATTTAATAAAATCCACAAATATATTTAAATCTTCAGTTTTGGGTATATTTTATTGTAAAAGGTGCTCTCATTGTGCGCTCTCCCTCTCTCTCTCTCTCTGTGTTTTTCCCTCTCTCCCCCTCTGTCTACGCCCGTTTCACGTAGCACACAAACACAAACCGGTTCTCCGGTGCGGGTGTCAGTGTGCGTGCGTGTGAATCATAATAAGAACAGCAAATCGCAGCAACAACAACGTAGAGTACAGGAAAAATACCAACAACTCGCTAGGAAATTGAAATTGTAGCTGCGAAAGAGGAAGAGGCACTGGGGCAATAATGACAGCGCACAATGGCATCAAACTGCCAAAAACCAAACAAACATGAATACATATGCACATATTTTTACTACATATATACGTACACCCGTGCACATGTTCAAACATGTCTATTTATAACGAATTCTACACTTGCATATAAGTACAAATCTATTTCTCAATCCAAAGTTTGTTTATATTTATATTTTGGTTATGCCGAATCGATGGTTAATAATATTTTGCCGTTGCTTTCGGCTTTGCAACAGAAATGCAACGCTGCAGTTGCATAATCGATAAGTGACGAAGCAAGAAATACGAGGCTGCAACTAGAGATGGAAACCAATCTCAAAGTTTATCAAAAAACTATTTTTTGAAACGGGGTTTTCTGCCCATGCACATCCCTAACAAAGACTACTTTTCCCACAGAGTCTTCTCTATGTAACTTTTAATTTTGATTGCTAAATTTGCACTTATTGTTAGATTTTCAGATTTATCTATATGAATAATGCAATAACTAAAAAACAGATGCTTATTTAGTTGATATAATAAAATAATACTTTAAAATAAATAAAAATAATATCTTTTTAGTTCCAGTTTAATTTAATTCCTTCCAGCTTTTAACTGCGAAAATTCTTCAAAAATAAAAGTAACAAGAAAATGTTTAGATACAAAAACCGAAAGAAATGTGTTACAATTGGCGCAATTGTGTCTCAAGTGGAATTCCTATAAAGCACCATAACCCCTAACCCCGAAGTGATCAATGCTCTCGCTCTATATATAGAGAATTTATGACTAAAAATTGAAACGCAATGCTTAACGATGAGAACCGACGATATATACATACATATGTATATGTCTGCATGTGTGCATACATCTAAGAAATCAAGAATTTCTTGAGGTTTTCTTCAGCGACTTTAGCCCAGTTCCGCAGAAGCGCATTACTAACATTATTTAAATGGAATTTATTCATTACGATAAAAATAATAACAATAATCAATCCATTATGTATGCAGTCGCTGGGGCAACGGCAGGCAGGGGGACTACACTGAGAAAAATATGTAAAGCACTCAAATAAATCTTGTTATGCTCTAGAGTTCAAGCAGAAATGGAATATAATCGGAAGTTACTTTATATTAAGTGCAAAGAATGATTAAACTAAGTACGAATTTTTAATAAAGAATTTCGATCTTAGATCAAGCATTGGAAAGGGTTTATTGAACTTTTGACACCGTAAATTCTTGTTTTCAGTACGAAAACTATAGATTTTTCTCTCAGTGTGCCGGCATTCATCAACTATTGTCGCGTTGACGCCCACTGTGCGACGCTTCGTTGCCTGCGCCCAGGGCCGACGCCATCAAAAAATGGGCTACATTTGAGCCCAAGAATACACATACAACTACACACACACACACACACACACACACACGTACATACGTACACTCAGATATGTATGATCGAACATTGAATATCAACAACAACAACAACGAGTAGCACTCACCAAGTGTAAATAAACGCGTACCTCGGGAACAGGAAGGCTTAATGGCAGTTTGCTGCAAGTGAGAAGGAGGAGGGGAGAGCGGAGAGGGAAGAGGGGAGATGGGAGAGGGGACAGCATAGGGTTTAAGCGTATCGAACGAATTTCGTGTACGTTCTTATCTTATCATTGCTTTGTCTTGCTTTTTCGCTAAACGCAACGATCGGATCGCACGATTCCGTAGGGGAAGAGCCAACAAAGGCGGGGCAGCGGGGCAGCGGGACGGCGGGGACCCTACGTAACGAAGCGAATCGCCAAAGTGAGTGTCATTGTAACCCTGGCAACCCTGGCAACCCTGGCCAGCGTCGTGACGGGCATTTCAACCACGATCAATCGATACCGAGGCGAGGGATGGCGTAAAAAATAGTTGAGCGGGACAGGAAGCAGGAAGCGCAAAGCATGTAGGCAACGAGCCATGCCCAGAGAGTGTGGGAGGGAGACAAAAGTGAGACGAATACCTCGCTATATAGCATGAGAAGGGAACAGACACCCGATGGAATAACAAATACAAATACCGCTAAACAATGAGGAGAGGGAAGTGCGTACAGAAGAATTACAGCAGGCAAGAGGCAACTAGCAAGAGGGGGAAACGGTTCACGAAGAATCCGGACCATAGAGATACTACTAGACGACGAAGGGAGGGAGAGAGAGTGCAGAGAACCGAGGAACGGATAGAAAAGTTGGGCAGTGGAGCAAGAGAATGAAACCGTTTATCAAAATCAAAATCAAAATCAAAGAGAGAGCAGGAGACAGGAGAAGAACGGAAGAAAAGGTTGGGCAGCAGCAACGAGGGAAAACAAGCACGGAAGCCACCAAAAAGGAGGACATGAATAAAAGAGACCCTATAGCGCTAATCAGGACAGAAGGAGAGAGGAAAAGAAGCAGGCAAACGAAATTAACGAAGCGGAAGAACCGAAGAAAGTGCAAACCGAATAAAGGAAGGACCCAGCTAGACCAATAGTTCCCCTTACCCAAAAAGAAAACCTTCAGCCAGGACAGAAAAGAAGAATGGGAAGTAGAAAAGAAAACGAGGTGGGACGAAGCGGAGGAGACAACGAAAGTCAAACACACTGAGAAACCGAATAAAGGGAGGACCCAGCTACTCCAAGAGTTCTCCTTACCCGAATGATGTCCCGCATCATCGTCCTGCTGCTGTTCCGATATGGTCGATCCATCCCCGACTGCAGTGCCCGCGTCGGCTGCTGCTGCTGCTGCCGCTTCTGCCGCGTGCAAGGCCATGTCCTTGAGCATGAAGCGCTCGCAGATGAGCTGCTCGCAGTGATCGGTCTGGAAGTAGGCGCTCAGCTCGTCCAGACCCAGCGGACAGACGTCGTAGCTGAGATAGAAATGCTTGCCCCAGCTGCCCGTATCGCTGGCGCAGCTGCTGGACGCGGACAGCGAGCTGCCATAGTGATGCAGATGTTGTCCGCTCAGCGAATGCATTAGCAGCGTTGCGCCTGCCCCTCCGACGCCCGCTGCCACGCCCCCTCCCTCCGCTGCTGCTGTTGCCGCTGCCCCGCCCGCTCCAATCGTTTTCAGCAGACTGTTGCTGCGCGACAGTTTCGTGGAGTGCGCACGCCGGATGAAGCTCAGCGATTTCTTGGGCGGCGACACAACAGTGGGCGTGGCATCGACGCTCAGCTTGGGCGTGGACTTGAGCAGAAAGAGATTCTTGGGTGGAAATGTGTGCGTGATGATGCAGGCGGCCGATGCGCTGCCCTGCAGCTTGTACGGCGAATTGCAGGCGGAACCAGCAATGGAACCAGCAACGGAACCAGTTCCGGAACCAGCG
Source organism: Hypselothyrea guttata (assembly GCA_035045125.1). Taxonomy (NCBI): domain Eukaryota; kingdom Metazoa; phylum Arthropoda; class Insecta; order Diptera; family Drosophilidae; genus Hypselothyrea; species Hypselothyrea guttata. Next base: position 56,213 of record JAWNNJ010001046.1, read on the forward strand.
TCAATTGGCGCCAACTGACACGCGCTGCTGCCGCCAAACAGCTGACGTTGCGTGGCCAGCTGTGGCTGCAACTTGTGTTGAATGTTGCTGTTGCTGATGTTGCTGATGTTGCCGATGTTGCTGTTGTAGTAGCGAGCAGCTGTTGCCGTGTCGTCCAAGGCGGCTGCCTCACGCAACGCGATGCTCGGCGATAGATTCTGCGGCAAGGTCTTGCACTTGGCGCGTAGCGTTATCAACGTTGTCGTCTTGGTTAGCGGCGATGTTGTCGCTGCTGACGTTGTTGCCGTCGCCAGTCCGCGCTCCACACTGGGCAGCGGCACCGCCAATATGTTGGTGCGGGAGCGCGACTTCATCAGCTTTATGGGCGTTGAGGTGTTTGTCTGCATGCGGCTTATCTCTGAGTCATCATCGTCGTGCTCAGCAGCGACTGCTGTCGACGTCGACGTCGATGTCGCTGCTGGCGTCGCTGTTGACGACGACGTTGACGTTTGTCGCGAGTGTGCGGGCGATAGGGAGAGCGCCTGCTGCTTGGGGGGCGTGGCCATAACAATATCGTTATCTTCGTTGAAGTGTGTGCGAGGCGCACACCTGCCGCTGCCGCTGCCGCTGCCGACGCCGACGCCGCTGCCAGCGTTATCATTTGAGGCTGATTCTATGCTGCTGTCGTCGGCGGCGCCGCCATTGAGGCTGATAACATTCAGCACAATTCCATAGCGTTTCAGCTTGGCATTGTTTTGGGGCGTTGTTGTTGTTGTTGTTGCCGCTGCCGACTTGAGCAGCTGTTGGCGTTGCTGCTGCTGCTGCTGCTGTTGCAGTTGCAGCTGCTCCTCATCATCCGAGTCCGAATACTGCGCAGCGGCGTCGCTGCCGCTGATGCTCCAGTTGAAGCCGCAGGGCGGCGACATTTTGTTGCCTTTGTGGTGGAGCGCGCTGACCTTGGCCACAGCCTGACCTTGACCCTTGACCCTGAGCTTGCCGCTGCTCAAGCTTGAGCTGCTGCCGCCGTGTGAGCTTAAAGCTTCCTGCTGTTGTTGCTGTTGCTGTTGTTGCTTTGGTTGTTCTTCGAGCTCGTCCTCTATGACCAGAGGCACATAGAAGGTGGAGCGACGTCGCTGTGACTTCTCCTCCTGCGTCGGCGTCGCTGCCGCTGCGCAGTCGCTGCTGTCGGCGCTGTTTCTAGCTGTTGTTGACGTTGCTGTTGTTGTTGTTGTGCTGCTGGCGTCGCTGTGCGCCTGCAACATTTTGCGCGCCTTGTTTGAATTGTTGTTGTTATTGCCGCTGCGCGCTCGACAACAGCGTTGCCAAATTTGGCTTTACATACAACTATTTGCAAGTTAAAAAAATATTATTTTATTTTTTACTCTTTCTGTTTTAGTATTGCATATTCATTAATTTTTGGCATTTATTTTGTTTGATTTATTTTTTAGCTATTTTTGTTGCATGAACAAAGCAAAATAGCTATTTCGGGCAGCACTGGCGCTAGCACTGGCTCGCTCGCGCAGGCGTGCAGGCGCTGCAGTGCAAGCGGGACAGCCGCAGGCGCAGGCGTCAGCAGCACACACACAGAGCGCGAGAGAGAGACAGAGAGAGAGCGAGAGAGAGAGCATGCAAAGTGTGTGCAGGTATGTATGTGGTGGTGTGTGCGTGTGTGAGAGAATTGTCTTTTTTTTTTAAGTTTTTGTTGTATTTTTTGTGTTTGTTGTGGCTGCAACTACTTTGCTGACAAGCAAAATGTCTTCTTCTTATTTCGCCGATGTTACTGCATTTCTCGGTTTACTTTTTTGCGTCTTTATTCTTTATTCTTTTTTGTTATAGTTGTTGTTGTTGTTGTTGTTGTTGTTGTTGTTGTTGTTGTTGTGGCTTATACAAATTATGCGCTCAAGTGCATTTCCGCGTTTTTCATGTTTCTCTCTCTCCGCTGTTTGCCGTTCTCTCTTTGCCGTTTTCTTAGTTTTTATTCACGCGTTGTTGTTGCTGTTGCTGTTGCTGTTGTTGTTTGCAGTTATTTTATCGCGTCTTTGCATCACATTGATGCATGGAGAGAGCGCGCGTGTGTGTGTGTGTCTATTACGCACACTCTCGCATATTCCGACAGACACATACACATGTAAACAAACTCAATTCACGGTTTCCATTCACAATTGTCGCACACTTTACAAGCAACGCGACTTGGCGGAAGCGTTTGTAACAATATCGAGAGCAAAACCACAAACGCAACACCAACAAAAAACAAAACAACAAAAAAGGGGGGAGAGAGGTAGAGTAAAAAAAAACACACACAACTTCCCGCTCCGCTACCAATCGCTAACGCGCTTCGCACACAACTGACGCTGACGCGTCGTCGTCGTCGCCGCCGACGCAGCCGCTGCTACGGCGTCACACGATAAAAGAACGAGAGAACAGCGGCAGAGGGAGAGAGCGCGAGAGAGCGAGAGCAAGAGAACGCGATCAGGGCTGCAAAGCAACAAAGCAGCGCACCAATTGGCAAAGCAACGGCGTCAGAATTGGATTTATGTTTATTTATTTATTTTATATATTTTTATTTATTTATTTATCTATTGTCAACTAATGTCAGTCGACACAGAAAATTAAATATTTAATATTAAAATATAATTTGAAATAAAGAATAAAAATAAATTAAAGAACTTCAATAAATAAAATTAAACTTTTTCATTATATTTTATATAAATTTGTCGATTATCTGCTGCATTATTATTAAATTAAAATCTACAGTTTGAAATTACAGTAGAATCCGGTTATAACGACGCCGCTTATAGCGTCCGTCCGGTTATTGCGTCGAAAACTCGATGGCTTGGTTGGTCCCCATACAAACTTATATGAAAGAGCCTCCGCTTAGAACGTCTCCGCTTTTAGCGTCAAACCGCTTATAACGACGAGATTTTTCACAATTCAACCGGATATTGCGACGTGCCGAACAAAAAAAAACTTTAAAGAGGAAAATTTGATTTATTTAACAATGCTAAATGAAGCAAACAAAATCATGGATTTTGTGTTTTTTCAATACGAAAAAGAAACAAAATCATGGATTTTGTCTTCCGGATATAACGACCTAAAATCGTCGGTCCCTTGAATGTCGCTATAACCGGATTCTACTGTATATTTTTGTTATTTTTTATTATTAATATTATTATTATTATTAGCCGGTTTCAGAATGCTATTAATGCTTAACATAAATTTAATATTTATATGTAATATATTTGTTGCTTTTATTGCATTACATTTTTGTTATTTACTTGAATTTTTTATTTTTTGTTTATGTTGATTAATTTACAACTTTACGTTTATTATCAATTTAATAACAACTTAGCTATATTTTATATTTAATTAAAATTATTTATTTCCTTGTAAATGTTTTCATATATCAATTATAAAAATATAAATAATTTTTTTTTTGTTATTTATTTTTAAATGAAAATCGTTGCATGCCACTGCAGCCCTGCGCGCGCAGTGCAGCCAAGCGACGCATACAAATAGAAACAGTGCTGCCCATGATGGAATTATACAAGGTGGTCCACTCGGCTGCCGAAGTCGTTCGGTTTTTAGTCAACTAATTTCAGTGCGTGCTTGCTTGTTGTTGCTAGCTCTGTACAGCCGTTTCACTCACACTCACTATTCACGATGCACCATGCTCTTTCACTCGCACCTATATTAGTTGACTACGACTTTGCCGAGTGGACCACCTTGTATAATTCCATCATGGTGCTGCCCATGCGCGCGTTGACAAAGCCGCCGAATTGTAGACGAAGTTATGAGAGCGCACAGTGCGAGCGAAAGGCGCCGAGTGTGAGAGAGAGAGAGAGAGAGAGAGAGAGAAGCGGGAGAGCGACAAACAAAATGCAAGCAGCATGAGCGGGAGACAAGATGCGGACAGACCAGCAAATTAGATGCCCTGTAATTGTTGTTATTGTGTAGAAATAATGTAAACATAACATTTTTGAAATTTCAATTGACCTACATATCCGTGTATGTATATTTATTTAATAAACATTTTTATGATTATGTACAGCGTTGCCAGAATTCGTCATACGGCTATCATAAAATTATTTGAAAATATATGTATAGTTATTGTGCCCTATATCCTCAGAATGTATATATATTCTTGATCAGGACTATGAGCCAAGTTAATATTGGCATGTCCGTCTGTCTGTTCATCTGTATGAACGCCCCTCGATCTCGGAAACCGTAAGAGCTAAAGCAGTTATTTTTTGTATATAGATAGGTGTATTCAATACGCAGGTCATGTTTATTCCAAATGTTAGATGCCACGCCCTCTTTACGCCCAAAATCAATAAAACCCACATAACTAGCGTAATATTGAACATAAGAAGCTGTTATTCAGAATATATATTTCCTACTCTTATATTCACATATCTATTCTGAAAAGCGAAAATCTTTTAACAAACACAAAGGTTATTAAGAGACAATATTGTAGGCTTCGCTTCACTTGCCCTCTGGTTTATAAATAGTTTGTTCTACGCACGTCCCGTAACGTAAGAATCGCCATATGTGCATTCCTGTATGTGAATATGGTATATACATATGTATATACTTTGAAGTAGTCATAATAAGTTGACCCCCCAGGAGGTCGGGTCGACTCAGGCGCTGGTCAGCTCTATTTTATGGCCTTTTTGTGTTCGTTGCCTGCCTTACGTGTCCGTAACAAGGCAACGTAACGGCAAACGACACGCACAAACATGATTTGCCGGACACGGCGTGCAAAAACACTATTTTCACGGGTAAACGAAAACAATATACCCGATGGTTTCAAATGCAGGGCACAGCATAGACTACATAGTATAGTAAGGCCTGGAACTGAAGGCAACGGCAGAAGAATAAGAATAAGAATAGCAGCAACCAACAAGCGAGCACAAGTGGAAGAGCCGAGTGAAGCAGCCGCAGAAGCAGCAGAGACACCAAAGCACACAAAAACAGAAAAATAAAAAAGAAAATTAAACCACTAAGGACGGGGCAGATCGGTCGGACGGAAGGCTGCAGTCGGACGTAGCTGAAAGTAGGAGAGCCTTACTTTGTGCTTTCATGATCAAAAATATGCTCACCAGCACAAACCACTTCTGCCTCTACCCCGTCGAGCAAATAGACTGCTGCATATCTTCGCTGTTTCTTATTCGATCGCAATAACATCGACTAGTTGATGTAGTCGATGTAGTTTTTTTTTTGCGGTTATCGGGATATGGAGGGAAAATTAATTTGCTCAGCTTACAGCATAGGAGAAACTTAATACCAAAAATAGTTCCTCCATCACGTATAGTATGTGAGATCTAGGTGGATTTCTTCAGTAAGCGAGCTAACTGGGGGAAATATAAGAAACTCTATAAAAAACCTAATCAGCGTACATCATAGGAGAACCAATATAACAAAAATGATATCTCTAGCTATTGTAGTTTACGGGATTTGGATGTTCTGATGCAGAATATTTTGGGGTCTATCTCGTCATCTTTCGAGTGTTACCTCTATAATTTTTGTTTGCACTTACTTAATAGACCTTTTTGCGCTTTTTTAAAGTACAGGCTCTAAAAAAAGAAAAGACGCAGGCATAAGCCATAAGGCATAAGGGCGTGAGTGGCAATGTGGCTCGTAATTGATCTAATTGAGCGCAGGTACACACACACACGCACAGGAGAGTGAGAGAGAGAGAGGGAGGCAGAGACAGAGAGGGAGAGTACAGCGTAAGTGCATAATAAGCAAATTAGAGGCATACCATTACCAAACTCCCCCCCAACTGGTAAACCCCACATATTGAGTCGTTTAACGGAAGTGCGTGACTTTTGCCTGTTTACGTGTACGCGACACGGTGCCTCCCACTCAACCGCATGCCTCCCGCATCACGCGCACACTGCGGTTACAGCCACAGCTCCTCTAGCACCCTTTACGTCACCTATTAAGGGGCCCATCCACTGACACATTTGCTTGCCAAACGTGTTTGATTCAAACAAAGACAATTTCCCATCAACAAGGACAAACATTCTTTTGCACATCATTTGTAAATAATTTTCAAAAAGAAACGTTTCATTCTTGCGCAAACAAATTGTCAAGCACAAAATCAAATCAAACACGGTTTGCCAATTAAATATGCCGTGGATGGGCCCCTTTATTTATGAAGCTTGGACAAGTCATTTCAATATCCATTTCCATTCCCATTCCCATTCTCATTCCAATTCCCATTTCCATCCTCATTTTGCATCATTTGCATTGGCGTATGGCCGAGGAGGTACAATGAACTGTTAATGCGGGCCTAACTACGCTTCTTTAGTATATTTATTTTTGTTTTTATTATTTTTCACTCTTCATGCGCGTTTCGGTGTCCCTCTTTCTTTGCAGCTGCCGCAAAGTATGCTATGGCAAATGGGCACGCCTGCGCGAAAAAGTATGCTTTAAAATTGAATTTTAACTGTAGTTATCAGTGCACTATGGGGAAAATACAAGATTTCGAGGCATTAATTAATAACTCGAAAACGAAGCAAAATTTTCTAATTTAGGTTTTTTATTTGAGTTTTTAAGATTAAAACGCATTTATTTTAAAGAAATGGGCATGGTACCAGAATATTGTATTTAAAACAAGCTAAATTAAGGGCATAAATTGGCTAAAAAAAGCAAATTCAGTAAATAAATAAGCTTTAAAATAAAACTAAAGCTAAATTCACTGTTATAAATTTTAATATTTTAATGGTAAATCATTATTAAATTGTGGCAACATTAATTATATAATATTAATAATATTAATTGGATAATATTAATATTATTCAAATTTGTGTTGATATGAATAAAGTTCTCATACGTATGAAAAAAGTTCGTATCGCTGTTGCATAATATTATATCGAAATTATGATAAAAGTTCCACAAAGAAAATATATTCGGTAGTAAATTTTGTAAAATGTGAAACTATCAAAAATTGTTGATGTTTATACAGCTTAAGCTATAAAAGCTGCAAACTGTTTACACAATGTTTCCCAACTCGAAAAAGGCGATTTCTATATGCATATCTATTAATACATAGTATATTTGTAATGCTATGGGTAGCTTTGGATAGGGCAACAAAGAAACTGTTTACCTTCATTTAATGACGTATCGTTTAGCGCTGTATCAAAGTGTATGCGGGGCAGTGTCTTCGATTTGTACTCACCTGCAAGAGAGAAAAGATACAAAAGAAACATATAGAGTATATAGTTTGACATGACTGTAGATAAGGGGGTCTTCAGTTTACGGCAATTGTGAACAGTGAACCGGAGATGTGGTATGCAAGGCGACCCATTTACATAGTTTGACCTTTGTATGCCGATGCTTCAAGTTGTTATGAATTCATTTCAATTAATGCAAAATAACAAAAAAAAAAAAATACAAAAAACTGTATAACAACGAGACAGCAATAACAATAGTTAAAAGATACATTTGCAGCTTGTAAAAAAAGATACATTCAGCTGACAACGCGTTGGGGCACGTGTGAAAGCTCTTGGGATCTATTAACAACAATATCACATCAGTCGGACTGAAGCCTACAGTCGGACGTAACCCACAGTAAAAGACCCTCTACCAAGTCGAACACATTGTCTGTTGCATATCTTCACTGTTTCTTATCCGATGGAGAACTGTATTAGCTACGGAATATGTTTAATTACAAGTCTATAGCTTTAATGTTGTGGTTAACGGGGGAAGGAAAAGGAGGAAAATATCAAAAATCTAAAATAAACTTGACGTTTCTAGCTTATATAGTTTACGAGATATAGGTGTTCAAAAGGACGGACAGACGGACATGGGTGTATCGACATTTCCTATTTGTACTAACTAAATAGACCCTCTTGTAGTTTTTTAAAGTACAGGGTCTACAGGAATAATACACTATTAAGAGCGATATAAGTGAAAGGGTCAGGGCAGTTGAACAGCGCTTAACATTACGTTTACGCGTTCAAATATTCGAGTCATTCGAATCATTCGAGTCATTCGCATTAAACGAATCGTTCACATCATTCACATAAATTGTGCAGCTCATGCTCATTCTTAGGCCGACGTATATGCGATAATAATGTGGCAGTAGCTGTATCTGCTTTTTGTTAAGTTGTTTTTTAATTGTTGCTTAATGTTCTAGCGGTCTAGTCTTACAGCTACTGCTACTGCATATGGCTGCCACAAAATGTTGCACAGTCAGTGCAGTGCTACCGTTAAGCATTGCTCTGCGCATCGATTAGCCAGCAGGGCAAACCCAATGCATTAGCATTGCGATTGCGATTGGGATTGGGATCGGCATCAGCATCGACATCTGTGAATCGACAAAGCTTCCCGGCTTTCGTGTCCAGCTCTGGAAACACACACTCTCTCACAACTGTTAATTCTGCGAGGTCTAATGACATCAAATGCCCCTGCCAGCCACTGGATGATGTCATTGGCATCATCATCAAATATGTTATGATATGATACGATATGATACGACAAGATATATTAATGCGCCCGATTCAACAGTTGTATGTTAGTTCACGTTGCAGTCTGGTTTTTAATTTCACAAATATTTGCCATGCAGAATCGATAAGCATTATTTGTGTTTATCTTTGAAATACCCCAAAAGAAAAAGCAGCACAAATTGCTGGTGTGGTTGCTTTTCGAATAAAGCCTGCACTGAGCAAAAAAGGTTAAACTAAGCTTCAAAGTATTCCAGACTTGTTTGGTTTCGGTAGCTAAAAACGACTAACTTTAGAAAATAGATCTTAAAAATTCGTGCAAAATAATTCTAAATAAAAAAAAAATTAGCTAAAAATAAATTGGTTTACATTCTATTAATATTTTTTTTAAAAACTCCCAATTGTAGTTCGGTTAAAAATAGGAGAACCCAACTACCAAAAACATCAGAAGAATTATAGAAGTTGTATTAAAAATGGGGAAAAAGCGGAGAGACAGCTGGCGCCATCTAGGGCTCTGACTGTTGCGCAACAGTTGTGCAACTGTTGAGGCATTACTTACTCCTGCCGCCCGCTGCATCGAGCGCCGCTGCTGCTGGTAAAATGGCGCTGCCGCCGCCGCTGCTGCTGCTGCACAAATGCAGTTGGTCCTGCTGCTGCTGCTGTTGCTGTTGTTGTAGCTGCTGCTGCAGCTGCAGCTGTTGTTGATGCTGATGTTGTAGGTGATGTTGCTGCTGCAGCAACTGCAGCTGTTGCAGCTCGCAGTGCACCTCGTGTATGGGCGGCGTCGGCGCATCGTCGCGCTCGCCACGCAGGCAGGAGGCGAGGCCACGCCCACGCGGCATGGTGCTGCGCCGCAGCGGCTGCTCCATGGCAACCACGCGACACTGCGTCGCTGCCGGCGTCGACTGCAGCTGCGACTGCGTCGGAGTGCGTGGCATGGAGTGCATCTTACGCTGCCCCTCAAGCTGCAGTTGCTCCTGTTGTTGCTGCTGCTGCTGCTGCTGCTGTTGCAGTAGATACTTGCTGCGCTGCTGCTGCTGTTGCTGCTGCTGCGTGGTTTTTGTTGTCTGCAGCTGCACGTCGTTGTTGACAGCGCGCAGCGCACCGCAGTTCATATTCAATTGGATTTAATTGAATTTATTATATTACTTGTGGTTTGGTATTTCTCCAACTGATTGTATTGGTATTTTTCAGGTTTATTTTTGGTATATTTTTGGTATGTGAATTTAGTGTTTGTTTTTTTTTTTTTAATTTGCTAAGATTTTTGGCTTAGTTTTGATGCTTTAGGTCTAGCATGTTTACATCCATCCACTTGCTCTGTGAAATTATACAATACTCGTTTAAATAGTACTTGCAACACGTTGCATTAACGAGTAGCGAGTGGCTAATAACGAGTTGGCGATTTACGAAAACTGGCGATTGACGAGTATTAAATTAACTAACAATTGACGATTTTGAAGTAACGATTAACGGTTAGCGAGTGTAAACCAAAGATTAACGAGTAGCGCATTTTATTTAACGATTGACGAGTAGTGGGTATAAACTGACGATTGATGATCAGCGAGTATAAACTGACGATTGACTAGTATTGACTATCAATTAACGACCGACGAGTAGCGAGTATTAACTAACGATCGACGAGTAGCGAGTATTAACTAACGATTGACAAGTAGCGAGTATCAGCGATTTGCGCTTCGTTGTAAGTGAATAGTTTTAAACGTTGAACAAACAACAAGTAATGCAAAGTCAATGGCGTCGGGAGGTTAACAATTAGCATGAATGGAGTGGCGAGTAGCGGGCAATATATTATGAAATGAGTTTTGTCTAGATTTGAGCACTAATGTTTCCATTTTGTAGGCCACCCTTTGGCTCTAAGCCTAGCATATAACGAGTTGATGGTGGCGAGTGGCAAAAAATTACCAACGAGCGGCAATGTTAACTTTACTTTTTCTTAGATTCAACAAAGAACTGAGCCACTGAGCTGACCGACTCGCTGTCTGTCAGTCTGTCTGTCTGGCTGGCTGAGTGGCAACTGATGCCGCCCCAGAACGCTGGCAGCGGCGCCAACAGTTTGCGACGGTTTCGCTTGCCTGCGTCGACAATTAAGATTTATGGTCATGGCGTGCTGGCTGCCCAAAGGTTTTGACCCTGACACGACTGTTGTCCCAGTCAAAAAACTACAACAAAATAAAATAAGAAAACTCCTTAACCCACCACAAATAGCAACACAACCCTCACCTTGCATACCGCACCCTGGGCAACACCTTGCCCCTTAGGCACCTTGTGCTTCATATGGTCTATGGCCCGCAAATTGTTAACTAATTTATTTCAGTTTATTGTTTTCTCTTTTAACCATTTTACTCTCTTTTCGTGCGACTGCGCAACGTTGCCTCTGTTTGAACTGTTTCTGTTTCTGTTTCGGTATGGCACCCTCGCACCTCCGAATTGTAATCCCACCAAAAGTTATCGTCATCGTCTGCTCAAAACGTTTCCTTTTAACTTGTTCAATTTTACGCTCGTTGGCTTTTGGCGCAGGGAAACGATACGGAACGGAATGGCAATGAAATGAAACAGTATTGCGCAGTGCAGGCGATGCGTGTAAAGAACTCTTGTGCGACATCGAATTAGCAACTTATCGATAACTTATCGTAACAAAATATCGCGAACTAAATAAAGCAGGAAAAAACACAGTCGATAGCTTGCTTACAGCCGATTACCTATCGTTAATCGTTGGGCGTAGCAAACAGCAAATATCGATTAACGATTGTTTAGGTCTTTCTTTTTCCATTTCTCCCACCTTCTCTCTCTCTCTTCAGCTTTCTCTCTCTGTTTCCTTATTTCTGTTCATTCCATAAGATCCCTAGAGATGTTGTTTAAAGTTATCGAAATAAGCGTGAAATGCATCCATTAATGAATGTTTTACTAGAAAACATAAATTTTAATTTATACAAATCCATCTATATCGATCGATAAACAGTAGATGATTTCAAGCAGCATTTCCTAACCATAATAATTAAAACATTAGTATTTGATGCATTTCACTTATGGCTTCGGTGCAAAATACTTCAACGATTAATACCCTGCAGCGATTAACGATAATTATGCCAGCTGTATGCGGTGTATGCAATTATCGTTATCATCATCGTCATCGTCATCGTCATCGATTTTGAAAATTATATGCCTAGTTAACTGTCTGTGTTTCCACGCATTAAATTATGCGCAGAAATTTCGAATTCTAGGCCGCATTTTTCCCCCATTTTTCCCCATTTTTCTTTTTCTTTAGCTCGCTTTTCCAACGTGTCTGTGGCTTTGCTATTAGTCTGCTGGTTGTTGTTGCTGTTGCGGTTAATGAATTTTCCTTTTGGTCGCGTTACGGTGCCAAGTTGCGTGCGTTTTGCCATGAACACTTTTCCATAATCATTTGTTTTTTTGTATTTTTTTTTTTTTTTTGTATTTTTTGAGTTTTTGTTTTTCAGCTGCGTGAGCCCAAAAAAAGAAAACTGTTCGCATGAGCTCTATAAGATGACTTATGCACACATTAAGACACACAGATACACAAATACACATGCACAAAGTTATGGTTTTAGTTGTGCAGCGATAAACATAAATTTCGCCGTCGCGAGCTACTTTACTTTCTCCACTGTGCGCAGTGCCAGCAGAGAGCAGAGAGCAGAGAGCAAGAGAGCAGAGAACAGAGAGCAAAAAGCGTAGAAAGAGAATAGGGCAAGTGTTGCCAATTCTTGCGTCGAGAAAAGCGGCTATTTTGGACGGGAAGTCGGGAACTTCCGGCTAAACGGCTGTGTAGTTACTTATCAAGCTCCTCTATTGCATAACAATTCTAACCTTTTTACCTTTTTTCTGTCAATTACACGTTAATATTAAGCTAATAAACAAAAATATGGCAATAAATAATATAAAAAATAAATAAAAAATCGCTGGAATACCATGTATACCTCACTATATACCATGTACCCATCAACAGCTCGCGCTACGCGCTCTCCCTAATTTTATAAAATGTAGTAATTTTTACGCTTCAGTCGATATTTTGCTTTAAATTCCTGGTGAATCGCTAAAAAAATAATGTATACAGATCTGTAATTGTATCTTATTTTTGATTAAATAATTTACAATTCTTTAAAAAGCAAAAAAAGGCTAAAAAAAAATATAACAGCATTCCCGCTGCCCGCAGTATTACAATTTTACTAGCAAATGCTCTTAAAAAACAGTCGGATCTGACGGGGAAAAAACGAATTTGGCAACGCTGGATAGGGCACACAAACACTTGGTCATATTCTTTAAGGCGTGTAGGCAGCTGTTCTTGGGCGCTACTCCGGCAGTCAGGCATGACGCTGACGCTGACGCTGAAGTCGACGTCGACGTCGCACCTGTAAGCCAGGACTTTGGAGCGGAAGTGCGAGCCAATGGCCACAGAATTCGATATGCACAAGAGAGAGATGAAGAGAGAGAGGGAGAGAAAAAACCTGCACATATGGTCAAGTCTCGCTCTGTGTTTTGAGTCGATATGGCAATGCTGATTAATGCAACAATATGGCAACACAGGCACCGAACAACAAAGAAGATGCGCTGCGTGGGTCGCCAGCTATGAATAATTCGATGGAGCTGCAGCATTTTTGCACGTCGAGCGAGGTTGGTTCCCAGAGGTAGGAAGCCATAGAAGCTGTGGGGTTCGGAGCGGAAAGATAGCCTGGGACATTGTCCCATCCGTTCCAAAATTGGATTGGGATTTTCTGATTTCACAAAGTCTACATATGAATATACGCTTGAGCAGAGCGACGAGCTGATCTCGAACTACTTAAGAGGTTTTATTCGTTAGTCTATAGCAAACACAGAAGATATTCAAGAAACAATATTGCAATATTGCAAGCACGGTACAGACAAAGAACTAAGAAGCATTCCTGCTGCGCTGCGTATTATATTTTATAAATATTTTTAAACTATTTCTAAAATATAGGATGCAGGGAATTAATTATATTTTAACCAATATGAATTTGTAATTTTTGTTTTTAACTATATACTAAAAAAATAGCATTTGCTTGATCTGATAAATATATTATATAAATTATACAATTGTTGAATTTCCAAGAATAAAATAAGTTTCTTTATCTACCTATTATTGTAGTAGTTTTTTACAAATTATAGCCCAAGGTAATATTGTTAGCCCCATGAATTTGGGTATTATGAAAGAATTTTGACGGTCTCGCACTTGGCTTAAATCGTTTCCGTCCCTGTGCGTTTCCGACCTCTTTCTAGCTTTAAGCTTTTCAGCAGCTTTTCCGCCTGGTTTTTATAGACTGCACTTTGTTTGGTTCACACGTGGAGATTATCATGAATCCACTGTCGGCTAATATCCGAGCAGATTAATCAACTGTTACGCATTTATTTCTGTTAAGTAGTGCCCTAATGCTCGGCTGTAGAGTGAGGAAATCGTCGAGGTAACTCGAGACTCATTATAATTAAACGCTGATTGAGTTGCTCATAAAAATACGTGACTTCTTTATAGCGCTGTCACCTGATTTGTGTCTGGCAGTTCGCACGACTTGAACATATTGCCAAGCTTTTTGTCCGAGAGACAATTATATAAACGCTTTTTGCTACCTACTAGCTGAAAGTTATTGAAATTTTATTTATTACAAGCTGGCAAATTGCTTAGAAGTTCTATGCAGGTCTCATGGCTCAAAGTAAATTCATAATGACTGTTTGGCTCATAAATATATTGGGAATGTCTCAGTACAACATTGAGCTACTAGAGCATAAAAAATACTTTAATAATAAATTAAATTAAATAAATAACATTTAAAGCTCTTATAGGCAATCAGCTTGTAGGTTTTACTAAATAAAAAATAATAAATGAATTGGATTTTATACTAAATTTGTAAACATGAACAAAAAACTGACTACATTTTAAGCGCCAAAGCTCTTTTATTTAAATTTGAAGCTCTTAGATAAACTTTGCACTTTAAATAAGCTTAAAGCCCTTTTAAAAAACGTAGTATTTTAATATTGTGTGAAGTGTTGCATAGAGTCTTAAGCATTCAAGCTTTTTTAGCTACAATTAAAGCTGTTTGAAAAGCTTTGCTTGAAGCTTTTGCAATATACGAAGTTCATGTTTCATAACATGCAGATAGAACATAATGCATTTTCAAGAAAGCTCTGAAAGCTATGCTAAAAATGCAAATGTTTTTGCATTATTCATCATTCGTCTGACAATTAAATATGAACGCTGCTGAGGAAGCGTTTTGTAGTTTTTTGTTTGGCAGCATGTGCCACATTTAATTGAAGCTCATTAAGCGAGTTATATGAGCTACAGTTTTTACGACATACATGTATGTATACCCTTGAATCTGCCCTCGCATGGGGGGTATTTATTATTGAGTCACTGCCGTTCACATTCGCTGCTTTCTTCGTGGGAAACTCTGTGCGCATTGTCGCATAGAACAAAAGAGCCAACAACAATTGCCCATATGATGTGCAGCGAATCTGCGAGCTCTGGGCCTGGCTTTAAGCTCAGAGACCGAAGCCCGTAAGCCCGAGAGCCCGTAAGCCCTGCCAGAGTTACAGAGAGTTTTCCCTGCCTGAGGCCTTGGGGTCGTTGGCATTTTCACGGCGCCAGATTGGCAAATGGCAGGGAGATGAAAGAGCTGCCAGCTCAAAGCTCTAAGCCATTGAGCTGTGCAGATCAGCCAGAGACAGAGACGGAGAAAGAGAGGGGCAGAGGGGCAGAGAGAGAGAGAGAGGCAGATCAAGAGATTTTTCTATTATACGACTGTGCCCAGTTTATTTGCACGGTTCTGGCTCCTCGCACACCTCGCGTAATTGACGCTGGCGATGATCAAAATGGACCACGATGATTGCCGCGATAATTGCGACACACATCAACAAAAAACCAAATGAAAAATGAAAAAAAAAAACGAGAAAAAAAAAACAGCGAGACACGCACAGCGAATGACAGCGAGACAGAGAATGAAGTCACAATGAATGAAGATTGAAAGAGAGACACAAAGCGACAAAGCGACAGACGAATCTCTGTACATGGCCAAGTACAGCTGAAGGTACGTGTGAGCAGCCCAAGGGGGGCAAGAGGGGCATGGAGGTTGGGAGCAATGGGCAGTGGACAGCGCAGGGGCAGAAGGGGCAGCTGAGGCAGTTGGCCATAAATGTGCTGCCTTTTGTGTGATTCATTCAGAACACAATGCAAAGAGACAAAGCTCAAGTTGACTGAAAAACTAAGCAGGCAATTGCTGCCATGGGCGGCGCTGAGTGGGAGGGTGGGAGGGTGAAAGGGGGAGGGGGCTTGTTATTGTTGTGGTCGTTGATCGTTCGTTGGCCAGAGTCAAATTAAATTAACAACCAGCCCAAGAAAGCAAATGACAAACAACAACAATAAAAAAGTGAAAATTGTTGTTTATTGTAGTTCGTCCGGTCAATTTTTTCTGGCTTTTTTTTAGGTTTTTTTTTTTTTTGGTTTTTTGGACGGATATTTGCGGTTCTTTTTTTTCGGGGACAGCCCATTTACAGCAAGTCTATGGAATTCTACGATTGTCTTTGCTTTTCATTGAACACAAAACAACAACTCATGAATTTCAATGAGCATATATCTAAATATATATAATTTTTATTTTTTTTTTGTTTGTTTTATTTCTCTTTAGCGCAATGATATCTGTCCGACTCTTGAGAATCTTCTGGTATTGTATGCCAAGCCATCATTATCATCATCATCGAGTGCTATCAAGTGTTATAATCCGTGCTTCGGGTCTGCTTGAATGTGGAATATTTTTCAGATCTAAACTGTATTTTATGGTTATTATAATACTTTCAAAATCTAAATTAAATCATTTTTAATATGTCATAGAAGAATAGACGATATTGTAGTTATTCAAGTATAATTTATTTTATTTAAATTTAAATTGTTTTTTATTTCAAAGATATTTCTTTCTAACCAAACTTCCTTACTTCAATTGAAGTTGGCGTAAAATTTTGCAATTAGAACTAAAAAAAACTGAGCTATATACCAAACTTGTGTCATGTTGAATGGTGCTCAGAACGAGTTTAGTACTTTAGGGTTTATGGACCTGGCTTTGCAATTATGCCGGGAGGTCTGCTCTAGGTGCTTCATTATCACGGCATGGCAGAAGCCGCAACTTTTCATTCAACGCAATTTTTCACACGCTGTGGCTTGCATGGAGAGGGGGCGCGGAGGCGTGGCTTGTCTTAAGCATAAACGGACCTTAAGCTATTTGTCAGTTTGCTGCCCATATTTTCGGGGGCAATAACTTACCCCTCTCCCAAACGGGAGGGGGGGCTGAGCATTGTCTTTCGAGCAACCCGCCGCCCACTTTTGGCTTGTTATTCGTGTCAACATGTGTTGCATATTATGTAAATTATTTTGCAGTCTAAAAAAAACAACTACAGGAGGTAGGGGGGAGGGGAGGGAAATGGGAATGCGCCTAGGCCTGGGCCTTGGGATCGTAGAGTTCCGACTGCCGACTCCCGACTCTCGTTGCCTTCGCTTGGCCCACAACGGAGTCTTGTGATGTCGAAATGGGCGCATAAAGCAATTTAACTGTTTTATGCTTTTCCCCGTACTCTCTAGCTCCATCTCTGTTTGTCTCTTTGTCTCGGTTTTTCTCTGGCGCTGGGCATTTTGTGATTTTTTAATGGCAGAAATTGTGTGAATTGTGTTTTAGTTTGCCTCTTGTTGCAGTTGTTTACGTGATTATTTTCCTTCAGTTTTCCTTTTCGATATGTTTTATTTTGTTTTCAGACCCTGCACTACAAAAAGTGCAAAAGGGTCTATTAAGTTGGCGCAAATTGCAAACGTGGAGGCGTGGCAGAGCCCACAAAGTATATATATTCTTGATCAGTCATGTTCGTAAGTCCGTCTGTAGACGTTCTATATCTCGCAAACTATAAAAGCTAGGGATACTATTTTTGGTATTTAGGTTCTCCTATGTAGTAGGCAGATCAAGTTTGTTTTAGATTTTGAATATCTTTTTGCCAACCTCCGCTAATCAACAGAAAGTACAGGGTCTTCTACTGTCGGTTACGTTCGACTGTCGCCTACTGTGCGACTGATCTGCGTCCGTCCTTTCTGGCTTAGTTTTTGTTTGTTATTTTCCCTGTGTTTTGCTAAATTTATCTGATTTTTCCAACAACGACAACAGCGTCGTTGAGGCAGCCGAGAGCAATTGCTGTCCGTCTGTCGATTGCCGTTGAGATTGAATTTTGAAAATGTTTCTATTTTGGGATATGATTTCAAACGCATCTCAAGGTGTGATAAACATTCGTGTAAACAAATCAAATGCGAGTGAAACACACTATAGTATAATCGAAATGAAACGCACTAAATAAAACCATTGGCCATGGCAGAAATGCTTAGCCATAACCCTCTCTCTGCCTTTCTACCTTGGCCACTTTCAGTGCGCCCTGCTGCCAAGTCAATGGGCTCAAGATAAACAATGCCCCAGACTTTAGATAGGGCCAAGAGCTGGGAAAGCGGCGGCAATTGTGTGGATAGCAAAACTGCCTAATGGCCAATACTTGAGGCTGAGCTATGGGTTCAATTCATATCTTAAGTGAGTGTGATTAAGTGAAATTATGTTTGGAATCGGAGCAATTCGGATAAATCGAAAAAAACATGGATGGTATGGGAGATACCAACTGAGCTTGATGCCAGATACCTACTTCGGAAGTGGAAAGCGTTGATAGATGAATAAAAAGAAATTTACATACAAATTCTAGATAGAGGCAGAAATAATCAAGACAGCTGTAAGAGCATCTAGATAACGTATAGCTCGTGATTCAGGTAGACTCTTTATAAACATATAATGCAGAATTCCTTTCAATTTACAAAGTGTATGCCAATTATTTGCATATTTTATTAACTTTTTCTGAATTCTCTGCAATTGAATTTTTCGCAAAAAACTGTTTAAATTTTGTATACATTTTCGAATGTATTCGAAATTATTTATTTAGATTTATTGACCAAAAATAAAGTGAAGCATTGAACTTAATTCTGAAACATTCGCAGCCCGGACAAAACCCGCCAATACTCGTAAATGTTTATACTTTCATGCATACTGTGAATCAACAAATAATATTTGCTGCTGTTCCAGCATTATTCAAATGTATTTATGAATGCAAATTCCTGCACATGCATTAAGCTGTTTCGCATGTCAGACTTTTTGATTGAAACAAGTTTTCAATTTCAATATCAATTGGAATTACAATTGGAATTACAATCTCAATGCAATTACAGGCGCTACTTATCATTGCGCTGACAAGTTGATAAGTTCCAACAGATTTGCTGTTTACTGTTTGAATAAGTATAGAATACAGATAGAATAATATATTTCACACCCAGCTAAAAATAAATAAAATAAACTTTTACCAGGTAAAGTTCGTTTCAAGCTAAATTCGCTTTTTCTAAATTCTCAAGATAAGAAAGATTTTTACATTCCAATAAGAATTACATCATAATGAATAAAAATGCAGGGCAAGCAGCATAAGCTGGTTTGTATATGAGCAGCGAAGATATGCAACAGACAATTTGCTCGACTGTCGATTACGTCCAACTGAACTGTTCCGTGATTACTGCTTTGAATTAAATTTGTATTTTCCTATTCCCAACAGTCACTTGCCATTTTTAAGTTATGTACGTCATAAATTTGGCGAATTTTAGAAAAGAATCTGCCTTAATTGCGCAAGCACAAAATTGTGAAAATAAGTATATATATAATGACTTTTTTTCTGAGTGTACTAAATGCGTAACACAAAAAAACTGAATCCTATGAGTCACATGCAAAAATATGGTATAGTTTAATTTATCTTCCAGTTGAAGCGCAACGAAATTGTGTCAAATTTCAATTTGTTGTGTGGAGAATGTTTGAGCCTCAAGTGGAATGAGTCAAGAAGAGTTGGATTAATACTACCCCATGTAGTATCTGTAAATTGTATTCTTATCTAATTGGCAATAATTTCTCCTTGGCGAGACATTTATGCGGCGTTTAACAGAAAGTATCTTTTACACTTTCCAGCTGCATTGAAAATAGACTCGAGCACTTGCATATACTAGGCGCTACTCTAGATACAGATACAGAAACAGATACAGATGCAGATAGAGATGCAGATACATTGTGTGTGTGTCTAGTGTATTATATAATTGGGCAGCTCAAATTGGAAGTGGAAACAATTGCCATATGTAGATCGACTGCTCAACGGGGCTGCAAGACGTTCATCATGATGATGGCGATGCCGATGCCGATGATGATGTTGATAATCATAATAATGATGATGGCGACGTTGACGATGACGACATCGCGCAGTTTTTGTGCAAAGTGCGAACGGGCAATTTACATGCACACAGATACACACAGATACACACAGACACAGGCAGATAGACAGACGAGCGAGTGAGATACAAAGCGAGGCGACTGACAGATATTTATGACATATGAATTACGCTGTTAATTGTTGTTGCTGTTGTTTTAGTTGCTTCAATTGAACAACAGCAACAGCAACAGCAACTTCAAAGTAACGGATACGTGCTGAGGAAATTCACTTTTAATCAACTGCATACAATTTGCAGATACATTTGTATCTAACGCTGACAGTTCCAGCTGACAGCAGCCATAGTGCACCTGCCAAGCTGCTATCAGTCGAGAGAGACATGGAGAGAGAAAGGGAGAGAGAGAGGGAGAGAGAGAGAGAGAGAACGTAGAGAATGAGAGCAAGAGCGCCAGATCTCTCTAGCGATAAACAAAACTCGCACTTTTCACATGCAACGCGCACGAAAAACGCTCGCAAAACGCATCCGTATTTTTTACATCCTGTACTTTAAAAAAGCACAAGAGGGAGGGTCTATTAAGTTAGTGTAAATAGGAAATATGTGTAACACCCAGAAAGAGGCGTGGTACCATCCTCCTTTCAGCACTAACCGCAACTATAACTGAGAACTATAGACTTGTGGTTTGACATGAACGTTACATTCTTCATCGATGCTGTCGATTTCATTGCGAAACAGCGTAGATATGTAACAGACAATTTGCTTGCATTCACATACGCCTCTAGCATGCCTCTGTATGTGATTCTGTGTCTTATCTGATTTATTTAAATTATTATTTTTTTGTAAACGCTAGCGAATTCTATAGGCGAAACAAAAGTGTAGGGTATTCCATTGTCGGTTACGTGCGCCTGTAGCCTTGCGTCCGACTGATCTTTACTGTTTTTTTTTTTTTTTTTGAATAATTTTCAACTGCCAATTTCACCCGCAACTCAGACAAACAGACAGACAGACAACAAGAGCCACAATGGCATTCATCATACACAATGGCAATGGCTCCCACTGACACTCCCACCAACAACCCGCCGTAAAAAACTCAAAATAAAAAACGCAGAAAAAATAAAAAAAACACAAGCACAACAACAGCTAACAAAGGGAGCGTCTATTGTTTCCATTTGGAGTTGGCTTTTTTCGAGTTAGAGCATTTTATAGCAAATAATAACAGCCAAGTACCGAGGCACGTAATAGCTTCAATGCAAAGATTTTCCAAAATTCATATCAAAAATCAGCCGAAACTACTCAGAATTCATTTTCACACTTGAAGCATTAAGTTTTTAAAGATGTTTTGAGATTTTCGGCAACAATCTCTGACATTTTGGCCCAATCTAAACAACGCATTTAAAGCGCATTAAAATAATGGAGTTTTAACAATTTTGTAGATTTGTTCAGATTTTCTGCTAATATCTTTAACACTAGTATAACCCCAATTTAAAAAGTATGCTTCAAAGCGCATAAAATGTATTTAAGGAATTTCGAAATGCATGCAAAGAAAATACAATTTTTATGATCTTTATGCCAACTATATATGGTCTAAAATATTGTCAAAAGGCATAAAAAAGCAAAGACTCGATAATATGAATTTAAATTACTGATTTCTGGATGAATGGATAAGACAACACTCATAAAGCCGTTCATGGTAGTGCTTAAGCTAAAAAGGTAAAACTATAAAAAGCAGACAAAACTTCTTTATAAAGAGCTGGAAATATTGTTTATTAGAAACTTTTAGAAGAAACTTTTACAACGTTATTGCAATTTTAGGCTAATTTTTGTTCCGACTGAATAACTGACTGACTTTAATTTGAAAGAAAGAATAGTTATAGTTTAAATATTTGTAAAAATAATTGTAAAATTTTTTTTAAAACTGACTTTAATATGAAAGAAAAACTAGTTATAATTTAAATATTTGTAAAAATAAATTAAAAATTAGGATTAGAATTGGAGTTAAAATAAAAGCTTTATGCAAAGCTTTGGAATGTATTTTGTTTTGTTTTGGAATAAAATTAAGTACGAATCGTAACTTATTTCAATCTAAAATGTTCATGAAAAGTTCCTGAAAATTTAAATAAAATATTTGGAGCGCATTTAAATGCAGAATTTCACTTAATGATCAATAATTTTTCCATCTTATTCAACTTGTGACAACGCAAATTCTTAATTGATTGATTTTTCTCTATTGATTTTTCTCCCAGTTTAAATAATAGAAGATTACAGAAGCACAACCTTCAATACAAATCGGCTATCTCCGTTTGACTGAATACTATTCAATAGTATTCGACTGGTTTTCTTTAAATTTAAATTAAATTAAAATGTTTTAAAACAATCGATGTACACTGCTTCGAAGTACATTTTCAGAGACCAAATTAGCTGAAGAAGCTGTCAAAAAGCGCCTAAGGAAACTGACAACAGCATCTAAAAACTGCGGAAATTAAAATGGAAGGCAAGGAAATGAAAAAAAAATAAAATAAAAAAAAAATCTAGAAAAAGAGACAACAATAAAGGCAACTAAAGGAATATCAAATCAAAGAATTCTTCTGAGAAAATAATTTGTCAAGTGCAACCAGATTTGAAGAATTTGTATGATGCAGATTTTGCATAACATTGAAAACGGTTTTTTTTTGTGAGTGAACTTTGGCATTAAATTGGGCAAAATGGAAACAGTTAAATTACCAACTGGACGGCAACTTGGCAATGTCTCAAAAACAAGCTGTTAATATTACAGTTGGCTAAATGCGAATACATCATAATCATTAGCTAGAGTTGGAGTACAAAACAGCACCGTGCATTGGTGATGTAAATCTGTGGTGAAAACATCGATGTCGATGTAACACTTTAAAAAAAAAAAATATAACAATAAATTAATGTTATGAAAACATCAACAAAAGCATCGGAAAATATCGAAAAATAATATCGATGTTTTTTTTCACATCACTACTGTCAATGGCACAACTCGCACTCTGCTCGAAAAAGTCTAAAAAGGTCTATGAAGTTTGTGTTGCATTTATTGCATTGTATTATTTATGGTAAGGGGGGAAGCTGCAGTCGGGTATTGTTGCCTTTGATTAATGATTACAGGCTTTCCAAACCGATTTCAATTATTTCTGTGCAACAAAAAAACAATAAAAAAAGAAAGTTTTTCAGCCGCCGCAAAATGCGTATTTATGCAGTATTTTTTGCACAATTTTCATGCACATTTTCAGTTGTTGTTTATATATTTAGATTTTTAGCAGCTTTTTAGCAGCTTTTTTGCGCTGTTGTTGTTGTTGGGCGTACATTAAAATGTGGGTCATGTGCATCAAATTATTTAATTGGTGTCAATTGGCGGCATTTGCAGCAGTTTTTGTTGCTTTCTGTTGTTGTTTTTTGTGGGTTTTCTTTTGCCTGTTTTTGTTGTTTTTGTTTTTTTTGGTATTTTTGCGCTGTTGCTCTTTCGCTTTGCTGCTCTGTTTTGGCCGTGTTTTTCAGCTGCTGGCTTAGCCGCTAACCCAGTTAACAAATTCTGATTTACATGCGTGCCTCAAAGCCGCTCTTTTAGTCCACCATTCGTTCAGTCTTTCAGTGTTTTGCCGTCCACTTTCTAGCTTACAAACTGTCCACTCGCATGTCACATACAGCTTACCAAAAGCTCATCCGGATGCGATTATGGCCGTAAACGGTTTACCGTAATAACAGCAGCAGCAACTATAGCTGTTACTTTCCGGTGTCTCTTGACCGCCTTTTGGGCGCCTCACGCCGACACCCCAGTCGCGCCCGTCGCCCCCCACCACCAGCCTACCTACGTTTTCTCCCCCCTTTGGTATTGGTGTCAAGCGCCCATTTCCCCAATTTACTTAACATTTCTTCACTGTTGTCATACACGCTTTTTACAGCCAGATCTGGCTGTTTTTTTAAAGAGCATTTGCTATAGAAAATAAAATTGGCAACACTACTTGCTTGCTTTTTTTTTATCGCGCGTTTTAAAACGCCTTGGAATCGCGCAAAATTTCAATTTCTATTTTTTGTTTTGTTGTTGCTAAATTTATAGCCGATGATGTTGAAGATAATGACGAACGATTATGAGCTATATATGCTATATGGCAGACTCTGTTGTTTGCCGATTTTGTTGCTGTTTTTGCCCAGTTTAACGCGCGATATATATTCTAATATTTTGTTGCTGTTTCACGAATATATATATGCATATATGCATATAGTATGTATATATTTGGATTTTGGTTTTGTTTTTGTTTTTGTTTTGTGCGTGTATCCGTCTGTCCGCCTGTCCGCCCGTATGTTTTATTTGTTTGTTTTCTTGTTGTTTCTGCATTTATTTATAGAACATTTCATTTCGCATTCGCAACGCGCCACGGCGCGCATAGTTTTACACAAAATAATGAAAAAAAAACATTAAAAAAAATTTAAACACGTATAATTCTGTGGCGATTTTCATTCACATTCACTCACGAAAATCTATTCGAAATTTGTGTATTGTGCATGTTTCAAAAATCTATGTGATATGCCAAAAAAAACACGCCAAGGCATAAACTAAAATTCGGAAAAAATAAAAAATAAATTCATAACACTGAAGCAGCCGCCACTCAGCTGTAACACACACACACGTATCACGAATACACTCGCAGAAAAGTATAAAAAATAAACAAGACTCCAAAGAAAACGCACCGAAGCGAGAGCGCGAACCCAACGACCGCCTGCGCCGGAAGCTTAAAGTGGACTGAAACGAATCGAACCGAACCGAAACGCAGCAACAGCCAAGCGTCAAAGCTGGCCGAAACCGTTGCCACAGTGGGCCGACTCTCATGAAACTCCCCCCAAATCCAGCAGTTGCATAAATTATAATTGTGTTTAAAATAATTCGAAAGCCACAAAATCCTACGAAGAGTGAAAAATATCCAAATAATTTCTTAATAAAACTTCTATTATTAATTATTACATTTAATGACGGACAGACGGTCAAACGGACAGACGGACAAACAGACAGGGCTAAATCAACTCGGCTCGTCCTCCTGATCAAGATTATATATACTTTGTGGGGTCTACCACGCCTTCTTCCGCCTGTTGCATACATCCTGACAAAGGTAATAACCCTGTATTTCCCATTTTTCAATGGGTACAGGGTATAAAAAATTAAATATAATAGTCAACTAGTTTATTACACCAATTTTTATTTTTTTTTTGTATAATAATAAAACAAGTAATATAACTTTTATTACTATTTTATTTTTTTAATTAAAAAACAAATATAAAAACTCGTATTTTGCATTTTCTACAACAAAATTTATATTTCAATTATTATTATACAAATTAATAATGAAAATCATATTTCAATTTTTATTATAACAGAAATATTTTGAAGTTTAGTTTATTTTTAATTTGTATATAAACAATTATTTTTAATTTGTTATAACATTTTAGTATATTTATTATTGTTTTTCAAATATTTTATAATTTGTTCAGAATTAATATGAATGAACCCTAGTGGCTCGTGGCTTGCATTGGTAAATTAGCTTTAATTTTTGTATTATTTTAAATAAATTAAAAATAATATTTTAAATACAAATTAGAGCACAAAAATTCCAGTAATTTAATATAAAAAATATTTAATTTTTCATATGCAAATTGCTGAAGAAGCAGTTAAAATGAAAGTTTAGATTGATGCACATTTCAGCGCATGTGGCACACTGTGCAACGACTTGCAGTGTAATGAAACGCAACGGAAATGAGACACGTACGCGCGCGCTCTCTCTCTTGCTCTCCCTCTATCTCTGTCGCTTCGTCTTGCCCCCTCTTTCTGGTTCTTCCCCGTTCTCCCTCGTTCGCAGTGTGTTCTCGGTTCATTGATGGAACACTTTGGCAGGCGAAACAGGCAAAAGCATGAAGCGTTGCAAGTGTTGTTGCTGCCTCAGCGCTTTGTTTACATTTCTGCTGCAAATGCAGTGGAAGAAGAACAACAAGAAGAAGAGAAAGAGGAAAAGGAGCAAGAACAAGAAGCAGCAAGCGGCAAGCAGCGAGTTGAGCTAATCGCAGTTTTAATTGCATTTTAGTTTTGGTGTCGAGCAGCGACGCCTGCGCACAGTGTGCGCTATTCGCTTCAGTGAATATTTAGATTCGAATTGGCTTACAACTTGGCTCAGATGCAACAGCCAACAGCCTTGATACGCAGCCATTAATAACGTTCAACAACAGCAGCAGCAAAAGCAAAACACAACAAAACGCATCGATAACAACGACAATCGAATGAATACATCAATGAATATGATTACTCGAGTGTTGAACAAGAAAACCATTGTTCGGCGGCAATGAATAGATTGCATTGCAAAACGATCCCATTCGATAAACGATAACCATGACCAAAATAACAACGATAAGTGCACATAGTTTCTAAACTGCATTAAATCGATCTAAAGAGTATTATCGATAGCATTTGTTGTGCTACAACGATAAACGTTAACAATGTCGATAGCGTTAAAAATGTAAATAATAATCAAACATTGAAATCTCCATCGATCGATAAACAAACATCACCAAATATCGATAACGATAACAGAGCACATAGTAAGCAAGGTTTTCTGAATTCGTATTTAAACCGATCAGCGCTTATCCTATTAATAACATACATAACATTAAAGTAAACAGCTTATCGATTGTTATTAAACTTAAGAAAACTGCAAATAACGATTGACGATAGGTCACATGCCAATCGACAGCAAGAACGTCAGCTACTTAAGCAAAATAATCGTTGCAATTCGCTATTATTACGCTCTGTTCGATAATTTGCGCTCCATTTGCTTTGTGCACCTGATATCTCAAATCGATAAACACTAATTGTATTCGATTGACAGTTTGGCTTTTGTGGGGCTTGTTAGCTAACCAATTTTGTCGCCTGCACGATCATTGTTCAAGCTCCGGCCCGAATGTTTGCTCAATCGCGCGTAGACTGCCATTAGGGAGTTCGCCATTGTTGTCGTGTGTCGGGTGGATATATCATGTTGGTGTCGCTACACACACACACACACACACACACACACACACACACACACACACACACACACAGACATGCTCGATACACAAATAGGGTGTACGGTGCATCATGATTAGTGTTGCCACCAATCGGCCACTAAAAAGCACAGATCGGAGCAGAAAAACAGGAAGAAAGGGACAAACCGTTATCGATATTGGTTCAAAATTAGAAACATCAATAATATCGATATTAACATCGAGGGTTTAAGAATTACATAACGAATTCGATCTTGATCTGATTGTTCAAATAGCATTTAATGTCGATGCATGTAGATCTTTTAGTTTAGTTTTCACCAACGTTACTTGTCTGAAGCACGATTGACCGCGTATCGATAAGCCACGATTACGATAAACGATTATTGAGATTAAAACTATTTTCTAACAAAACATATGCAAAACATATGTTGATTTTGAAAACCAGGAAATGACAGATTTGGGACATTCTTTTTTCGTTTTTTAAAAAACAAGACAGATCTGGCCGTAAAAAGGCTGAACTGGCAACACTGTCATAGTCTCTTCCGCCCAGTTGCTGCTCACTGCCCCACTCTGTCTCTCTCTCTATCTCTCTCTCTCTTTCTCTCAGCGATCTTCGCTGTTCGCTCAGTTTCGTTTTGAGTTGTTGCTGTTGCTATTGTGCCCAATGTGCAGGCATGCGTGACGACGCTACAAACAAATTTCCTGAGTGTCGTCTCACACACACACACACACACACACACACATACAGAGAGTGATAGATCAAGAGCTTGGGAGCAGGAGGGTGGGGAGTCGTTAGCAGCTAGCCCCAAACAACAATTGCAATTGCAATTGCAATTACCCATACGCCCTGTCGTGGGTCAATGCAATTAAAACGACGCTTGACCACAGCGCCCACAATCCCAATTTCAGAAACCTCAGACCGTTTAAAGGGTTTATAGAGGGTATTCGATAATTCTACCCAATTGTACATCAACCGTCTAACAAAGCAAAAGGCAGGAAAGGGTGTCTTAGAAGAACTAACGATCGCACTATGGGCAATATCGATGGTTTTATGGTATACATATATATACGAATTAAACCATTTTAGTTAAACTTTGAATGAGCATAACTTTAGCAAAGCTTATCCGATTTTGAAGCGATGTGTTTTTCTAAGCAATTTTTTGAGTGCAAAAATAAAATTTGAGTGAAAAAAAAAACAAGTAAACAAATTTCAAAATTTTTGCAACAATTGTAACCACTTCCTCTTAAAAAATATGAAAGTTTTGGAAAAAAAATGTTTTGTATCGTAAGAATTGATATTGTAAAGATATGTATTGGAAAATTATGCAGATAAAACCAAACATGACAGCGTTTGATTGAAAAATGTAGATTTTAGGACCAATATTGGTATCATTATAATACATTTTGCTAGGGTATTTAAACTCCGGCACACTGCGAACAATTGTGACTAGGGGTACAACTAACTTACCTAGATGATTGTAGAGCGTTGTGTTCAGCACGATGTCGTTGAGTCCATTGATGCCGTTGCCCAGGCACGTGTCGGAGTCCTCGTTCTCCTCGGCAAGCGTGGGAGGTCCATCCCATAGGGCTTTGGCGGGACGACGGACACGATCGAGACGCACACGGGGTATATCCTCGTAGCACACATCGCCCAGCTGCAGAAGAGTGCAAGAAGTGCATAGATAATACATCTGAGGCCATAATTGAAAACTTACAATAATAATAATACTAATAATAAATAAGAATGAAATGATAAACATCTTTGTAGCAAATTGGTTATCTGAGCACAGTACCCACCTTCAGCTCCATTTTGGGCGTTGCCGGGAATATCTAATATCAGGATTTATTAGCATTTGTTAATATCCATTAGTTAGTGAGTGCAAGAGTGTAAAGAAATAGATAGATGCAGAAACGTAATGCACAAATACATATACATATATATACAAATGAACGAATATGTGTGTGTTATTGAGGTTAAACATAGAATTACAGGGTATATTAGCGACAGAGTAACTCACTGGCGATTAAGTAAGTAGCTAGTAACTAGTGACGATTGAGTATGCATTATCTACTCGTTACTCGTTGGCAATAAAGTAACACGCTACTCGTTGCTCGTAAGCAACAGAGTTATTTGTCTACTCGTTGCTCGTAAGCAATAGAGTTATTTCTCTACTCGTTGCTTCCTTACAAACGACTAACTTGTCTACTCGTTACTCGCTCACAAACGACTAACTTGTCTACTCGTTACTCGCAAAGCCATAATTAAGTACTCTTTTGCAATATTGCAATTTGTTAAATCGTTACTAGTTACTAGCTACAAGAAAATGTACTCGCTTCTCGTTACTTGTGAACTCACCGAGATCTCTTCGCTGCAGTAAGCTGTGAATGTTTGATCATCCTGCTGCAGCACACAGTAAAGCGGACCCCAAGGCAACGTTTTGATAAGCCGTGTTAATTCACCTTCAGTTTCTGCAAGAGAAGCATAAATAAAATCAACTTGAGATGGATGTAACGTAATTAATTTACTTGAGATACTTTGGCTTTATCGATGAAACAAATTCTAAAATAAATATTTCCATACATTTCCTAATATTCATAAATTAATTGAAGGTATTATATAAATTATATGATATACTATGAGTTGACATTTCCGTACTTACAAATTTTAGTTCTTAAATTTAGTTAAAATAACAGAAATATAAAATAAACAAGTTATAAGCTAACCAAAGCACAAGCAAGCCAATTACAACAGCACGCTGGCGCCATCTAACGTCTGACGGCCGAAACGCCAGCTCACTCACCACTCATAAAAGTGTTGCATGCTTTCAGGCGGCGCTTTAAAACGTTGCGCGCGCAACATTTTCAAATTTGACGCAACAAGTGGCTAAATAATACCAAAAATACGAAAGCAGCGCCAAGTGCTGTTGCTGCAGCTGCTGCTGCACGCCTGCGTTGTGGCAAATATACAAAAGCAAACCAGAAGGAACGAAGCAGATCAGTCGGACGTACCAGACTGTAACAGTGAATTATTTATTTTTTATTTATTTGTTTGAATTAAGGAATAAAATTATAGATAACAATATTGTTAATATAATTTAAATAACAAAAAAACATTATATAAAGCGCAGCAGCAATGCTGCTTCTTACTCTAGCTCTTATATTTACGTTTGCACAAAGTTATTAACCCCGTTTACAGGGTATAAAAACAGGAATAAAAAACTGCAAGCTGTAGGTGCATTTGCCACACGAGAGATCAGCGCGTGCAACCTGCAACTGCCGCAAAATGTGGCAACTGCATGCATTAGAATAAGTTAACCCACACTCCTTCCCTCCCCCCTGCTAACGCCAACAATCTCATGAGACTAACGCTGCCCGCATATGATTCAATATTAATTTAATCCCATCGCATTGCGTGCCCAGCAAAAGATTCTCAAAGTTCGTTTCACTTCGCTGAAGCAGACGTCGCAGTCGCAGTCGCAGTCGACGTCGCAGTCGCTGTCGGCGTATGCGATAATAATGTGAAGCGCAACAGCAACAACTACAACAAGATAAATAATAAGCATACAACAAAAATTGTTTTAATTTGATGATGTTGTACGTACTATACATGCACGCTTGCCATTAAAAAAAAATATATCTTTTTATTTCTCATTAAAAAATTATAACTAATATTTCGAATTTCGTATACCCTGTGCACATTAAATGGCTAAAACCGGGTATATAGCTTTGTGGAAATGATATATTAAAAAATATATAGGATGGAGTTTTGTATAACTAGATAATAAATAAATAGACTTTAAATAAAAATTCTTTTTGAAAAGCAAAAAAAAATTTAGATACAATTTTTTTAAATTTATTGAAAATAAATTAAATTATTAAAAACAAATTAAATTTACTCCAAATCAGAGCAGAAAACCGGAAGATAACTGAACCGCTTCGTAATCGAAATGCCTAATTTATGGGAAATAAAAAACACCACTTTGAGCACCATTGTGCTTTCGATGGCAACCGGGCTCAGCAGTGGAATAGACAGATAGATTGAGAGCTCAAGCAGCAGACAGCAGACAGCTCAAAGACGACCCAAAAAACAAATAAATAAATAATAAAAAACTATAAAAAAAATCAAGAAAATATCTACACAAAAATATATAAAAAAGAAACACTTGAAAGCTGAAAAGCCAAACTTGGCGGCAGAGCAGAGGCGTTGGCAGCACGACTTCGAGCAAGGCATGGAACGGGGGGAAGTTAGAAGAGAGTGGGGAAGGGGGGAGGGGCACTTGTTGCTGCTTGTTCTATCATCAGCAGTGACTGTGTTTAAGCCCGGCGCCCGTCTGGCCATTTAACATAAATATTGTATGTAATTGTGAAGAGCGCGCTGACGCTGACGCTGACGTCGACGTCGACGTCGACGTCGGCGTCGACTGCAGCAGCAACGTGGCTCAGCAACTTTGCGTTAATTTTGAAATGTTCGTTGGCCGTTTTTTTTTTCTTTTCTTCTTCTTTGCTGTTCTTTTTGTTTTTTTTTTTTGCTTTTTTTGCATAAGAATTTCTCGCTTTAAGTTCAATGCACTTTGTCAGCGCTTTGCACTGCTTAGCTCAGCAGTAGGGGTCGATGGGGGGCCAGGGGTTGTTTGGCTAGGGGGGGGGGGGGACGTTTGACCACCTGCCAAACAATGGACCCCTGCGCTGCCCCCTTGGCCCTCAATGAGCTGTTATCAATTGTTATCAGCGTGCATGCAGTTGTAAGCACGTTTTACAACACTGTCCCGCTTGATAACGGCATTTCTTCGTGAGAATTTTAACAATTTGTGCGATAATCTCAGCACAGATCGGTAAGAAGCGCTCAAAGCAGCATATGTTTAAGCTAGCTCTAGCAGATACCCTGTAAATTAAAGTTTAAGTACTTCAACTAGTGTTGGAAATAGTACCAAGACAAATAGTAGTAGCAATAGCAGCAGCTAAAGTAGCAGCTATTGAAGTGAGAGTAAAATAGTAATACGAAGATGAAAAAAGTAGTAGGTTAGGAGTAGGAATAGTAGTAGTTGAAGTCTAAACGAATGCAGTAGGAATACTACTTTTAGTAATAGTATTAAAAAAACAGTAGTGAAAAGAAAGTAGTAGTAGCAGTAGTAGTAGTAGTAGTAGTAGTAGTAGTAGTAATAGTAGTAGTAGTAGTAGTAGTAGTAGTAGTAGTAGTAGTAGTAGTAGTAGTAGTAGTAGTAATAGTAGTAGAACTTCTATTAGAGAAATTATTGTAAGAGCAGGTGGAGAACTAATCAAAAAAGTATTAGAAAGACAACAAATAGTAGAAGTGAAAGGAGCAGATGAGGAGAATGGGGCTAAAATCAAAATTTCGACAGTAGTAAAGCCACCAATCCTGGTAGAAGTAGGACGAGAAGTATTAGTAATAGAAAGGGAAGGAAAACAAATAGCAATTGTGGTTATAGAAATGATATGGTAGTAGAATACTGATGTTAATAGTAATTGAGTAACATAGTATTACGTAATCACGTATTTTCTTGATGGTTGGGAATATCTTGAAATAAATTTACTGCGTATTTCGATTACGGACGAAATTTTGATGGCGTAATGATTATACAAACGGTCTTTAAGAAGATGAGAAATAATGATAGTTCTCATTAGAAGATGAATAAGTTTTAGTAAACCGCAAACTGTAAATTAATGGAAAGTTTGACTGCGTAATACTTGGGAGAATAAAGAATGGAGTATGGAGAATGGAAGAGAAGGTGAATAAGTTCTACTAATCAGCAATCTTCAAATTAATGGAGTGCTTTTAACACTTGGCAGAAGAAACAAATGTAATACTCATAGAGCAGAATAGAATCGAAGCAGAATGAGCTCTACTAATCTGCAGTCTGCAATCTGTTTCTTCAGTGCCTGTCTTACGATTTGATTAATCACCCAACAGCTTTCGATTGGAACTACGAATAGCACTTATAACCCGACTTATGATGCATACTACTTGAATTGGAATTAGTCGTAAATATAGCATTAGCATAGAGAAAATACCAGCGAATGAATGTGAATTGTAATTCTGGTATTATTTGCATGCATTGAGCTGATTAAAATTGAACAAGCTACAAACTCGTTGGATAAGATTTAATACTAGTTTAACCCAGTTGAAGCTATTAGCTATAATTCCAGATATAAGCAGAACTTACTTTTTAAAGTAATACTCCAATTTCTCAGCTAGAGAGCTGAAATTTTGCTGTTAAATTATATGGAAAAGGTTGAATTTATAGATTTGTGATTGGATCAAACGAGAATTACTTTGCGCTTATTAAGAACTTGGAAACTCTATTAATTATGTCGCATAATTACGACTTAATTATAATTATTTTTAAGCAAGTTGTTGCAGTTAGAAGCCAATTGCAACAAGTGCAGGCAAAATTAAATTATTATTTTTAATGCCGAGGCGCCCAAAAGCATAAACACCAAAAAGCCAAACAGAAAAAAACAATGCCAATTAAAAGTAATTTAAAATAATTTATGCGATGCGTCATATATATATAGACATAGATATAGATGTGTGTGTGTGGGAGGGTGTGGCAGTGTGTTAGTGTGTGTGTGTGTGTGTGTGTGTGTGTGGCCCTGTTGTGGTTAATGCCAGCCAGTGGCAATGGCAGTGGCAGTGGCAGGGGCAACAGCAGCAGGGGCGGTGGCAGCAGCAAGGGGAGGGGGAGGAGGATGGGGAAGGGGAAGGGGCAGCGACGCATCAGTGGCAGTGACGATCGACGAGCAAAGTTTGTTCTCTGTTCTGTTTGTGCTTTTGCTGCCTGTTCTTTAGCCAAACTACAAGAAAAACTCTAGGTTATCTCGCTCTAAACCCGACTGCCACATACCCTGGCATTTGAGCGCAACTCTAATTAGTAAAAAATTAAATTGAATTAAAGTAAAAGTAAACTTTCTGAGCATAAAAACAAAATTTTAAACAAGCAACAATTGCATATTAATTAATTATATTTTAAAATATACTTGAACATTTTAAATTTGTTGCTTTCAATTCTTAAAGTTATCGAAAACAAGGCTAAATACTTATTTTAGAATACTACTTCAGTTTTAAATGTCTACAGGGTATTAAAAGACAAAACTAACAAACAGAAAATTCAAAATGTGTGTAAAAAAAAACTAAAATAAAATAAATTCTGTAGATTGAAATATCTTATATTTCAAGCATGTAATTCGTATTTTAATTTTGTTTTCTAGATCTGTTAAAATGAACAAATACAGAGCGTTGATCAAGTTTAATTCAATTGTTGGTTGCCACGCCCCCTTAGCGACCTAATCAACAAGAACCGAATAATTACTGTAATATCGAGCATGATATTTAATTTTATTTATAGAGGTATAATTTATTTAGCATAATTATGTTTTCTTATATACGTGGTGTGTCTTTTAAGTTTGTTTATCCAGAAACCCTGCACAAAGTCGCTTAAACCAAACAAAATGTGCTTTATTTTGTCATCGTAGGCGCCAACAACAACAACAACAACTGCAACAACAACAACAACAACGAAGAGCCACAACAATGGGGGCTAAGACGCTGAGGCAGCAGCAACGGCAGCTACTTCCGCATAGGGCAGCTGTCTCCCCGCCAGACAATGCCCCTCCCCCCTCCGCCCCCCCTACTCCCTTCCTCTAAGCACTGTCCCTGTCACATAGCCTCTGTGTGGGTGAAACTCGAAAATTGACAGACGAGCAACAACAACAACAACAACAGCCAAAGAAGTTGCTGCAGTTCACAGTGGGCTGCATCGCTAAATAAACTGGCAAAAACTTTACAAATTTATAGAAATAGAACTAGTATGTATATTTAAACATAACATATAACATACAAAAAATAATTTATCTATAACAAAAATAAATTAAATAATTATCATTTATTATTTATGATTATTAAATTATTAATATTAATTATTATTATTATTTAAAAAACAAACACTAAAATTATTATATTATTATAACAAATTGTTTTAATTATTATTGAATTTTTATTAAAAAAAATAATTGATATTATTGATTTTAATAATTTACTGGAGCTGCACAAGCCCTTAACTTTGTATGGGAGAAATGTAGGCGTGGTCCGATCGGCTTGTAACTTATCTCTGCTGTTTTGTAATTTATCCCCATTAACTTAATTATACGCGTTTTGAATGGAGCCCACAGTGCAGTGTCAGCAGTGAGTTGGAGACGCAGTGTCTTACGAAGGGGGAGGGGGAGTGGGAGAATAGGGGGTTATGGTCTAGATTTGGGCCATATGCCATGTGCAGAGAGAGGCATCCCGTAAGTACAAACATATGTCTGTCTGACTCTACACATATAAACATGCAATCTAACACAAATTGTTGCGTAAATGCAACAGCAACAACAACAGAAGCAACAACAACAACAACAACATCGGCTGAAACGCATTTAATTGGGTTTATGGGAATTATGCGAAACGTAATGTGCACAACAGCAAAAAGCTGCAAAAATAACTCAAAAATCAGCGCAAATACTCTAAACAAACAAATGCGCACAAAAATAATAATAATAATAAAATAATAATACTAATAGAGACAAGAAAGAAAGTCTAAGTGGGCCTGTCGAAACTGAGATACCCTAACAAATTCAATTCGGTTTGCACCTATAGAACCTCTAGATCCCTTGATTACTATAGCATATACCTGGTATTACCCCAATATTAAAGTGTATTTTTTGTAGACGTTGGCAAATTAAACAAGCACGGAGCGCTTCTTCTTACTTTTTTCCCTTCAGAGAGTGATCGAGGAAAACCAAACAATGTTGTTTCTTTAGTAACTGCTGTGTTTATTAGTCGATCCCAGTGAGCATTTAAGGATAGATTAATGTAATGGTAGGGAGTACACATTGCGACTAAAAACCTGCTATGTTCAATATTATATTTTTTATTTAGTTTTTATTGATTTGGGCGCAAAGGGGGCGTAGCGTTCATATTTAAAAATAAACTTGATCTACATATAGACTAAATCTATCTATATTCTAAAATTGGCTGCTCTAGCTCTTATAGTTTCCGAGATCTAAGCGTTTATTCAGACGGACAGACAGATGAACAGTGATATATCGACTCAGCAGCTTGCCCTGGTCAAGAATATATATATTTTGTGGGATCTGTCACAGTTACACAAGATTATCAACCCTGATTTTTGCTCGTTTTCAATCGGTACAGGGTATAAAAACCAAACATTGAAGTCTTTGGTCTAAAACTGTAGATTTTAGGGCTACAATAAATATATTTTTGTATTTATCTATCTATCTATACAAATTTGCTGATCATTGATTTGTCTCGTTTTGATCTCCAACAAGTGGTAAGGTAAAGTTATTGATGAAACAACAAGATTTCACTTTTTATAATTGTCAGATTTCTGTAAAAAGCATATGACATCACCGAATGGTATTGGCCTTTGTTAGGGTATACGAAACCAAACAGCGATGTATCTTTCTCCTGCTCTCCCCCTGCTCTCCCTCTTCTGTCGTGTTCGTCGGCTGCTTTGTCTGCTTCTGGTAGACAAACAATGCAGAATTATAGCATAACTTGAATTTCGCATCATGTAATAAGCTCAGAGCTAAAACTCGAACTGGAAACCGGGTCGAGCGGGCCGTGCCGCATTTTATTTGTCAATTCATTTATAGATTTTTTCTCTTTCCTTCATTTGTTATTGCTTACTGTATTTTAACTATTGCAAAATTCATCAGACTATAGAAACGCAGACACATACCTAATTATACATACATACATACATATGTATGACGGGAGTTTTTGCCTTTTGCCTTTTGCTTTTGTAAGTTTGTTTCTCTCTTCTTGATTATGGGGCGTATACGCAACGCAGAGTTTTGCAATAATCCTCAGAAGGCACGCAAATGTGCTAAATTTTCCCAATGCAATTGGGAAATCTATTGTGAGATTTTTCTTTTGGCATGGCAATTGATGTCATATTTAAATTTGGTTCGAAGCTCTGTTTGTTTATTGTGTAGGGATTATAGTATTTGGGGATTTGTCGTTTAAGTAGATGTAAAGTTTGAATAAAAATCTGTTGAAATCTCGATTGAGTTGGAATTTTAAAATAACTCATTACCTAATAAAATATTATTTATATATTTCTAATACTTGCCAAGATATAAACAGAATGGCCAAATATAAGTATACTAAGATCTTCTTATAGATAAGGTACATATAAGGTTTGTGTGCGATAATATAAATAATTTTAACATAATTTGTTAAAATATATTTAAACATTTAGCTAGAAATACTGTCGAATGAATAATATTTTATTTTATTTTTTATGCCTATGTAACTAAATTGTAAAAATAAACTAACATTTTAGTTTTACATCTTTTAATTTCTTTTTAGGTTGCACTTGCTTGACATTCAATAAATAAATAAATTAATTAATTAAAATTAAATTATATTTTTTTAATTTTATTTTATTTTGTTTTTATCCTAATACATCTTAATTGTAATTCAAACAAGCATTTTATTTTGTATTTTAAATTTCTTTGTACCTTTTACTTTGTTTACTTCAACTGAATAAAATAAATAAACACACTCTGTAGCTATGATTACAATTACAGGGTATCTTCTTGCTATTATTTATAGTTATATTAGTTGTAATATTAATTACATGGAATTCCGTTGACATTTGTTGGACTTTCAGTTTTCATCCAACTCCGTCCGCTAAGCTATAGATGTGGTAATGATATACACTTGTCCGCCGATCAATATACATCGCAGTAGCTTCCGTTCCCCCTGCCCTCCCTCCCCCCTCTCTCCAACCCTCTCTCACCGGCTCTCGCTCGCTCGCTGAGCTGGTTTTGGCTATATGTCGGCTATAATTTCAATCGGTTAACAGGTTTTTGCATTTTGTTTTTATAACACATAAAAATAAATAAAATTTCCTTTTTCTTGGCGGTGCCGGAGGAAACAGGAAAAGCATCGAGAGTCGGCAAACGTGTTAATCCAAGACAAGTTCGATATGCCAAAAACTGAAGGGGCTGGCTGAAGGGGGAGGGGGAGGGGCGCAGGCAGGGCTGACAAGTGTCGGGAGGTAGGAGGAGTGGCCTGCTTAGGCCTCTGCTATTGACTTGGCCGTCGTCAATGTTAGAGTCCCAAACACTTGAGGAAAAAGTGAATTTTTTCATAGAAAGTTGCTGGGCAACATTTGCGATGCGGCCGATACTTGAAAATAGAAAATACAAAAACAATAGCAATACCAATAACAACAACAACAACATCAACAACAAGCAGTGCGTGTTGTTGTTGCTTCCGAATTCTGTTCGATTTTTTATTTCACTTTCGAGCAGAAATACTGTCGCATTCCCAGCGCAAATTCCCCCAAGCCCATCAGTGCTGCCCATTATTGGTCTCTAAAAAAACACAGATCGGGAAAGGACAAATGGGGAAAAGAGGAAAAACCTTTAAAAAATAAACCATCTTTAGTAATGTTAATATAAATAGATTTTTAAACAATTT
Organism: Hypselothyrea guttata; assembly: GCA_035045125.1. Lineage (NCBI taxonomy): Eukaryota > Metazoa > Arthropoda > Insecta > Diptera > Drosophilidae > Hypselothyrea > Hypselothyrea guttata. The sequence goes on from JAWNNJ010001046.1 coordinate 94,497, forward strand.
TCAAGTTTATTAATTTAATGAATTATCCAAAATAAATAATAGTACATTCAAAGAATTTGTTTTTTTTTTTAATTTACTATATTATTTGGTAAAGTATTATCATACAACATAATTGATCCATTATTTATTTTTATCACTTGTTGCAATTGTCGATCAATTAGTTTATAATATACTACATACTTTTTCAACCCTCATAATATCGATATACTTTAGTAAAATGCTGATGTTGTCTCAAAATTTAATACAACCGTAATATCGATATTGAAATCAATAAAAGCTCGATAGAACGCATATCGATAAACCACGATTAAACACAAAGAAATCTTCTGATTAACGTTTATTACGATGATTAGAACGATAAATTTACACTCATTGTTAAAATCATATGTTTATTTTGGGGGTAGCGACTTATCTCCGCGCGACATATCTCCGCCGAGCCCAAAACGACATAGCTCCGCGCAGAGATATGTCGTTTTCAAAGCGATGTCGCTTAAATTAATAACAATTGTCGATCAATTAGTTTATAATATACTACATACTTTTTCAACCCTCATAATATCGATATACTTTAGTAAAATGCTGATGTTGTCTCAAAATTTAATACAACCGTAATATCGATATTGAAATCAATAAAAGCTCGATAGAACGCATATCGATAAACCACGATTAAACACAAAGAAATCTTCTGATTAACGTTTATTACGATGATTAGAACGATAAATTTACACTCATTGTTAAAATCATATGTTTATTTTGGGGGTAGCGACTTATCTCCGCGCGACATATCTCCGCCGAGCCCAAAACGACATAGCTCCGCGCAGAGATATGTCGTTTTCAAAGCGATGTCGCTTAAAAACGTCATATTTCCGCGCGGAGCTATGTCGTTTTGGGCTCGGTGGAGATATGTCTCCGCCGAGCTAAAAGCGGCATAACTCCGCGCGGAGATATGACGTATTCAAAGCGACGTAGTTCCGCCGAGCTAAGAGCGACAAATATAAAATGTCATATCTCCGCCAACAAAAAAGCGACATAACTCCGCTCGAAAATTGTACCGGGCGGAGATATGTCGCGCGGAGATATGACGCTATGCCTTTTGTTATGCTTTTTGTTAGTTTAAAAGAAAATGCCAAATTTTCGGAGAATAAAAAACAGAACAGATCTGTCCGGAAAATGGCTGAATTGGCAGCACTGCTGCCCATGCCCGTGCCCATGCCCAGGCCCATTTGGAGTCCCTTTTAAGCATTTGAAGTTGGCGCATTGAACTTTCTAACGGCAGGTGGCGCTGTTGTTGCTGCTGTTGCCGCTTTAACCCATTAACAAAGTCAAAGGCAGCCGTAATAAAACAAAAACGGTAACAAAACACCACAAAAGAAATTGCTGCAGTTTTTGACGCAAACTGTGCCACAGCAGCGTCAACTGCGACTGCGACTGCGACTGCGACGTCGACGTCAACTTGGAGTCTGATTCCAAGTCCAAGTCTGGGTCTTGAGTCTTGCGTCTTGAGACTTGAGACGACAACAACGAGGCGTCGTTAATGACGCCATCAGCAATCGACGCTTCGTTTGAGCTTTACGATTTCTACACTAACGTTCTGCGTCTGCCCCTCCCCCCTATCCCCCTATCCCCTACCCCCTACCACTTGGCTCGCATTCTCCCAGTCTTTCTCAACTCTTTCTTTCTCGACGCCACGCGAAGTTGTCTTCCTTTAACGCGCGTTTGGCTCTGCTTTTGACGAACTTGGCAAAGTAACAGCTACAGGCAGCACCAGCTGGCCTTAGCTGCACGACTAGCAGATACCCTGCATATATTATGCCATTCCATATAAGACATTGTTTAATTAGCAGCCAGCAGAAACAGAAATTAAACGTTAATTATAATTTTAAACAATAAAATATCGTATAAAATATCATAAATTGAAGTATATAAATTAATCAAATTCTTTTTAATAAAAATTTTAATTTGAATTTGTTAAAAAAAAAGTATTTACTTAAATTTATCTGAACAAAAAAAGTTTGTCAATGAATTTCAACGTGTAAACATTAATTTACGTAGAAAGCGAAATAAGAAAAAAGAAAAAAAAAACGTAATGAATTAGTTTAAAATACCTAATTTTATGATCATTTACATTTTTGGGTTTTTTTTCTTATATATGGAATTTAAATATTTCAAATATTCAAATTTAAAAATTATGCAAGCAGTATTTATGCAAATAACAGATATACAAAAATTAAAACTGATGTTACAAGAATTATTAAATATTTTAAATATAAATTTAAAATTGTTGTAGCTGCTGGCGTAGAATCGAAGCTACCCCATGTGCCTGCCTATGACAATTGCAGGGTAGATGGCAATAAAAGTGGCAAAGTGGCAAAGTGGCCTGAAAGCCGAGCCAGCCAAACAGCCAAAGTGCCCAAGAAGCGTACCGGCCAAGTGGGGGTCCACAAGCGAAGCAAAGCGGCCAAAACGAAGACGTGTTAACCAAGACGGTCAAGTGACATGCAAAGCGAAAGCAGCGGACCAACATGGCTGGAATGATGTCAAGCCAGCGGGCAAACAAGCAACAAACAGCCAATAACATTAACAATAACAATAACAATAACAACAATCCCAAGAACAAGCCAGCAGGGGCCGCATGGCCAAAACCGTCAACCGGTCAAACGGTCAAATGGCCAGAAACCCAACCTGTGCGTGTAGGCGGCAAGAGGCAAGGCTAAGCCAAAAGGCTGTTAGAATGTCACAAATGACCTTGACACACCAACCCGCAATACACACGCACACACACACATACACACACACACACTCACACACACAAGCAGACACAACACACCTTCCTTCCGCCATATATCAACGAATATGGCTAAGAGCGCATATTGGCTCGCTGTCATTTACCATTTACCATTTACCATTTGCCATTTGCTTTGGCTTCGCCTTGAAGCCTTTTTTTCTGCTTTTTTCTTGCTGATTTGATTTTCTATGCTCACACACTTTACACTGCGTCACGACACAGCTTTGGCCAGGTGACAAAGGCCCACGAAACGTTTGTGCATCGCAAATTGGCAACAGCAAAGCGTTAGGTTGGTTTTAGCCATTTCACGTTAGTCTTTAAGAAAAGCGTGCTCTACGTACTTGCTTTTTGAGCTTCGTTAAGAGATCGGTATAAGTTTTTTTCTTCTTATACTACTTTTTATACCAACTCCTATCCCATAAATCCCATCTCGTATTATAGCTCTTGTTCTATCTATAACCTTATCTCATACTGTAACTTTTTCCTTCTTTCCTATGGTATCTTCTTTTATGTCTCCTAATCTATTTTTATTTCACCTTCTATTTCATAATCCTCCTATCATAGCTGCTATCGCACCTCTTCATCTATGCTATTTTCCATCCTACTTTCTTTTCGATTTCCTATTCTATCTCCTTTCGCATTTTCTATCCTCGAACTTATCCCACTTTTGATTCTGACTCCTTTGCTATCACCGATCATATCATCTACGCCAGTTTTGCCCAAATGGAGAGGCTCTCCCCATAAGCAAGAGCTCTCCCCATATGCTAAAGAGCAGCGAGAGCTATGGAGTGGGATCTACACTATCTTTCATTTTGTGCCCTATCCTATATCTTGTATTCCAACTCCTATCAACTCCTATCACACATCCTTTGCTATCTTCTAAGCTTTCATGCTCCCTTCCTTTCCTACTTCCTATTCTATTTATTCTATACTATTTTATATCATATCTCCTACTTCATCGCTTTTCTATTTACTATACTATCTGCTGTTCTATCCTATCTCCTATGCTCCCTGCTTATCCATTTCCTTATTTTCTATACTATCTCCTTTCCAATCCCATTTCCTTTCCTACCTCCTATTCTATTTATTCTATTCTGTTTCTTATCCTATCCCCTATCTTCGCACCCTCCTAACATTAGAGTAACGATGACGTTGTTAAGCTTCATCTAACCTTAAAGCCAAAACCATTTATCGCATTTAAGCAAAACGTTTGCGTTACTTTCGTCGCCTGGGCTAAACAAGCCCGATTTGTGTGTGTTTGCATATCTTTCGCCTTGCGGCGTCGTGTCGTCGAACAACTAACAACCAACCCCTCGAGCTACAACAACAACAACAGCAACAACAACAACAACAACAGCAACAACAACAACAATGGCAATAACTAAAACAAAGCATGAAAACGAAGCGGATGAACGACAGGTAGAAATGCTAATAGCAGATAACGGAAAACGGCCATCAGCAGCAACAACAAACACAAACACAAACACAAGCACAAATACACACAAACAATGACAACCTGCCCAAAGTTTATGTTTGTTGTTGCTGTTGTTGTTGTTGTTGCTGTTATTGTTGCATTCGCTGAGAGACAAGCCCTGTTGAGTTTTCCCAGACAACCGGCGTTGCCTGCATTTGAACAGGTGCGAGAGACGTCACGACGCAGCATCCGCTGACTCTGCCGCATCAGCTGAGCTGAGAGAGGTTTGCTACCCTCCGAACTACCCACACACCCGGTTGCCAAAATCGACACAACGGTGCTCAAAGCGGTGTTTTTTAGACCCTTTTCTTTGAAAAGGTATTCCAGCAGGAGGCGTGGCAGACCATAAGGAGTATATATACACTTGAACAGGACGACGAGCTGAGTCGTCTGTCCGTCTGTAGGAACATCTAGATCTCGTAAACTTTGGGAGCAAGATAATAGTTGGGGTTTCCTATGTTTAATTTATTTATAAAATCTTTTTTTTTAATTCATAAATTTAAGTTAAATAATAATAATTAATTAAAAGGGGGGTATTTTAGAAATTTTATTATCAAAAAATAAAAATAAAACAATAAACAAATTTACCAATTTTTTGTAATTTTTTGAATTATAAATTTATAATAAATTAAAATTTGAAAAAAATTTCATTTTAAAGTTCTTTTGTTTTTCTAATTTGAAATTTTTAATACAAACTGAAAATATGAAAATATTTTTGTATATAAATTAAATCATAACTTTTGGCAGATCAATATTAATTTGATAATTTCGGCAAATCAAATTAATTTAAATATTTACAAACTTTTTAGTTATAAAAAACAATTTAATATATTATCTATAAACTTGTCATACCCGATCGCCCCAGTGCAATATGTGCTTAATTTAAATGCCTGCTTAAGTAATGTTTATTAACAGCTTATTCGTTTATATAGTAGCATTATATGAATATTTAATTATATAAATAAACTATAGCATAATTACTGAAACAAACATATAAATATTATCAGCTCATAACAAGAGCTTACGAAAAAAAGAAGCAAAGAAAAATAGCCAAGCGACGTTAAAGTCGAACCTTGAACTAAAAAATATAAATAAAAATTGCAAAATAAAACTCAGCTCAACTTTGGCATACAAATGCGAGCATTTTAAAGTAGAGCAAAACTTTAAAGTAACGCACCCAAAAAAATTACAAGAAAAAGAAGAGATTAGAAATGCGTTATAAAGATTGTTATAGGTAAGCGTGGATACATATTCTAAACAAATTTGAAGATAAGATTGTGTTTCAGCAATGTGCCTATCAGCTAAATTTACAACTTGTAAACAAATTGTTCTTGAGAGTATCAAATACTCTAAGAAAAATAAGAAAAAAATACCACAATATCTTTAAGCATTATCAAGCGGGTATATTGGTTACAGGGTATGGATTTCGATTATACTTAAAAACAAATTTTAGAGATAAGATTTCCATTAAAATCTAAAACTTGTAAGCAGATTTGGCTTAGAAAATAAAATATCCAATTCGTTTGTTTAGCTGACCAGAAAAATATATAATCACTATTATTTTCATTTACCCTATTTAGGAATATACTATATGGTCTATATATTCTGTTGAAATACTGAACAAACTATGCTACAAGTTATTGCAAATACTAACTATAAGAAATTAAAAAATAATAATTTCATTGATTCATAAATATATAAATTTGTTTGTATGCATTTTTAATAAATTTGTAGTGTTTAGAATAAGACACTTTTCTATTTGTGGCAACTCTAGTTGGCACAGAGTAGCTTTAAGAGCAATATATTGTTATATATTAATATAAATATATTAGATTTATTTTTGCAATTTATTTGAATGCATTCTTCATAAATTTGTAGATATTTTCAATATGTGGCAACTCTGGTTGGTAACTTTGGTTGGCACAGAGTAAGTTTAAGATCAATATAAAGTTATATATTAATAGAAATATATTAGATTTATTTTTGCAATTTGTTTGAATGCATTTTTAATAAATTTGTAGATATTTCGTATTTGTGGCAACTCTGGTTGGGATATGCATCGATTTCGATGATTCTCGATAATTTGCCGCTGATGGCGCCCATTAAACCCCCAGCGCCCTCTGGCGCCCAATACTCACCACAAACATCCAGCCAGCCCTCGACGCGACTGGGGTAGGAAATCGCATGGCTGCGATTCAGATACGTGCGGCGTCCCATCTTCAGGTGGGGGGGCGGTTGCAGCGGGGGTGGGATGCTGTGAGTGTGTGAGTGTGTTTGTGAGAGAGAGAGAGAGAGAGAGAGAGTGCGCGCTCTCTCCGCTCTCAGCAGCACAGCTCTGCTCGTTATCTATCGGCTTATCGACAAGTTGTCAAATAGCTGCCGCTGCCGCTGCCGCTGCTGCTGCTGCTGCTGCTGCTGCCGCTGCTGCTGCTGCTGCTGCTGCTGTTGTTGTTGTTGTGTTTTATTTGTTGTATTTGTTGGCTGCTTAATTTGAATATTGATTTTGTGGCCAGGTTAGCGTTTTTTATTGCACTTGTCTTCAAAAAAAACGCATAAAAAATCACATAGAAATTAACACAAAAACGAATCGAAATCCAAATAAAAATAATCGAAAATTTAAACCGATTGTTGTTGTTGTTGTTGCCGCTGCTGCGCCCTTTGCAACAACAACAACAACAATGCGCAGAGTTAACAACAAAATAAAAAAAATGTAAAAAAAGCGCGTTTCAAGAGCAAATAACACGATTTTTATATTATTTTTATTTTTGTAAATTTTTTTTTTATTTGCAGCTTTTGTTTTTCTGCGTTTTTTCGTATTTTGTTTTTTGTTGTTGGTTTTTTGTTTTTGTTGTTATTCTTCTTGTTGCTGCGCGCTTTACGCACGGCTCAAGCTTTTGCTCTCGCTCACTCTCTCTGCTAGCTACTGCTGCCAGTGCTGCCACTCTGGCCATTTTGGGGCCAGAACTAGCCACTTTTAGAACGGGTTAGCTAGTTTGCATTTTAAATGCTATTAGCCAAGAATTTGGCCATTTTTATGTTTGCTTAGTCATTCGAGTATTTATCTCTGTTTTTATTTAAAAGCTATTGGAACTAAAATTTAACTGTAAAGAACTTTGTTCACTCCTCAAATGTAGATTATAGAGTAATTTAGCTTTATATATATATACAATATAGATTTAAATAATATTGATATTGATATTTGTTAATGGTGCTCAAAGCAAACTTGTATTTAACTCAGTCATTAATAATAAGCACTACTTTAAAGAACTTATTATTATTATTGTTTGGGAATTAGTGCACTGCGACCTAGTAGATCTATTGTACCCCCTACTAGAAATCTCCTACAGCTCTCCCATCAGTCCGATATCCCGAACAAAGTCGAGCATTTTTGAGGGAGTGATGCCTACTATCTCATCTGTTGTGAGAAAGAACTTTGATTACACGTCAAATGTAGATTTTACACTAATTTAGATTTTTAATATAGTTAAATAATATTGAATAAACCCCAATTTTTCAATTTTCAATCATCAAAAAAAGATTTCCAAGCCTTATGTAGAAAATAAGACTAGTATTTCCGAATGCACTGTTAAAAACTATCTGTGTTTTTTTTTATATTTAAAATTTTTGTGAACTCTAAAATTATTTTTTCCAACATTGAATAAACTTTTTTTTTTTAACAATTTATTTATTTTTCTAAAATAACACTGATTACTGATTAGTCTATTTTCTAGCCTCTTATAGTTATTTTTTAGGCATTTAAAAAGTAAATTTTTTATATATCCACATTGCAAAATAGGTAAAATCAGGGTTAATATATTAAATTTTTTTTTTTTTTTTTTGTTAATTTAATTTATGAAAACAACAAAATGCTGGCAGCACTGGCAGCGGCCGCTCTCTGCAGCTGAGAGCGCGATGCTTATGCTCTTCTTCCACAATTTTCGACAGGAGGCAGCTGCCCCGCCTCCCTCCCCCTTTTTCTACAGCCACCCGCGCCCACTCTCAGCGCAGAGAGGCGATGCGTGCGTCTTGTTGTTCTTGTATTGCTGCATACACACACACACACACACACACACACACACGCACACACACTTGTCTGTCTGTGTGTGTGTAAATTGTTAATATTCTGCGCCGAAGGCCGGTCGGCGCATATTGAAGTTATATTTATTGTTGTTGCTGTCGAAACCAGAAACTTATTTAGCACTCACACACACACACATGCACACGCACACACGCGTGTGGCTATGTATTTGTATGCGTGCAGTTTGGATTTATTTATATTTTTCAAAAATACAGAAAAAAAAAAACGGCAGCCACAAACCAAAACATACACTTGGAAAAAAATTTCAGGATTTACAAAAAAATCACACACACACACGCACGCGTTTCAAATGCTGCGGCGCGCGACGTCGGCAGATGCAACAACAAACATTCGAGAGCCAACAATAACAAAAACAAAAACAACAGTTGCGAGATGCGTGCGCGTGGAGACGCGCGACGTGCGAACCGCGCAGCAAACAAATGCGAACCGACTGGCGGCCAGTGTGGCCTTGCCGCAGTGTGGCCGCAAATGCCGCAGCTGCCGGCTGACTGCAAATAAATACCAAACACCACAAACATTCGGTATTTTTTGCAGCGCACAAAAGCATGCTAGAGAAATTAAACTGAAATAAGCGCGAATTTTGACTCTTTTAAAAAATATTTCAGCTTTTTTTCAGCATTTTCTTGAATTTGACCAAGTTCACACTAAAGTAAGCAACAATTACAATTATTTCAATCAATATTTGCTAAAATAAATTTAATTGAAAGCACAATATCATTTTAGTGTAAAGGCATTCTCATTATGCATATTGTTGCCATATCTTTTGTTGGCATTCGACATATTTGCTGCCATTTAAAGAGTCAAAAATAATTAATTATGGAGTTAAAGCAATTATATTATTAATTATATTGGGATGCAATTGAAGTTTGCTTTAGAATTCTATATATGCGTGTCATTATTATCCAATTAATTTATAATTATTCATTATTTTTAATATTGTATATTGAGTATATTGTTGTTATATATTTATTTACTTATTTTTATTTATTTGAACATATTTTATCAGAACTTTTGCAATTGAAATCTGGCTATTTCGGGCAACGCTGGTTTTTTCCTCCGACAACAATTGGCAGCACTGGCGTAACAAAAACAAATGTGAGCAGAGCAAATCTCAAATTCCATTGCCTAGTTTTAGGGCTGGGGCTATAAATCAGCGCGCGCAAATTCAAATCAAAGTCGGGCTATTTAACGTTTTACAAGAGTTTAATTAGTGCCATGTTATTAGTACAATAGTCATTAGTAAATAATCAATTAAGCATAAATATTAATAACATTATATATATGTATATATGTATGTATATTGTAATTGCAGTTGTTGTTGCTGTTTGCGCGTAAATTGCATGAATTACACTGAAACAACAACAGGAACAACAACAACAACAGCACATCAATTTCGCTAACGGTGTGTATAACTGTATTTATATAGTTATATACGCATATTTGTTGTTTCAGTCTTTGTTTTTAAACTTAACGGGTTACAAGTATTTTTTAGTTAAGATTTAAAAAAAAAAAAACAAAAAAAAATACATTTTTATATATATAGTATATATGGATAGATGATAGCCAACTAAGCTAATTATGGGAACATTCGGATTCGGTATTAATAATTTCATTTGCGGAGTTTTTTAGGAGTGAAAGGGAGCGGGGGGAATGTGCTAGGAAATGTTCTTTGCGCATGGGGCGCAGCCCCAATTGGAACGTTTTGCAGTAGATATCTATATATATATATATGTCTATATAGATGATATATTCTGGTTCTCTTTCGCTTGTCAAATTTGGCTGGCTTCGGAGGAACCGGAAACGGAAACGGAAGCCTCCGCCTCCGCATCCGCTTCCGTCTCAATGGCCGCCTGCAGCTCGACAAATATGTCAATGAGATTGTTGATGCCTATCAAATAACCATCCTCATGATTGCCCACCTTCCAGGCCGAATAGTGATCGATATGCATCTGTCCCGGCAGCGCCACCGTCTTGGCAAAGTCGATTAGCCAAACGCTGGCATGCGTCTGATCGTGCACGAAGAGCAGCGAACTCCCGATCACCTCGTGCGTCCCGAAGAACTCCGACACGGCCAACGTGGCCCGTATCGCTCGCAACCTCTGTATATAGCGCGGCTGCAATGGGAGGGATGGGAAGGGCGGGGAGCATCGTCAGTACATATAGATCTAATCGGATATAGACATGATTCTCACCAGAATGTGCGGATGGCCGCTCACAAACTCGGAGAAGGCCTGTTTGATTTGTTCGCGTGACTTGGTCGTTTTGAAATCTTTGGAACTGGTGCCGTCGCTCTTCTTGATGCCCTGCAAATAAATTGTAACCGTTAGATCGAGCAGTTTTTAGATTACATATTTATATATACACTCCAATTTTCACGATTTTTTTTTATAGTAGGATGCACCCTTTATTTTAAATATAATTTAAAACCAGTAAAGATAAAGAAACTCAGTCGGGAGGAAGGCTACAGTCGGACGTAACCAACAGTAGGATAACCTGAAATTTGTGTTTCCACAATCACCAATGCACCACTGCCTCATATATAGAGGCAAGCTATGCTCCCCACCTCTATCCGTGATGTAACTTCGCTGTTTCACATCCATTCTTAATGACTTCGACGGAGAATGCCATAGGCAAAGTTAATGTGAAATTACAAGTTTTTAGTTTCAAATTTGTCTGGCTGCTGTGGAGGTATCAAAAATCGAAAACAAACTTGATCTGCTTGCAGCATAGAAGAAGTTTATGTGATCAAAGTGTTCAAACGGACAGACAGACAGACAGACAGACAGACGAGGTCTACAACGATTCCTTTTGGGTGTTATACACGTTTTCGTTTGCAGGAATTTAATTCTTTTTTAAAGTATATGGTCTAAAAACTTGGGTTGCATTGTGGGGGAAATATGTTCTAATTTCAATTCAAAGCAAAAGCTTTCTTTTTTTATAGCTAATCACAAATAGTTGAAGCTATTTCTGTTCTAGACAAATTAAATTTGGGGGATCTGTAGCTCACCTCAATGCGAAAGCCCAGCGTGGCGGTGCTGGAGATGGTCTCACGCCAGACCATATATCGGGGCTTGGTAACCGCCTTGGCGGCATGCTCCTCGGCAGTTGGCGCTTGGGCATCGATTTGTATCATTTTGTCATACATATCCTTGCGCAGTTTGGGCTTCTCCTTGGCCTTGGATAGTTCCTCCTCCAGATAGGTGCGTACGCCCACTTTGCAGTCCATAACGCAGGGTTGCACGTAGTCGCTCAGCAGATCCTGCAGTTGTAAATAGACTGCATTGGAGAAAACGGATAAGTCGTCGATGTGGAAGGGATAAATGTGATTGGACTTACGTTCACCATCCTCACTGGTCACTTGACCCTTGTAGACGGGCACATATGGACGCAGTACGTCCTGCATGAGCACCTGAAAGCATTCCTCCTCCTTGGGGCAGAGTTTCTTCAGCACGGTCCCCGGTTCGGGACCCGCCTTGAAGTTGCCTTGGTGTCCGGCTAGTTGGACCCACGGATAGCGCTGCTTCTTGTACGTTTGAAAGAAGGGCGTCCATTGTACAATATTACGGATCTTTCGCCAGCCAGAACTCTGTGAAGTAGACGTTTACAAGTAATTAATGAATGAACGAATATTAGCAATTACGAAGTAGTTTCAAGTTTATGTAAATATCCATTTCAATGCACTGGCGCCATCTGGCGTTTCAAATTAAAGACGTCATCGCGGTAGGGCTTATTAAGCATACAGAAACTATTAAATTTTATGGCATATAACAGGCCGTATTGAGCTTAAAGTCGTCATGTATGACGTCAATACCCTATTAACGTATGAGAAATGAGAAAATTCCGGTTTACTGCATTAGTTGGCGCCGTCTAACCTTCGATAAGCACTAAGTAGCTCTAAGAATGCTACCAGTTGCCATGGGATAAGATTTGCTGTTGCAGAATGCTACTTCAACGTGCTGGATAACAGTGGTTAGTTATCCAATGTCATTCTGCGCTTATCCTGTTGTTAACATGGCTGGCTGGGGAGCCACTGGACAGCATGGAATAGCTATCTGTAGTTATACGGTGCCGGTTTTGCTTTGGATAATGATTGGATAGTGTTCGTGAACTTATGCAGCCTCCGGATAATACTACAAAGGTAACCGGATAACGGGCACGCATAAAATATATGTTTAAAGTTTGCAAAAAGTCCTCATATAATTTACAGATAAGACTTGGTTATCTCATATATAGTATATCCAATCGGATAACAAGCGGATAACTGTTGTAGGCCGCCCGCATCGGCACCTTCTTACCTTCTTCGTGCTGGTGCTGGAGGACACCGAATTCGATCCGGACGGCGATGTGCCGGACGCTGCCGATGTGGAGACATCCGAGTCCCACTCAGAGCTCAGATCGTCACTGCTGGCATACCCATAATCCCGCGGCATCGGCACCTCCAGCAATGACTTCGAGTACTGTATATAGCCCGGACAGAGGCTCTGCCCTAGCGGGGAATGCGAGCGTCTGGGCGGCGGCGTCATCATTGTCATCATGGATAACGGTTGCGGATGCTGCTGCGAGAGTTTACGTCCGGATAGAGCAGTGGAAAGGCTTACATGCTCCCCCGAGTTGGCCGTAATGCTGATGGTGGGCATCGATAACTTCTTCTCAGCACGCTGCTTGATTCCATGGGCCTGGGCAAAGGCCAGACTGCATTTGCGTGCCTGCATATTATTGCCGGATAGCTTACGCCGTAGTATCTTTTTTCCAGTACCCGTTTCCGTCTCACTGCCAGCACGATTGGCACCAGACGCCACCGTATCGCTATCGACGCCATCATCATCCGCGTCCGCGTCCGCATCCTCGTCATCAAAGCGTAGCTTGGCAATATCCTCTGGCAGGACGTCCGGAAAGTGCAACAGCTTCACCGTCACCTTCTTGCCCGCCTCGTTGTAGTAAACCTCCTTGGCGCTCATTCTGTCGAAGTCCTCGTAGATGCGCACTTGTGGCGAGGGCGGCGGTGTGGGCGGTGTTGTGGGTGGTGTAGTGGGTAGTGTTGTGGATGGTGTTGTTGTTGCTGCTGTTGAGTTGCGTGTGGCACGTGGCACTGGCGGCTGTTTGAGTGCACACACTGACATTTTACAGGACATGTGGGTCACAAGACGCCCACATACGCATTAGATGCAATCTAGCGCAACCACGGATAAACAGGGATAGCCGCGGATAAACGGGAGTAGCCACGGATAATCAGAGATGACCACGGATAACCCGGCTTACGCACACCCGTGTAATTGCCAGAGTTTTCCTCTTGTTTCTGCCGCTGACGTTTTGATTTAATTCGTTTTGTTTGATTTGTGAACCTGTTTAGCACCTCAGGCACAATTGCTCGTTGTTGACACACTAGGCGTATACCCTACAATTACAGCTGGGCATTACGGTACGTACGAAAACAAATATTAAAACGCCGAATGTTTAAATATGTTCATTTGCAACAATTATCAATGTTCTCTACACAGTTCATAAGAGCATGATCGTTGAAATTATTTTTTGACATAAAAGCAAAAACATCCCTGACGTTACGTGACAAGAAGCAGAAAGGTAAAAGTTTCTGCCAATTAAACAGGATTTCAAAAAGGTTTTAAATAATTTACGCAGTCCACAGTTATCAAACATTTTGAAATCAGCTCAGATCTTTATAATCTAGCAAAAGTATTTGACGTGACGGGACTAAAGTTACGTAACGTTCGTTTAATATAATCAAAAAAAAAAAAAAATGCCAAATGTTAACATAATGGATGCAGCAAAACAGTCAGATGCGCCCGACTGCGCCCGATGCGACCCTGTAACCTATATTTAAAATATAATTTTTTACAAATATCATACGCAGCGCAACAGCAATGTATGTTCTTACTTTTTTGTTAAGAGCAAGCGAAGGGTAAGCCTGCAATTTCAATTCCAGGAAGTGGATAAAAAATTTGTTTTACACACTTTTTGCATTACCATATCAGCAATTGTAATGGACAATGTATGACAAGTCAGCTCACGGTTAATGCACATCGTGTGCAAAAAGTAAGGCAGAAGTAATCGACAACTTCCCCTCAAGCAATCGGATGGGAAATCGGGGCAGCTGGGATCTTAAGTAAAACGCTTTTCGGGCTGTTGTAGTTCGCGTTGTTTACGAGTTGTTGCAATGTTGTCGTTGTTGCTGTTGTCGATGTTGTTGCCGTTGTTGCAGTTGCAGTCGCAGACATCAATCAAAATTGATTAAATTAAAGACAAGCAGCTAAAACAAAACGCAAACACCAAGCATCTAAGTAGGCATTATTGAGGCGTGTTGGCATCTCGGTAGCTCCATCTGTGGCCACAAAGAAGCAGCAGCCGAGAGGCTGAACTGCCCCAGCTGCAACATGTTGCAATTTGAAAAAGTAACAAAAAAGAGTGACAAAACCAACTTAAGAGATAATTACGTGACAGATAAAAGCAAAAAAAAAAAACAACGCAGCGAACGGAACGGAATTCTAGCAAGCAAAATCTCCGAACTGTACGGAGACGGGGGCAAGGTAAACCAAACAGCCAAACAACCTAAACAACCCAAACAGCCCAAACAACCAAAACAACCAAAACAACCAGAACAACCAAAACAACAACCGCATTATGATAATAATGGAAATGGTAATGCCAAAAAGCAACAACAACAACACCAACGACAGCCGCAACTTTAGCATAGAGTATCAAGCATGGCAACGCAGCTATCCAATTACACACACACACACACACACACACACACACAACACACACACACATACAACACACACACACACACACACACACACTCAAAAACTGCTAAAACATTTGACGTCATTTGCAAAAGTTACGCGAAGCGATAACGACACTACAACCAAAACAAACCTACGGAACCTTGGAACGTCGGCACCTACTATATGCCATATACACACACACAACCACACACACACACACATATGCATATTCATGCTATATACTCTATATATGCCCGCATATAGGCCTCATTGTGTGCACTATAAGTAGCTGATCGATATGGAACAGATAAAACTAATTATCAAAATTCCACTGCAGCAGCTGAGAGCTGAAAGCTGAGAGAGCTGCATGCAAACAAACAAAAGGCACATCCGTCTAAACATTTTACAATATACTAGACAAACTAGACGAACCTATATATATATATATGTATGTATATGTATATACAACATATTGTGTATAGAGCAGCATATAGCACTCGAGTTGGGTTGGGGAACTCAACTGAACTGTGTCAAATGCAGCTGATAAAGCCCTCATATACTACATGCTAGTAGACATCTGTGACGGGCGATCTCTTCGCTTTCTTTCCTTTACCTCCCAATAATAATTAAGTGTTATACTCTTATAATAGTGTCAATTATAATTTACTTAATGATTTTATTATCTCTCCTATTTTCATTAGCATTTGTTTTGTTCTTCTTCCTAAAAGTTATCTTCCTATGCTTCGCTCATCCTTTCCAGCTGAACCTTTATGATTCACCCGCTTTTAATCTCTTTTCTCTAAGTTTCTTCTCTCCGTCTTTCTTCTCCTCACCCTTCTGCACCTTTGCTAAATCCTACATTTAATATCTTTCCACCACTTCTTCGACTCTTTCTTGTGCTATCCTTCTCTGACAGTCTCTCTCTATCGATCTTTCTTTACTTTTTTTACTGTAAAATTTTTTTTAGTTCTTTCTTTAATTCCAATCAATCCAATTTGTCTACTCTGTGACTTATCTGGCTAAAAAATATTTCTCTTGCCAGTAAAGAATAATTTGACTGAATAATCAGCCTAGACAGGATATATATATGGCTAGGATAGCTTTATTCTTTTGGACTTTGCCTTTGCTTTCGATCGTATTTACCCCCCAATAACTAGACTCCGCACCTTCAAGCCCCACCCTCGCCCTGTCTGCCACTCAACACGCTCGTTACTGTTTGTTATCTAATAAAATTTATATATTAAAGAAATAATTATAGATACAATAGATATAGATAAAGATATACACGAGTATCTGTATGTATGCCTACACTCAGAAAAATATGCATTAATAAATTAATGCAAGTAAAGCATCTTGTTTTGTTCTAGAATTCAAGTACAAATCGAAATCGAATCGTAAATGAATTTATATTGATTAAGGCAAAAAAACCGGATTGGGTTTAAATTAAGTGAAAATAATAATTAAATTGGACACCATCGTATGTCAATTGCAGTCTAGAAGCTGATGTTACGAAATAAAATAAATGTAATTATCTAAATTAAGATTAATGCCAATAAAGCGGGGTAGATCGGTCGAAGCAGAAAATTCTAATCCGATTTGTAAAATTTTGGGTGCTGTTTTTTGCGGTTATCGGGGAAATTCTAATACAAATTTGCTCAACATACCAAAAAAGGGGGCCTCTAACTTTTATAGTTTTTGAGATCTAAAAGTTCATACGGAAAGTTAGACGGACATGGTTTTATCGACTCAGCTCGTTGTCCTAATGTGCCACGCCTCTTTCTAGGTGTTTTTTTTTTAGTTGTTTAGGTCTATTTGTACACTTCGACCAGAATTTTGATCTTTTGTAAGGTCTAGGTGTTACACACACATATATCATTTGCCCCCACTTAATATACCCTTTTGTACTTTATTTAAGTTCAGGGTTTAATAACTAAGATATTAAGAACGCGCTTAAATGAAGATCGAGAATGTTTCTGGCTCACCGGAGAATTTTGATTCAAGTACGCGAAAACTCTTGAGTTTTCTCGCTGTGTCTATATACATATATATGGATATATATCTAAGCCTACAAATTGTGGGTGTGCTCTGACTCTAACGATGTGCGTCCCCCTCCCCGCCCCTGCCCCGCGAACTGCGCTTAATGTGCGGCATTCACGCCGCATAACAATGAAAAGAAGCAACAACAAAGTCGCTGCTGTGTGTGTGTGTGTGTGTGTGTGTTTTTTGTTTCTTAACTGCCGAAAGCTTAAAATTAATAAAGTAAACACTTTTTTTTCGCTATTTCGGGGCGGTCGCTATTGACGCACAAATTGCGATGGAATGGTGGCGGGGCAGGCGGGGGAGCAGGGGCAGAGGCAGGAGGCACAGTGGAAAAAAAGGAAGCGATCGTCATGGAGGGCGGTCAACGGATGTATATTGAGCGATTGATGCCAATTATGGTTAGAGTGAGGGGTGTACCTCTCTCTCTCTCTCTCTCTCTCTCTCTCTCTCTTTCTATCTCTATATACATCTATATAGTATATATCTGCGTGTGTGTGTGTGAAGTAAATGGACATGGGCTGCCATTTTTGGAACGTTGGCGCTAAATGAGCTTCAATTGCCAAATTGATGCAAACGAAATTGTTTAATAAAACATGCGACGTTGTCAAATCTATTATATAATACGCGCGCGCGTTGATGAGCTCAAACACCCCTCCCTCCTACCCCCTCCCTCACTAACAATAGGCCCCCACAACCCCCCCCCCCCCAGGGCACAGTGGGCGCTGGCCGAAGTGCGTAGCATTCTCCATTGACGTCCGCGTTGAATTGTGTTTACATAAACTTGTATACATTTCGCACAGTGCACAGCCAGCAGCAGCAACACTGTGCAATCCATCTTCCCAGCTTCCCTCCCCCCTCATCCTCTCCTCATTCCCCCTCCTACAGCAGCATTCCACCCCTGCCTCTTGAGCACAACATTCACTCAAACACCCACTGTGCGTCGGCGTTGGCGTCGGCGCGTGCTTCAATTAACACTTTTTACACAGTGGATGCAACAACAACAACACGAAGCAGCAAGAAGAAGCTGCAGAAGAAGAAGCGGAAGAAGAAGAGCAAGCTAACGAAGAAGCCGCAGCAGCAGCGAAGAAGAAGCAGCAGAGCCGCAGCAGCTGCAGCTGCGCTTAAAGCTTGCCAGCAGCGTTGCCAGCATTCAGAATTATATTTATAACCATCATAAGCCTATACCAGTAAGGACACAGCCCATCAGTCGGATGCGCCCGACTGGAAAATACTCTGCAACCCATATTTTATGTATTATTTAAAATTAGCAAATTTATTAAGCCTGTTTTTAACTACATTACTCATTATATAGTTAAGGAGTATCAAAAAATTTAAAAAAAAAACCCACTTTTTAGTTTATTTTTTTTTAACAATATACCATGATTTGTTTCCTTAATAACTTCTGTATTTACTAAGCGATTTTAATGTGTTTTTCAGCATAGCTAAATATAATGCTAGAGAGCATACATTCTGAATAACAGCCTTCTACGTCCAATATTATGCTTGTTGTTCGGTTTCAATGGATTGGGGCGTAAAGAGGGTGTGGCATTCGAGATCTCAGCGTTCATTCAGACGGACAGACGGACTCAGCTCGCCGTCCTGATCAAGAATATATGTATATGGTAACTGCCATGCAAAATTTTGTCTGTTTTTTTTTTATCAACTGTTTTAGTGGACACGGGGTATATAACGCTATTTTTACTCATTTCACGAGTACAGGGTATACAAATGGCAATTTGTTTTTAATATTGTGTATTGATTTCAGTTGTATTATAATTATTTATTTTGTTACGACTTTATTGGTTGTAAAAATGTTTATAGAAATGATTTGAAGATATTTTTTTGAGATCTGGCTACTCCTGACAACACCGTACTCCCGCTCTCTCCCGCTCTCTCCCGCTCTCTCCAACTCTGTCTTACGCACGCAGCAACTCTCTCGCGCTCTCGGGGAGCGAAAACTGTCAACGAGCTTTCATGTTCAACAAGCAGCAACAACAGCAGCAACAACAGCAGCAACAACAGCAACAACAACAGCAACAACAACAATAACAACAAAAAAACTGCTTAACGTACAGTAAATTTTTGTTTTGTTTTGTTGTTATTGCGATTGTTATTGTTATTGTTATTGCTATTGTTGTTTTGTTATTAATATAAAACAATAACAAAATGTAACATACACAAATACAGGCGTACAATAAAATACAAAAAATACAAAAAATAAAAGAAAATAAATAAACGAGCCGAGGCGAAATTTTGTTAAATTCAATTTGTTTTCGATTTTTTTTTGTTTTCGATTTTTTGTTGTTTTTTTTTTGGGTTTTCGGTAGTCAAAACAGCGTAATGTTCTGTGCTTGTTATTGTTGTTAATAATATGTTTACTGTTGGATAAAAAAAAACAGCGCAGAACGCGTACGGGGAAAAAACCAAACTACGGAGAGAAAAACCGTTAAAAGCGAGACGCAGCCGGACGCAGCCAGAGAGAGAGCAACAGCCGCACGCGATCGCTGCGAAAGCTCAACTGGTCTGGGGGACACAGACACAAGCCGTCGGAGCCACTGACAGCGACAGCGACAGCGCCACGCGACGAACGCGATGAGCAGACGCAGCCGCAGAGCGCAGCCGCTGCCGCTGCCGCTGTCGACGCCGACGCCGGCGCCGGCGCAGCCAGTGCTGGCGTCAGTGACGGAAAGCCAACGCGAGTCCTAGGCAGCACAATGGACTCTGCAAATCAGTGATGCCAACGTGTTTGACGGAAAGCACATTCAAATAAATCTAAAATTTCTACGCTGTTTTTTAGGCAATCGTAGCGCAATTCACAGCACCAATAAATTATATTTAACTGAAATTAAAATATTTGTTGGGTATTTTGGGCCTTGTTGTTGTTGTAAAATACTTGGAATTTTGATAAAAACTTTTCTTGGTAAGCGCCTATATATTTTTGTGAGAATTACCGGAAGGAATTAAGTTTCTAGATGTTACCGTTTGGGCTGTGGTTTAATAGCATTTCATTCAGATCAAAAAACGTTATATACCATTTATTGCTGATAGGAAATGTTTTTGAAGATCAAGTTTATTTTAATATATATTTTTTTTATCAGATACTCAACTTAAAAAGAAATTTAAAAAATAATAAATTTATCAAATACAATAATGATAAAAAGCTGAATAATTTGTATAGAAAACCAGAAATGCTGTTTCATAATTTTTCTAACAAATGCTCTTCAAAAACAGACAGATTTGACGGGAAAAAGCTGAGCTGGCAACACTGAACGCTGAACTGATAACAGCAAAAGCGCCGAAGAGAGTGAACAAGTGGAACAAGTGGGAGAGTGCGATTTGAGTGTGTGCGTAGGTGGAAGGGCAAGCGCCACACAAACACACACACATGCACAATGGAAAGCTTCGAGTGCTGAGCAAAGCTCACTAATGCGTGCATGCGTGTGATCTGAGAGAGATAGACAGAGAGCGAGAGAAAGAGAGAGAGAGACCGCGCAAATGGATAAAGGATACAATCAGCGCTGCCAACTTAGCGTGTTTCAGAAATTAAATTGCGCTTATCTATTTGAAAATTAATGGTTTTTTTTTAATATCGTATATTGATTATAATAATTAATATAATAATCATAATTTTTAAAATTATATTTTATATTGAAATCGCTTAATAGAATATAATTCTGCATTTATTTATTTTTATAGGAATTCTAATATAAATTTTAATATAAAATTATAATATATTCTTCTACATTATGTAATTTAAATTATATTTTATACTTATTTTATTATATGTAAAAAATAGCATATACAATAATTTACTGTTTTAGTTATTTTATTGTTTTTTTATTGATAGCAAATTATATTTTTCGTTCCAATATTTAAATTTTTATGTTTAAAACATTTGAAATATATTTAGCTTTCATAACGTTGAGTCTAGCAGTAAATAAGCTAAATTGCCAACACTGGCACAGGCTGTTTAAAATTCCAGCTGCGTTTTGGCAATTCTGCTATAATTAAAATCAACAAGAAAACTTGCTTAAATAGAGTATAAATCAATATGCAATATAATATTATAAATATATAAGACTTTGTGCTGAATCGTATTGAAAAATGATATATGTATAGCTTCAATTAGCATAGATTACTTGAAATGACTTCGCACTCTCTCTGCTGCTATATAGTTTAATTAGTATATTTTAAAATATTTCTATATATTTGAATATGACGTACTTTACTTAACAGACCGAATGCTATCAAAATTTGAGGCTTCTACTTGGCTTGGCTTTTTTCCTGATTGTCACAAACAGAACTTTCGCTGGCTCTCTTTGTTGTTGTTCTCCGCTTCACGCATGAGATGCTCTCTCTCTCTCTCTCGCATACTCTCTCTTTCTGATTTGCGATCGCCGGCAGAGCCTCTCTTCTGCCGCAGTGCTGCCAATTTGGCCATTTTGTCTTTAGATTTAGCCACTTTTAGAGCTGACATTTTACACTTTAATAAATTTTTATTAAAAAGACATATTTTATTAATTTTTTAAATACTGTAACTTTGGCAGATGTATTTTTTTTTAGCCATTTTTAGCCATAATTCTAACAACACTGCTGCCGGGTGGCCTAAGTGCGCACAATGGTGTCAAAACTGGTGTTTTCTTCTTCCTGTTTGGTTATAGGCCAGGGCAGCTTTTGTTTTATTGATTTGAGATGTTTTTTGTCTATTTATAAGTGGCAATTGTGCTTCTTGGAGCAGCGCATCACAACGCCTGTGACGTCAATGGCTACGTCGCAGCAGCGGCATAGGCAGCAGCAGAGGCAGCGGCAGCGGCAGCTTTTTGGACCGGTCCAACAGTCCAATAATTCAATGCGACAATACGACGACGATTTCAGCTAAAGCTGAGTTCGCACCAAACGTGGGCCAAAGCTGTCAACTGTTGCTGCTGTTGCTGCTGCTGCTGCTGTTGTTGCTGCTGAGAGCGCAGCAAAGCTTTCATCAAGTTGATCGATTCAGTCAAGTTGCAAACCCACAGAGAGCTTTTTCGACCCTGCAGAGCTTCAAAACACACAAGTCGGTCAGCTAAGTTGGTGCAAGTGGAATGTGTGAGATGGAGGCGTGGCAGACAGCACAATTTATATATTCTCTTGATCGGAACGATAAGCTTAGCTAGTAGAGCTCCAAAACTTTGAGGGCTAGAGCAGCTCTATGCCATAAGCAGATCAAGTTTATTTTTTTGATGCCACGCTCACTTCCCGCCCTAATCGATCAAAACCAAATAACAAATGTCGGATGCAACATTAAAGTCGGTTGCGTTCGACTGTAGCCCATTTTATTGCTGCTTTAACCCTAACGTTAACCTACCTTTTTTTTGGCCGACTCGGCTGCACTGATCACGTAGAGATCGACAATGCCCAGGAGACAGTCGTCGCAGCGGCAAACGTCCTCGCCGAAGGCCAAGGAGCCGAGGCTGCTCGTCGAGTCCAGCGAATCGGTGCGGCGCAGGCGGCTCACAATCGAAGCAGCGCTGCCGGCAGCGGCAGAGGCAGCAGCAGCGGCAGCGGCAGTTGTGGGCAGAGGAGTCGCGGGCACGCAGCTGGCGCTCGCTGTTGCCTCCGCGCTCTCCGCACCCACAACGGCGCTGCCACTGGCTGCGGCAGCTGCTTCAATTTTGCGCGCCAACAGCTGCTCCATGAGCGTGCGCGGACGCGACGAGGAGGGGAACAACGCCATGCTAAACGCTTGGCGCTCAGCGCTCGTTAAGCTCAATATGCAACGCGTGCCACTGTGGCAAGTTCTTAGCTTAAGTCTTTTGTTTTGCTTCTGCTGCGCTGTGTCGGAGACTGTATTGGAATAGCCTTAGCTACGTCAAAGTTGCAACATACCTGGAAACAGAGAGAGAGAAAGAGAGTTGTTAATGCCTTGATAGTAAAGTAAAACATGTATTAGATGCGACTGGCAAATACCCTGCAAACAGTGCACAAGTCAAGCGGGGATATATCAAAATTAAACATTATATTTTGCAGAGAGAAAATTGATATATTATTAAAAAACGCCGATATAACGTTACAACATCGAACAATAAAATCGTTATTAATATTAAGGTATATTAAAATAAATTAATTTTTTTTTTTTAAATATTATTTTAAAATCGTAAGCATTTTTAACTAAACGAATTGTATTGAAAAACTCTGCGGAACAAATCAAACATGATAGCATTTAGCATTCGAAAAATGTAGATTTTAAGGTCAATATTGATATCATGGGGGTATTATTACTCCTGAACTTTGAATGCGCATAACTTTTCCAAAACTCAATCAATTTTTAAGCGGTATGGATATTTCCTAATCATTTGAGTAAACAATTAAAATTTGCGTAGCAAATCAATGGGAAAAAATTTGAATTTTTTGCAAAAATTTTAAGCTTCCTTAAAAAATATGATATTTTCGGGAAACAATTTTTTGTTTTAAAATCGTAAAAATTTATGCTCTAACGATTTGCATTGCCAAATTGTGAAGAACAAACTAAACATGACAGCATTTGGTCTAAAAATGTAGGTTTTAGGGCCAATATTGGTACCATGGGGGAATTATCATTACGCCTAGTAAAAATCTTCAGCATCGAAGCTTTTTCTGTCTACACAAAGTGCATATACACTTGCTTGAACAAACTGCAGGGTATGACGGCTGTGCCCCAGCACAAGAAGACTTGAAGTGTGGATAAACTGCCCCTACCCATTTGCAGCAGCTAATTAGAGGGTATTACGGGTATGCTTTGGCTTATCTAAAGATACTATTACCAGTTTGGTTTATAAATCTTAACTCATTTGAATGGCCATAAATTATCTGCCATATATATGTCTCTGTCTGCAGGCAGATTGATGGCAAACAATTTGTTGTCTGTCGCGGCTTATCCGTTGACGGGGCGTGGCATTTATAATGGCTATACCGGGTATAATCGCAGCTGATAAAAAGTTTTCTTGTTAATTAACATGAAAGTGCAATGCGAGCAAGTGGCAAGTGGCAACAGTTGCAACTACTGAGAGCAAAAACTTGCCACAAACTGGACAGGCTAGACTCTGCGTTGTTTTGTTTCCAAATACCCTGTACCTTGAACAAAAACAAAAGGGTCTATTGAGTTAGTGCAAGTGAAAGTAGGCGTGGCAGACCCCACAAAGTATATATATATTCAAACAGATCATGTTTTGATTAGATTTTTGATACCTCCATCCCTTTTCCTGCTAACCGCAAAAAACAACAGCAGCGATAAATTTAAATCTGCAGATTTGGGTATGGTCATCTATGCAACCTACGCTGTGAATTAAATTAGAAACGGATAGAAAATAGCGAAGATATGCAACAGACAATTTGTGTAATGTATGCGCAAACTACAGGGTTTCCTACCGTCGGGTATGTCCGACTGTAGCGTGCCGTCCGACTAATCTGCCGCGTCCTTACTGGTTTTGTTTTGCTTTGTTTTGTGGCAGTTGCAGTTGCAGTTGGCATCGTTTGCAGTCGTCGTCGTATCGTCGTATCGTCGCATTTATGCGCACATAAAAGTCAAATAATAGATCCAAAAGATACTTTTGCCAGCCAGCGCAATTCGCTGACCAACAAGTTGTTGCTGTTGTTGTTGCTGTTGTTGTTGCTGTTAATATAGTTTGCTGCAGCTGTTAGTGGAATGATTTATAGGCGAACTGCAATCGCATACCCTGACCACAGCCAATCGCCTTCAGCTGAGCCGATTCCATATACCATATGATACATGGCTATAGTTTATGGTTTAAGCTCGTAGATCTTTGCTTAAGGCTTTTCAGCTGTCGTGTTTCAAATAAACCATAATTGTGCTAGACGAATCACAGCTAGTTTATCAAATTGACTGAGTTTCGGAGTATCCGTATCAATCACAATCGACAAGTATTATTATCTTGTAATATTGATCACTTTTTCAAATTGCTGTTGTTCGTTATTTATTTAATGCCTCTGCAAATGAAATGGACTGTAAATGATCTCATCATATCTTGGTAATTATATAAAATTGCTCTTCAATTTTAAAAGTTTGTTCTTAAATTGGCATTTTATAAATGATTTTATTATTATTTTTGAAATATTTTTACTTAAAATTTTAAATCTTAAACATATTAATATATGTAGAACGATCCCAATTTCCACAAATATTTAGATCTATAATGAGAAAGAGTGAGAGTATTCTTAACAGACAACATCAGATACGGAATTATAACTTTTTATCTATGCTGCAGGAAATAATCTTGAAAGAATCATCATTAGATGATATTGCTTACCTAGCCAGAACAAGCTAAACTGATTTTGAACAAATAGTTTTGGTTTTGGAGAAAAATGCCTATGGTAGTTTTTTATTGCATACCTTAAGGCGCAAGCTTTTCAACTGTACTTGGAATTTAGTCTGGATTTGCACGTTAAACTTTAGGTTCATTCCGTATTCATTTTATTATTTATTATCTAATGCTAATGCTGATCACGGAAATTATAGTGAAAATTCAAACTTTACTCATGTTTTTCGAGCAAATTATGGTGGTTCAATTTGATGCTATAGAAAATATGCCCCCTGCAGTATGCAGCGAAATGTTGTTTGCTTTAGAATCTCAACTGTTTATCTGAAAACTATATTATATATTATTCCAAATGTTACATTTTAGATTAAAATAATTGCATAGAAAGAAAAGCGCAAAACAAAGTCGACTGGACTCGATAAATTTGTTAGTTTCATTCGTTTTTTTTAACGTTGATTGTTGGTGTCTCATAGCTGTTATTGTTATTATTGTTGCTTTTGTTGTTGTTGCTGTTGCTGTTGCTGGTTAAGCCAACTGTCTTGTACTTTTATGGCCGGTCGTCTTATCAATAATTTATGTCAGATTATACCGTTATGTCACAATAAATTAAAGTTGGCAACTTATTTTCCTTGGCTGCAACTGCGGCGATTTTTCGTTTCTTTATTTTTTTGTTTTTTTTTTTTCGTTTTTTATTATGGCCAAATCTGTCAGTTTAGTGGCGCATTTGGAAAATGGGGAAAATTGAACGGGTAACCAGTAAGGTATAAATAAAGTGCAGACCAGTCGGACTTCCCAAAACCAACTGGCAAACCCCCTAGCCCCTCGCCCCTCTCACCTCACCCACTTCAACTACGTTTCTAGCTTGGCGTGCGGCGGCAAATTTCACTGTCACGCCTCGATTTCAATTAACTTGTTGGCGATCGCTGGCCAGGCCGATAAATCAAATGTGCCGCCAACAGCTGCCGCAGAGTTGGCAGAGTTGCCACAGCTGCCACGGCAACTGCCGCAGCCCCCCCAAAATGGCAATGGCAAATGTTATTATTTATTTTATTCCATTTTATTTCGTATCGTTTATTTTGATTTATGAAGATCGCTTCATTTGGCAGCTTCTGCTGCACGCATCCATGTCAAAGTTTATCGCTGGCCTCGTGTGATTAATGTGGCCTAAGCTGCCCACTGTATGCCAGCCAAGTCTAGTTTCTGTTGCCTGTTGCACGCACCATGTTGCATGTTGCCTGTTGCCTGCTGCCTGTTGCCTGCTGCCTGTTGCCTGCTGCCTGTTGAATGTGCGTTGGCCATAAATGTGCAACTGCAACTGCTGTTTGCCTCTTTATGGCATTCGCTGCCAGTGGCCAGTTGGCAAGGGTCAATCCGTTTGCCTCACTCTTTTGGCATTTCATGCCCACAAAACCTGTATCTTTCACTCGAATATCTGCAGCTTATAGCGCTAAAGCATTAGACAGGCCTAGCTTCAGGTATATCAAATCTATAGAATTATATTTCAATAGGTTTCCTTAGTCCTTGCGCAATTTGTATTCAATTCGAATTCTATTTCATCTATTTATAAACAGTTCATAAAGTATCCCAGCATACTCACGTATTTATTATTCAAATATGGAGAGAGTTTTTTTTTTTTTAATTTTTATACCCTCTTGAAAGCTTTTACGAATTTGTGTACCTTCTACCCATAAAACATGGGTAAAAAGATGATCACTAACTTTGGGAGAATATATGTAACAGGCAGAAGGAGGCATGCCAGAATCCACAAAGTATATATAGTATACTCTTGGTCAGAATGTCGAGATATCGGAAACTATTGGATGAACATAAATTATAGTATATATAATTTTAAATTATAGTATATATGTATAACATATATTTTATATATAGGATACAGGGTATTCTCAAGTCGGGCGCATCTGATTGATCTGCTCCGCCATTCAGATTTCCTATAAACTGAACTTTGCAATAAATGTTTATTTGATTTTAGAGTAGATCGTTAAAATATTTTAATGACAAAATTTTCTTCTTAATTTTTTCTGTTGTACTCTGTATTTCCCCGCACTTACAGATCTTCTAAACTAAATAGTTTTTTTCTTTTTCCTTCTTTTTCATACCTTGTACCCATTGAAAAATGGGAAAATCAGATAAACCCTTAGGAGAATGCATGTAACAGGCAGAAGGAGGCGTAACTCCGCCCTATAGAAGGTCGGCCATTAAAGCATGGCACACACAAAAAAGTAAGAATAAGAAGCATTGCTGCTACGTTTTACATGGCAGTGTTCTAAAATCATATTTAAAATATAAGGAACAGGATATTCTACAGGCACTCAACTCAACTATGTTCTACTAAATTCTAACCTACGTTTGTCTATTCTACTCTATTTTTGCCTTTTCTATTTTACTGTGCGCTAGCCCACTCTTTTCTGATCATCTGAAATTAAACGTTCGCCTATCCAATTTCACACTGCTCTACCAATTATTTTCATCAATTAAATATCCTTAGTTTATTGTAACTAATTAACTGAGCTCTACCATACACTTCTCTCTTCTTCCCAACTTTGCCGTTCTTCTGTTCTAACCTATCCTGTTCTTCCGAAGTCTTATTGAAAATACATTATACAATATAGTATATACCTTTACTCCAACTTTCTTGTTCTTTTATTGTATGCCAGCTTATTCTAAACTTTTCTTCTTTATATCCTAAATCTTTATTAATTCCAACTTTGCCAAAGCAGCTACGAGTGCAGATGGGCTTGAAAGTGTAGTGTATCTAAGCTATATGAAATAGTATCTGGCAAGTGTTGGATGTTTATTGCAAATTGAATGAATCGAAGCGCACAAGAAAAAAGATTTTAATTAACAAGCTGGCTGCAAAATCAACAAAATCAATTTAGAGGCGCGTTACAACAAACAAAAAACAAAAAACAAAAACAAAAAGCACAAAAAATGAGAAATAAAAAATGGGGAAAAAATGAAAACAAACTACGTACTTGCAGATAAGTTTCAGCTGAGTTTGTGTTTTGTTTTTATGGCTTTACTCACTTGGTGCAATTTGGATTTCAGCTGCGGACTGGGGACACAAATACCATGCCAGTGCACACCCCGCGGGGCAAATAAAACCAAAATAATACAAATAAAAATAAAAATAACAATAATAATAATAATAACAATAACAAGCCGAATAACAATTAAAAAATAAATTGTTTTTTTTTTAGCTTCCCAAACGGAATGCAGCGAAAGCTTAAGACGCGGGCGAGCACAAACACGCGAGTGAGACGCACGATGTGCGACAGAGAGCGAGAGAGAGAGAGAGAGAGAGCGCGATAGTGGAGCGGAGAGAGAGACGGATATAGTGAACCTCTCCGGCTAGCCGCCTGCTTGTTGACTTTGCCACGGCGCACGAGCAACTAAACGCGTCGCTTCGCCGGCAGCCATAAGCAAAGCTCCAGCGCCGGCGCTTGAGGCACGAGGAGCCGAGCCGAGCCGAGCCGAGGAGCCGGCCGAACGCCATCCCGAGAGCACCGGCGATCGGGCGGTGTGCGACAGAGACGGACGCTCGCTCTCCCGTTAGCTATCTCTGTTTGGTCGCAGGCTAATCCTAAGCGCCTATAAAAAAACCGAAAAAAAACAGGGTATAAAAAACCGCTAAAACTAATGAAGCTGATCGAAAGACAGACACGGCGACAACTGTCAGTGTCCTGCCCCTCCCCTTAGCTCTAAACAGCCCGCGATACCCAGGCAATACCCTGTAATACGCTGATCCTCTAACAAGATTGCTAATTGCGCTGGCAAATTGCCGCATTTGATTTGCATAATGTTGCGTCCGTCTGTTCCTGCCTCCGTCCTGACCATCCGACCGTCCGACCGTTCCGTTTTTCATATCGTTTCGTTTCGTTCCATATGCAAATTAGCTTTTCACAGCTAATCGGAGACAAACGATCGGCGCACTGGCAACTTTATGACGGGGGACTGCCCCGCCCCCCTTTGGTTCTCTCTGGCGGCTGTCACAATATTTGTATGGTATTAATTGCCCACTTGACGCCTGGCACCCCAGTAGGTTCCCCTGGTAACTCCTCCTTCGCGACCCACCCAAAAGCGTTGCATGCCCCACCGAGACAGAGACCGTTCCCACACTGAGAAAAAAACCCAAGAAACTCACACCTAATCCAGGTAAAATCCGTTCCCAAACAATCTTGAATTTCGGAATAAAATATGAGGTTCACAGGTTAAAATTCCATATTTTATCAACTTTTAATCCAACATATTACTGAACTGGATATTATAAAAACTATTAAGCCCGAACCCGGTTATCTATTTTAAAAAATTCTAAGTTTATTTTAATTGGAAATCATCATCTTAAATTTAAGAATTTTAGAGCCAAACAAGGTTAAATTATTCGATAACAAAATCGCCTAAACTCTAAGGGCGTACTGCAATCTAGTGTGACTTTTTTCTGAGTGTAACAATTTCCAGACCGTAAGATATGCCATACTTCGTTTAAGTGTTTTATGAAGTCAGGCAGATGGGGCTACCTGATAAGCTCCAGGTAAACAGCTCTGGCATACGCCAAGACGGCGCAGGGAACGGAGCAGAAGGAGCAGAAGGGAGTGTAAGGGGGAGGGGGAGGGGGACTACAGTTGGCTGCCATAGCTCATAGCTGTCATAGATACCGACTGTCCGGCCACATACAAGCCGCAGATACAATATGAGATACATATGAAATGAGGCCCACTAAGAAATGAAAACGCCACAAAAGACACACGACTCAAGTTCGATAAACTTGGATACAAAGATACCAAAATGAATTGAGGAAATTGCGGAAATTGAGAAATTGATCTATTACCTATAGATATTTTCTGGAGGTATGTACATGCGACATGGTGCTGCTACTCTTCTTCCTTTTTTAATGGCAATCACATTTATCTTATCTATTTTTATTTCAACTTGTTTTATTTTAACTTGTTTTCCAATACATTTGCCTATTACATGCCTTCTCAATTATCTGTTATATATCAAATTATTTCGTGTCCCCATAGTTTCCTACAAACTTTGCGCAATTTCTGCCCTCACTCCACTTCTCTAATAGGTGCTTGAACGCTTCTAGTTTGTCTGCAATCGTGGCTTTACTTATACCCTTTCCGATTCAATTGAGGAGTATTCCTCCAAGAAGATAAACTGAGTTTTCCATTAATTTGACGATCCGAAATCGGCACGTCTTGTATATTGATTTATATGTCTATATATCAGTCGATATATGAATATTTTTGTATTCTAATCTCTTCTATATTGATCTCACTTCTTTTCTTTTTTTGCCTACCTATAATTTATTTCTAATCTATTTAAATAGATGTCAAGTCAGGAAAGAGTAACGAAACTTTTACACCATAATAAGTGATCCTCGTGTCTCTTCTTATTGTATCAGACTGGCGCCCAACTGGCAAAAAGATCTTTAGTCTGGGAACATGTCGCATTTCCTGTGTGTATATGTCTGTCCCTCTGTCTGTCTGTACATTTGTCTGTCCCCACTGTCTCCTTCTGTGACATGCCACAAAATGTTGTCGCCATAATTTTGCGTGTACACTGCAAGAAAGAATCTTCTGCAGATAATGCTAAAGTTCTGTGCTATGTTCATGTTAAGGTATATGTATATCGATAGATATATCTACACTAAGCAACAAAATGTTTAAGTTTTAGTTGCTCCGATTGAGAAACTAATGAAAATAGTATAGTATTTCGTTTCTAAGGTCACTGATGAGAATGGTTGGCACCATTCGAAATAGTACTATCTGACCAAGCCAAATTTTTCCATTAAAAATCTCCCATTGCTAGACGTCGAGCCCGAATTTCTCACATTCAGAAAATAGTATTGTTTTGAATGATAATTTTCAAGAATTTAGTTCATTAATTTGACTTTTAGTATATTCCGATTTTAATACTGTTTTATGATGTCAAAAGAAAGTTTTGAAATAAAAAACACGTATTTTCGTTTTTTGAAAATTGCATCTCGTATTCTTGATATTAACGGAAATCGGGAAACTTTGAATTCTTTGAGTTTTTCAAGAATTAAATTTTGTGGCTTCAGAACAATATTATTTATGTATGAATACATACCAAATATTACTACATATATGCATGTCCACAAAAATATTATAGAGAATTCCGGAAAGTAAAGATTTGGTATGGGTTTTAAATATAAGGGT
The DNA here is from genome assembly GCA_035045125.1 of Hypselothyrea guttata. NCBI lineage: Eukaryota > Metazoa > Arthropoda > Insecta > Diptera > Drosophilidae > Hypselothyrea > Hypselothyrea guttata. The sequence goes on from JAWNNJ010001046.1 coordinate 126,129, forward strand.
TAATTTGTACGATTTATTTTTGTTAGAATTTCATTTGTAGAACGAATTTTATAGCCAACAGTGTGAAGTCTCTTCTATAATTTATATTCTATATTCTATATTGTTTACATTACATTCTACATTCTACGTTCTACATTCTACATTCTATATTCTACATTCTATATTCTACATTCTACATTCTACATTCTACGTTCTACATTCTATATTCTATTCTCTACATTCTACATTCTATATTTTATATCATTTATTCTACATTCTACATTCTATATGTATGCTACTTTTGTTGCAGTGTAGAAGATCGCCATTCATCCCACAGCTTTTGAAATTGTGCAGCGTGTTGCATGCATCTTGATGCTCTCTGTGTGTGTCTGTGTGTGCGTTGTTGCCGTGTTTGGGTGTCGCGCGACAGGCGACATAACCTTTAAGGCAATCGCAGCAGTCGCAGTGGCAGCAACAGCAACAGCAGCAGCAACAGCAGCACTTGCAGCTGAAGAGAAACTGTGCAGCAAAGTGGCAAATGCACAGTTTGCTGCTTGCAACAAGGCGGCCGCAGGAATGACAAATATGCGATGCGGCACCCGGCACCCGGCACGCAATGCAACCTACTACCGTATGGGGACTAACGATGCCACAACTATCTGGCTCGCTGTTGCATGCCACGTTTAGCACTCCAATTGCATTTGATCTGCCGGCAAACGATTCGCGGGAATTGCCACGGCAACAAGACACGATCAGTCGGAGAGGCTACAGTAGGACGTAACCCACAGAGGGAGCAGCATCTGCGGTAGGGACAGAGAGATATGTACTTGAAAGGCTATAATTTAAAACCTAAAATTATTTTAAATTTAAAAATTATCATTCTTATTATTATATCCCCGATTAACTTAAGTACCTTCATCAGAATAAGTTCTTCATTATTCCAGAGAAAAAGAATTTGAAAGTCTAAAACATCTTTTGCGAACTATTTCACCCTTATTGTACATTTTAAATAAACAGTATCAACAAAACTAAGTGTAGATCAAAATTACAATGAATTGAAACTATATACTTCCCACATAATATAATAGAAACTCTTAATTCGAAGCTGTATGAAAATGAATCAATTTCAATATGAAACCTAACCACGAATCGTGAGAAATCATTTCAGCTTTAAAAATAAAAGGTCGGGTGAGATATTCATGCAAATATAAACAAATAAATGTACAACGCACGCCAGATGGCGCCAGCAACTAGGTCGATCAACCTTACTTAACAAATAGTGTAGCTTTCTTTCCTATTTTTAAAGTGTTTTTTTTTTAAGAAAGAATTTAAGTTAAATTTTATTTTTATTAGCAAAACTTGAGAAATCTTGATAGGCTATCAAGGTTCACATTAAATTTGTTTTGTTAACAAAGTTTCTGCTAACGTCACAAGCAAAAAAGCTTAATTTTTTCCGATTTCAAATAACCTTAAGCAAAACCAAATGTTAAATCATATATAAAATCAATTATTAACGAAGTTCGAATCAGCTCTTTGCAAATTTTTATTGGATGCCACAAACTCTGCACGCCCTAATCGATAAAAGCCGTATAGCAAGCGTAATACTGAATATAAAACGTTGCAATCCAGAACAAATACGCTCTACCATTATATTAATCTATGCAACAAATCGCATTGCAATCGTATAATAAACACAGAAGATATTAAAGAAACAACATTGCACGTTTCACCTTTGAAGGATGGTTACTGCAAACAATAAGAAGAAGAAGCATTGCTGCTGGTCTTCGTATGTGGTAGTTTTTAAATATTTTTACTGTGCATGTGGCATGTTGCATGGCTGAGCTGAGCAACCCCAAACAACGTGCGACAAGAGCAAATGACGCAAATTGCGGACAGTGAATACCCCGCATCGAACACGGTTCTGTGTTGTTGTTGCAGTTGCTGTTTTGCTGTTGTTTGCTTTATGCTGCTCTTAAGTTTTGCGGTTATTTTCGCTTATATTTTGTTGTTTTGGCTTTTGTTTTTTCCCCACTCTTTTATTCTGTTTGCCGTTTTCTCTTTGCTTTCGCGGCTTACAGCAACGCCCGCTCGATCGTGTAATTGGTTTGACGATCACACGGTGTCCGTTGATGGGTCGCTGACGTCAACGGAAGTTACCGCCGACGCCGTCTGCCGACTCAGAGGCTGCACAGTCAAGTACGACATTGAAACCGACAACAACAGCAACATCGACAGCAACAACAACAACGACAACAACTCACAACAGACAACAGACAACAACAAACACCGTGTGAGAAGCCCATTCATTTGAATCGATTTCTCGCGCCATTAGCAGGCGTCATAATTCAAAACGCCGCAGCCACCCGCAACAATAACAATAGCAACCCCAATGAGCGCAGCAGATCAGTCGGAAGCGCCAGACGGCAGTACACCCTGTACCCTATATATTTTAAATATTACTTACAAATATTTATGAGATGTTAAGTATTGTAGTATCGACAGTCTATGTAATGTTACTTAACATAGTTGCTCAACATCACCTTAACATAAATGTACAATAAAGGCTACAATTGAGATTGGGATTCGAAAGAGAACGCGTGTATAATTTATCACTTGTGTAGATACAAATCCCAAGCAATGCTGCTTCTTACTTCTGGTCTGTACTTTATGAGGCCTGTTACATGCATTTTCATATGGGTTTTACCCATTTGCAATGGATACAGGGTATAATAACAACATCAACATCATCGATGCGCTGATTAGATATGATGAGACAGACAATAGGTCATAAAAGGCAGAACTATTATTAAGTGCAACAGCGAATGTAACAATAATAATAATAATAATAATAATAATTATAATATTAATTTTAGATATACGAAACAAAATACCATACAATCATCATAAAAAAGTTGACTATTAGCTAGCGTTTACATTTTAAAGTTACTTCATAGGGTGAAATATTTTATTTATTGCATGCCGAATAAGGACAGTCGACAAAGAAAATCAAAATAAAAATTCAATTCAAGCAAGACATTAAATTAAAAGTAAAGCGGTAAAACTTGAAATTAAAAATTATATAATTAAAATTAGCATTACAAATACTTCATGAGGTAATCAACTTCAAAGTACATGCAGACTAAGATAAACTATATATAAATACTATATATAAAAAAAACTATACTATATCAGGCCTAATATCATAAGCAGTAATATCATCCTTATTGTGCGAAATATTATCTATTTTACAATATTGACTTTCATCAGCCACTTAATAAACAAAATCATGCTCTTCATCAGACTTATCTTTGTAATTGGCAACATTTGCTTTAATATTTTCTTCATTATTAATAAATTAACATCTTCATATGCTCTTGAACGTCGTTAACCTTGACCATATCATTGTGATGTGCATGATTTTCCTTTTCCTTTTCTATTTTCTTTAGGTTTTTTCATTATTTGTAGTATCCCATCCACAGCTTAGCCTCATCATCTTTGTTTTATCTATATCATTATCATTATAATTATCATTATAATTATATTCCTTATAGTTATTATCTACACTGTCAACAGCAACAATCTGCTTAACCTCATCATGCAATTCATTATCTTTATCATTGTCGCTATCAACGTCATTATCATTATCCCCATCATTGTCTTCAACATTTGCCTCATCATCGTTCTTATCATCATCCTCGGTGTCAGGTCATAAATTTCCGTATCAAAGTGTAAACAGATTTTCCACATATTAATATAGATATAGCACAAACCGACTAATTGATAATAAACGCTTTCAAACTAAACTAAGTAGCAAAAAAAAAAAACATTTCACAGATTCTCATCGCAAATCGTTCATATTTTTTATTAAAAGATACATGTAAAATATAAGTACCCTAAAAAATTGTCTGTTATTTTATTAGATTTTACTGCGAGCTTTTATTAGAATATTTTAACATAATAGTTAAATCGTTTTATGGAGCGCAAAAGATTTAATTCAATTTAATAAAATATACCTACAATTTTGGAAATATCGCTCAATAAATTAAAGTAGTTTTCTTCAAACTAATAAAATAATTAATTCTATGATGAACAAAAAACAATACTGGAATTTTTTGCTGTAATTCTAAAATTAATTAAAAATGTAATTTAATTAATAAGAATTATTTATTAGCTTGAGACTAATCAAGGTATCAATAAATTGTTTTCTATCAGAAGAGCATGATAAGTTCGGCGCGTTTATTGAAAAGTTTATCAGACTTGAGGGTTATTTTTACTTTATTATTTTGTATATACATTATTTTTATTTCGCTTGTTACTGTAGAGCTTTATGGCCTCGGGGCCCTGGCAAGTCAGAGCCAAGATTTGCCGTTATTAATGACCGCGACTGGAGCCTCCAAGTCACAAATAAACGGTGTCCAGTGACGTCATAGCACTCATGGAGGCATACGGAAGGCAGGGAGGAAAAGCTGGAATCTTTATCTAAAGTAATCAACGTATGAGGCCCACGTCGCAATGTCGAGGCCAGAAGTAGATTTCAGACTAACGGAATGGTATGCAACATTTGATTAGCTTATTTAACGATGCTTCCACTTTTTTTCCAGTAACTGTCGCTGTCCTCATCTCCTGGACAAGCGTAGGATACCAGGAAATATGTTAGGCGAAAGACCATAAATGATCTCGGTTGATGGGACATGAAGCAAAATACACAAACGATCTGAATTTATTTACCGATCTCTGACAAGAGCACACGCTTTGCGAATTTCTTTCAAAAAATTTCCGCTTCTGGGAAACTCTGTTGGAATTATCTTATCAGCGCTATAGTTTACAAAATATTTGTGCCTTCTACGACGAAAAAAAAAAAAACTTTCAACAAATAAAGATACATAATCTGCCGTCTGTAGGAATTTTAGGTCATATATGCCATCTGAATAAACCCAATGTACTATATAGCATAGCACAACAGACAAGATATTGTATATGACTTTTGATAAGCGGAACTAGTTCACAATAGATAAGTATTTCAAGAATTTCTGAAATTAAGTATTCCATATATTGGGGAAAACTGAAAAACAGTTTGGAAAGTACTGAAATATTTATTATTCCATAAAAACGAAATTCTGTAATGTAAGCATAAAAAACTTTGATACATCTCTGTTTTCTTTGGCCTGAATTATATTAAGATATAAAGCAATGAAATAGAACTAAATAATTAAAAAAAGCATATAATAGTTGAAATTGAATAGATTATTTTTTAAGTGATGAGGTGGATGTCTTTTGAGTTGATTATCAGACATAGCTTTTTTAATATTTCTAGTAAGTATACTGTTTTTTCTAATAGTGTACGAAATATTACTAAATGCGTAGTCAAGTTTCGTGCATGACTTTCAATTGTTAAGAATTCCAACTTTAGCACGTTTTTTCTAGAAGCTATGAAAGAGATCTAACCAAATGAGCTTAAATTCTGCAGCATAGTCTATAAAGTGCAAATACTATATAACGTAAAAGTAAAGTATATATAATATAGAGTTGAGAAAAGTAGGAGATATACAGAAAAACTATAGAATACAATATATTAATTCAGGAATATAGGAGTTTTAGGAATTTGAAGATATAGTAATTTTATATATATCGGAGATAGGGGATATAAATATATATAAATGTATCTGTGCATTTAGCATTACCTGAAATATCTCAAATTGCTCTCAGAGAAGTGGCTTTTCAATCATAGAGGGAATTACACAAATATGACTAATGGATATCTGGTTGGGATATACCCAATTTATATGGGAGGCACGAACGATTAACGGTTGCAGCTGCCTATTAAATTTGCAGAACATTTTTATATAAGTTATATACAATAGAACCGAGTTTACTGCTATATATTTGTATGTATATAGCTTAGTTGATGTATGTAGTTTAAGGTTAGGTTAGTTTAGTATTGGGTGTGTGTAAGTTTTTTGTTAGAGGTTTTATTTTATTCACATATAGTATCATATATGCTGAGCACTTTCTGCTCTATATAGTATATATGTATATATTTATATATGTATTTGTGCATGGTGAACGATAAAAAAGGCATAAATGAGTGTGTGTGTGTGCGTGTGTGTGTATAGATATATCTGGGTCTATACATATATCTATAATACAATATATACTCTCAGTTAATCAGTCAGATAAGCGCCCCTCAGGCTGGTATGTGGTCTCTGCGTGTGTATGTGTGTGTGTGTGTGTGTGTGTGTGTGTGTGTGTGTGTGTATGTGAGTGTGTGTGTGTGTGCTCTGTGATAACACAGTTCGCGCTTGGGTTATATAGAGCTCATATGTCTGTGCCCCAGCGTTTTTATCCCCTGTACCCATGAAAAGTGTAAGACCAGGGTATAACAACTTTACATGCATGTAACAGGTAGAAGAAGGCGTGACAGACCCTATATAAATACAGACATATAGGTATGTATATATTCCTAATCAGAACCATACTCAGCTCAAGCTTAGTTTAAATTTAAGACGACCTAATCGATTAAAAACGAAGAACTAGAATTATATTGAACTCAGAAGATTGGCATATATTATCAATTGTATGACAGTAATCTGTGCTGAAAATTTCGTTGAATTCTGATAATAGGCATTGAAGTTTTTAAAGACAAGATTTTGCTACTTTTTTTTTTAATTTATGTTATACTATATTTTATAAACAATATGGATTTTATTAATTTATTTATATACAGAATAATACTAGTCTTTTTAATAATACTGAATTTAATAATAGTTTTTTTAATGAATTTAACAGTGAATTTAAAATTAATGGCCTGGACTCTATGGCTGATCGAATAACCCCAATATAACTAATAAAAGGTAGCCATTGTTTTGTCGAATAATCGATAGGTGGTTCGATTAATTGAAAGCCTGCAGTATCTTCAAACAAAATAATCGATTATGGTGTATTATGATAAATCTTGACGCCACTAAGTATGCCAGCGTCGGTTGCGTCCGACTGTTAGGCTGCGTCTTTACCGGTTGCTGTTGCTGTCGTTTTCTTTTATCAGCGCAGCCAATTTCAACATCATCATTTGTCGGCGCCGAGTCATAAGATACCAAGAGTATAAAAATATGAAAATAAAAAAAACCAAAAAAAAAAAACTTATAACTCGCTGTTCCATATATACACACATACATATGTGTGTATGTATGTATGAAATCTCATTTGGCGATAAGATAAGCGCCAAATTAATTAGCCCCACAATAGACACCGCGCCCCAAGCCACCACACCGCCGAGCTCACCACGCACTCAACGCCAATTTAAATTGAAGTGCAGGCGAACTCAACACAAGCTTTAACCCAACTCCCCATAATTTGAGGCAAACTCTAAACAACTCTACAAAAATTCACCACACACCCAAGGCAAAGCTCAAGCGAACTCAACACAGCTCTGCGCAAACTCAACACGCGCTCAACGCAAACCCAACCCACCACAGTGCCAACTCCCCACACGCAGGCGCTCTCGCTCTAGCAAAAAGAATGCAGTTGTTGTTGTTACTTAGATAAGCTATAATAATTAATTTAGGGGCAAAAAAAAAATAGATAAACAAAATATTATTAATAATAATACATAGAGCTAGGCGGACGCTCAATCAGCGCCGTCTTTGTGTTTTAAATCTTAATTGAGATTTCCTATGATTGTGACTTGTTGTTGTTGCTGCCGCCATTGCCGCCATCTTGGTTGCTGCCTGCGTCGACGCCGACGCCGACGCCGCTGCCTACCTTCTTAAAGCCTTCGCTCAGCTGCGTCGCTGCCAAAAGGTCGCTCAGCTGCCGCTCCCGCTCCCGCTGCTGTTCCCGCTGCTGCTCGCGCTGCTGCTGCTCCTCTGCCAGCTCCTCTGCCAGCTGCTCTGGCAGCTCGTCGTCGCCGCTGCTGCTGTGGCAGCTGGACTTGCGCTGCAGCGCCACCCGCACCCCGTTCACCATGCACTCCCCCCCATCCAGCGCCGAGATGGTGGAGCCGCAGTAGTACAGATTGCTGCAGCTGCTGGCAGCGCTCACATCCGACTGAGCTTCGTCCTTGGCGCCGCTGCCGCCGCCTCCGCCGACGCCGGCTGCGGCACTCGCTTCCAGCGAGCAGCGACGCTGGCAGCGCGCGCGCTGCAGCCGAAAATACTCCATTTCCTCCATGCTGATGCCGCAGGCGGTAATGTCATCGGAATAGTCGGACACCACCACCGAGGGGGTGCGCACGTACCGCACCCCCGCCAGCCCCGCCTCGCTCAAACAGCTCTGCGTCGATTCGCGACGCGAGCCCGACGGCGCCGACAGCGCTGCCACGACGCGCTCCTCCAGCAGCACCTTGCTGGGCACCAGGCTGGCGCCGGCACTCGGATGGGGGTTGGGGTGGGTGGGCGAGGTGAGCGGGGAGTCGGGCAGCGCGGTCGGCTCTGCTAGCGGCAGCAGCGCCGGCCGCAGCGGCAGATCCGTCACCGTCAGCGTCATGCGTCGCTGCGGCAGCAGCAGCTCCATATTCACCTCATCCACCTCCAGGCCCAGCGCCGAGTCGCTGCTCGCGCAGCGCGTCACCTTCGGCTTGCGTCGACTTCCGCTGCCTGCGCCGACGTCGCATTCGTTGTCGCTGCTGCAGGGACTGAGGCCGCCGACGGTGCAGCCCTCGTCCGAGTTGGCAGCGCTGTGCGCCAGCGTCAGCGGCTTCAGCTGCAGATCTGGCAACTCTGGCTGCTGCTGCTGTCGCTGCTGCTGCTGCTGCTGCTGCTCTGCCGCCGTCTGCTGCACAATCATGGCTTCGAATTTCTCAATCAGCTGCTTGATGCGCTTCTTACAAACGCAGGCTTGCTCTCTTTGTCTGCTGCGCTCTCTTTGCCTGCTGCGCTCTCTTTGTCTTTTGTGCTCGCTCTGCTCCTGGCGCTCTCTTTGATGTGCGCTGCCCACGCTCTGCTCGCTGCCTGCGCTGCGCTCCTGTCGCTCTCTTTGTTTTGTGCGCTCTCTTTGACTGCCGCTGAAGCTCTGCGCTCTTTGCTGCTGCTGCTGCTGCTGCTGCGCTGCGCGCGTCGTTAGATCCTTGAAGAAAGCAGCGCGCAGTTGCGCCTTCTGCTCTGCCAAAGCCTGACGCTGACGCTGACGTTGACGCTCGGGCTGTTCGACGTCTGTTGTAATTGTTGCAATTGTTGTTGTTGTTGTTATCGCTGTCGCTGTCTCTGTCTTTGTTGCTGTCTCTGTCTCTGGCTGCTGCTGGAGGCGTGCGGCAAGCTTCGCTGCGCTCTGATAACTGAAAGTCGTTGGCGCTGCCGCTGCGCATTTATTTTGCACGTTAACCGTTGTCAACGCTGACGGCGACGTCGCCGTCGACGCTGCCGTCGCCGCTGGCAGCGCTGTTGTCGCTGCCATTATCTTCAGGCCGAAATCGGTTGCGTTTACGCTTTGCGCCGCAGCTTCGCACGCCATGGCATTTTCTGAACCGTCGCGGCGCGCACTCATCGCTGCCAGCGTCGCTGTCGCTGTCGCCGTTGCCGTTGCCGTCGCAGTTCGCGTCGCCGTCGCGTTAAAAACTCGAATTTTTGTTTGCCGTTTTTTCTTGTTTTTTTTTCGCGTTTTTTTTTTTGGTTGTGTTTTGTTGTTGTTTTCGTTTCGTTTTAAACGCGTCCGCGCACTTGAAACTCATATGACACCTGCCGTTGCCGTCGCTTAACTGTCGCGCTGGCTGCGAACGCGGCTCGCAGCGGCGACGGCGGCGCCGGCAGCGACGCGGGCAGCGACGCGGGCAGCGGCAAAGCTGACGCCGTTGCCAACGATGACGTAGACGCTGACGTTGACGCTGGCGATGACGACGACGTCGACGACGCTGCTGCTCAGCTGCTGCTGTTTGTTGTTGTTGTTGTTGGTGTGGGGGTGTGGCTGGGGGCTGCAGCTGTTGTTGTTGTTGTTCAGCTGCTTGTTGTTGTTATTGTTGTTGTTGTTGTTGTAGGTGTTTTGCCTTTGATAATTGCGCGACGCTGCGGCTGACTGCGACGCCAGCGGCGCGGCGGCAGCGTTGCTGCTGCAATTGCGAGCAGAATTGGAAGTGGAATTGGAATGGGAATTGGAATTGGAATGGGAATGGAAATTGGAATTGGAATTCTGTATGATCTTGAAACGTTGACGCAATGTGCAATGATCCCGCACGTACAGAGCGAGAGAGAGAGAGAGAGAGGGAACGAGAGAGAGAGAGAGGGGAGAGAGAGAGAGAGAGATATTTATTTATTTACTGTGCTCATTTATTTATTTATTTTCGTTTTTGTGCGCTCCAATTGCTTTGCTAGTTTTCTTAACTTGAGCGTAATTGCATTTAAGCACACGCAAAGACAGAGACAGAAAAACAAAGAGAGAGAGAAAGAGAGAGAGAGACGCATACTGTGACTGACAGACTGACAGACGTCGCTCTGTTGTCCCATGATGACGCACAGTGGGCCCCCACTGATTGTTTAGCTCTCGCATAAATTACAACATTTTAATTTCCCAAAAACAAATAAAAATGTTTAAAGAAGCAAGTACGGAGCAGTTTGGTCGGACGTAACCGACAGTGGAAGAGCCCGACTTTGTGTTTTAATTATCACAAAGGCAAGCATTGAAAGTTGAGCAAATTGTCTTTTGCATATCTTCGCTGTCTCTAATCAGACCGTGATGCAATTGTAGATTGTAGCATTAAAGGTATGGCTGATATGGAAATCCTTAAACAAATTTTGCAAGCGTACGGAGAACCTATGTAAATGCTAAAAATGTTGTCTATAGCTCTAATACTAGTTTGCGGGATCTAGATGTTCATAAGGACAGACAGACCGAAGGACAGTCGATTTAGGCAATATCGACTCCTGATCAAGTATCTTTATACAAACATGCATAGCTATGTCTGTGTCACACATTTCCATTTGCACTAACCTCATATACCCTTTTGTACCTTTTTAAAGTACAATGTCTAAAAATAATGCCATTAACTTTTAACTGACGTCTTAAGTGCTTAAGGCCAAATAACAACATACGTCAAGGCGACTGATGACTCTTAGTAATTACAAGCTAGAAAAAAATCAAAATTTAACCGACAAAATTTGCCATTTCGAGCAATATTACAATTCTCCGAAATATAAATACTAATTTACGCGACATACGGTAATACTACGTAAAATATATTCAATATTACAGACCATTATTCAACTTAAAAAACTTTGTTTATTTTAGTAAACCGTTATCTGATTGTTTATTTACACTACAGTGGGCATTTTTTAAATAATTCCAGGCAATTTTTGCTACTTATTTTTTTAGGTAATACTTGCTATTCGATAGCTCGCAAAGTTTACTAACTACAAACATTTGTTATTTATTTCGGAGTAATTGAAACTGTTAAGATGTATGCCAAATTTGATAACAATCGGTATATAAACAATTATTTTCAGATCTCCCTAGGTCACTTTGGCTCTGTTCGACACAAAATGAAATCTTGAAACAAATCAAGATGTACGATTCCATTTAATCGAATAACATTATGCCAAGTGTTTCCTAATCAAGTGTTTTTCTCCTTCTCATACGGATCAACGTAGAGATTATAATTATGATAAGCATTTTGACAATCAAACACACGTGAATCACAGTAAAGTTCGCACTCGATTCAATAATGATTCAGTGATTAGTCTGTGCTGAGACTATAGCCCACTTGTCATGCCTATCAGTTGATGAATATTGAAATGTGGTTAGGGCAATCAGAGATCGACAGACCGATTAGCGTCACTGATAAATACCATATATGCGCATCAATATCAATAGCAATACCATAACACTATCAATATCAATAGCAATATCAATATCAATAGCGGCGACAGTTCATTTCACTCGCCGTTCACGATCAGCGGCCCACTGTGCGGCGTCGCACTTTGTTCTCGCCATGGAGGCTATGACGTCAGTGACAGTCGACACTGAGCATGACGCGCGTAATTGTCAGACGTAAACGCAGACGCGACAGCGGCCAGTGGCCACTGATCGCTGACAGAGGGAGACAGATAGAAAAGGAGCGACAGAGAGGGCGATAGAGCGGGACGGGACAGAGAGGGCGCAGCTAAGCATGATCGCATGCAAGTCATGGTTGCCAGCATTGACACAATTGTGCTGAAACTGGTGTTTTTATTACACCCTGAACTTATTGAAAATGGGTAAAAACGGGGCTAATAACTTTGTGCAAACGCATGGAACAGGCAGAAGAAGGCGTGGCAGACTCCATAAAGCATATAGTGTATTCAAGCTAAGTCGATTAAAGCATGCTAAAAACATAAAAGTAAGAATAAGTATTGCTGTTGCGCTTCAGCTTTCACATGTTAAATATAGAGTGCAGGGTATTTTACAGCAGTCGCGTCCTACTGATCCGCGTGGTCCTTACTAATTTCGAATCGTTTCAAACGTAATTCATTAAATTCAAAAATTCTTTATAACGTACAGCAAAAAACAAAATGCAAGCAGAATTATATGATCATAAATTAAGGACGGAGCCGATCAGTCAAGCGGAAGGCTACAGTCGGACTGAGCCGACAGTAGGAGACCTTGCTTAGAGCATAGAACCTACATGCCGAAAATGGCGAACCTCCCTCTTATAGCTTGCGAGATCTAGGTGTTTAGGCGGACGGACGGACATATTGGCTATATCGATTCAGATCCTTACACACTTCCCACAAACCTAATAGACCCTTTTGTACATTTTTAATAATGTAGTTGCTCTTTCATTAATTTTTTGACGCATTTGTACCCTCAAGTGGCAACCATGAGGAATACTTATTTATTTATGGACTGATCAGTCATGCAAGCTGTGGGTGGCGTTGATGCACGCTTGATGGCAAAATTGCCGCCTATCAAGCGGCATATAAATAGCAAAGCAACAATTAAAACATTTCCACAGAACAAAAGTGCAATTTTTGACAGAGCCGGATTGGCGGACTGATGCACTGATAGGCTGACGAACTGACAAACTGACGGACTAATGGACTGAGAAGCGGTACTGACGCTAACGGCTCAATATGACGTTAAGCAGTTGATATACCGGATAGCCTACTCCCCCTTTTGCCCTCATCGCGTCCGCTCCCTCGACCAAGTTGTCTTGTCTAGTTGCGAAATTGAAACCACTTTGGGCTCTACACCTGCCATAGACATCGACTTGTGTCTGTTTGTGTATTTGATTTAAACAGTAAACTGCATTACGTCAATGCAATTGACGAAATGACAAACGCGAGGAGAACCGCAGGATAATTAACTCAATAAATACTCGTAGTTCGCACTCTGTTTAGCTCTTTGGCCAACTCGCTTAGCACTTGGCCCAGTGACCGAAATACTGCGCTCAACCAGCGTTGCCATATCATTAAAAACCAGTAAGGACGGGGCAGATCAGTCGGGCGAAAGTCTACGTTCGGACGTAACCGGCAGTAGCGAACCATGTACTTGGTGTTTCCATCATACACACATAGTCAAGCAAATTGTCTGTTGCATATCTTCGCTTTTTCGTATCCAACCGTAGTGCAATTCACAGCATCGATGGAGAATGTTTTAAACTTTTGGCTGCTGTTATTTTTTGTGGTGAGCGGGTTAGTCGAGGTACCAAAATTCTAAAACAAACTTGGCCAGCGTACGGTATAGTATATAGAGCATAAATGTCAAAAATGGTGCCTATAGTTTACGAATTCTGGGTGTTCATACGGACAGACGGACAGACAAACATTTAATCAAAAATAAAGTGGGGTTGTCACTCTCCAAACTGCGTGTTACATGCATCCGCCCAAAGTTATTAACTCTTGCACATATCCTGAGTACAGGGTATATAATAATATCTCTAAACAAAGCCAGAATTAACTTGCGAAAATAGAGTTTAGTAACACTAAGCCTAGCGAAAATAAGCAAAAGAAAGCGTAATTCTCTTTGAAACAGCTAGGATAGAATTCAAACGAAATATCTTTCAAAAAAGCCAAAATTGACTTGTCAAAAGCGATTTGGGCAACACTGAGCTTAGCGAAAAGCTTCAATTGAGAGCTGAGCTTTTTGAGAGCTTTTGTTTTGTTTTTGCACACTGGGCACGTTGGCCATAGATTTCGCACACTCTCAGCCTTAGCTTTATTTATATTTTCGCTATTTTTTATTTATTTTTATGCTTATGTTTTATTTTTATTGCACATTTGGTGTGCACGAAAATGGTCAAAGCAAGCGTTTGATGTGCGCGCACGCACGCGCACGCTGTGCGCATGCCGTATACGTGTATGTGCCTGGGCTGGGCGTGCGTGCGTGCGTTATCGCTGCCAGGGCTGCAGCGGTGTATTTGTCGAATTTCTGCATTTCAATTAGCTTCACGTTCAAACAAAGAGAATTCAGTTTTTGGATATATTACATCATGACCATAATTATTATTATTATCAAAACAAAAAAAAATAGTATAATTATTGCTTTTGCAGCCCTGGCGCGGTTTCATTCATTGCATTTTTGCGCTGACATTGATCAATTGCAAAGCTTAACACTTGGATATATATCTCTCTCTCAATCTGGGTCTGGCTTTTGGATATGGAATTTAGCAGCTGTTCCAAACACATGCAAATTACATTTTAAACTCGCGAAGCGCGCCGCAGCTTTTTATTCGTGTTTATTTGTGTTCGTTTTGTATTTATTTTTTATTCTTTATTTTATTTGTATTGTTTAGTTTGTTTCTTTTCTTTGGCGTGTAACGGTCGCTGCGAACGGTATGGCAACACTGTGACGCGTCGCGACGCGACTGAAAAGAGACGGAGAGAGAACGCAACGGAGACGAAGTCGCGGCGTCGCTGGCAGCGCTTGTGTCGCGTTTCACTGTGCGCAAGCAACTGTTTTCTTTTCTTCTTTTTTATTTATTTTTTTTGCGTTCAGACTTCAACTAAAAAACTGACTCAAATTCTCACACATCGTTGTTTATACCCCGTACCCGTGGAATGGCCAAAAACAGGGTTAATCACTTTGTGCATACGTATGCAACGCGATGAGCTGAGCTGATTTGGCCATGTTAAAAACCGCATCAAAAGTCTTATATTAATCATATTCAGCGCATGTAGTTCTATCATTATTATCAAAATAATAAAATAATTATTATAAAAAATGGAGGCTTTATAACGATTTTAAATTTAAAATATTTCGTATTTACTTTTGACAAAATATTTTTATATTATATTTAAAATATTTTTTATTTAAATTCATTAGTCAATAAAATAATGCATTATTTTTAAATAAAACTTAAAATATTTAAACCCTGTTTTTCAATTATAAAATAATATAAATATTTTTTTTTAAATTATGTTTAAGATATTTTTAATTTACATTATTTATTTAATGAACACAATGTCTTAAAATTATGTTGAACTTAATTTTTAACGATATTAATTTAATAATAAAATACAACAAACTTTTTAAAATATATATTTAACATCTTGCGGGGTATTTTGCAGTCTGGCGCGTCCTACTGATCGGCTACGTGTTTGCTGGATTTATTTTTGCAGCCGCTTACGGCTTTATGGCAATGCGTGCGTTGAAAAATTGCATGGCAAGGGAGGTGCGGGTTGGGGCGAACTCGGTTCGTTGGCTCGCTGGGAGGCGAGCCCCTCCCACTCCCCCTCCCCCTTCTCATGCAAGCAGTTTAAGCTGTGCTTTAGCTGCCCCTCCTTCCCTCTCGTCCATGATCGTTCATAATCTAGGCTGGCTTTATTTATTAATATACATACATACATGTATTTATGTATCTGTGTGTGTGTGTGTGTGTGTGTGAGTGTAGTTATGCATAAATAAAACACGCACAGCGAATATCTTGTTTAATTTAGCTTCATACATACATACAAACAATAAATATATATGTATGTGTGCATGTATCGCATTAAACGCGTATTAACATTAATTTATTGGGCGCACACTTCGCACTTGGCTGCCAAATGCCAATTCAATTGTTTACTTTTAAAGCAACAATATTTGTTCGCCCTTTAATAATATTTGTTGCTAATCAATTGAACTAAAAATAAACTTAATAATGCTTTAAATGCTGCTATTAAAATTGATTTAAATTTAAACGGTTTTAAAATTAATTGTATTACAAATAAAATGCCAAACGAGTAAATTAAAGTTATAATATTTATTTTAATTTCAAACAGCTGCCGTTTGTTGTTATTGTGCAAAAAAACAGATGTTTATTTTATGGTGGCATGTCGATAACAAGTGTGCAGCGCGGCAGCAAGTTATCGATGCTTGGCGCAAAATTGAACCAGTGCCATATCGATAGCAAGCTTGCCACACCTGGTGTTTTTGCAACAAATCTGGTGTTTTTATTCTGCTGCAAAGTAATATGGTTGAAAATGCATTTATTTTTAATTAGATTTTATTTTGAATTTATTTTTAATTAGCTGAACTTGCTTGACAACTAATAATAGCTATTGTACCGTGAAAGTATAAACTTGAATGGTTCGAGTGTAAGTCAATCGAATTGTGGAAGTCAGTTATTGAAAAAGATCTGTATATATAAATACCTGTATACCTGGTGCATATTTATATTTTACTAACATTTAAATTTCAACGTACTAAGTTTTCGTTAAACCGTATTAATTATTATTTAAGTTTTTGTTTATGTATTTATTATTATTAAATGCATGATATATTATCCCTAATTTGTAATTATTAATATTATGAATATTTTTATTATTTTTAATAATAATTCTTATTATTATTATTATAATTATTATTATTTTTGAAATTTTTTTTATTAATATTGTTATTATTATTATTTATCATTATTATTATTTTTATTATTGTTATTATAATTATTATTATTAAAGCTAATAAGGCCGTTACAAACAGCTGCTGCCTTGGTGGTGGCGTGTCGATAACAGCTTGCGCAAATTTGAACTGCTGCAATGCTGCTGCGTCCGTCCACACCTACAGCTATCGATAACTTATCGTTGTGTTGGCGCGCCTGGTAAATGCAAGTTTAAATTTCAAATAAACGTGTTTAATTCGTAATGGCGGTGCGTTAATTTAGTGTAAGTAAATAACTGTTGAGCTATGATTTAAAAAAAAAATGTAAATAAAAATAATAACAAATTGTAGGCGGATTGGCCGCCATCTTCTCACGCAGACGTGCAGAGAGAAGAGAGAAGAGAGCGCGCCCGCCATGCGCTCTCCTAAAATAGGAGAGTCGTTGCGCTGCTTTCGCCGTTTAGGCTCCTTCGTGGCTCGTTAGAGTTGTTGTTGGTGTTGTTGTTGTTGTTGCCGTTGTTGTTGTTGTTGTTTTTTATGTGTGTTTTTTAAGCATGTGCTTGGCGCTCGTTCTCGTGCTTGTAATCAGGCATCCATTATGAGACAATGTGCATAGTTGGAGCAGCGAGGCCGCAGTCTGAATCGCGCAATCAACTCCAACAGCAGCAGCAACAGCAGCAGCAGCAGCAGCAGCAGCAGCAGCAGCAGCAGCAGCAGCAGTAGGAGCCGCAGCAGTAGGAGCCGCATCCACAGTCGCAGTCGCAGTCTCAGGCTCAGTCTCAGTTCACACACACATTGCAAGCTCCCGACCAAAAATACAAAAAATTAAAAAAAAAAAAGTCTTTACTTCACGCTTCAAACGTGCCCTGATTTAAAGTTGCTCTGGTTCCGGTGCTGGCTGCTCGTGTGTAGCCCATGGTAATAAGCCCCACATCTAAAACATACCATAACTAATCCATGTAGAACTCATAAATAATTGCAAAAAAAAAAAACCGAACCCATTGGTGTTTATTTTTCAAAGAATTTTTTTGCCTGTGCTCGATAAACAAAGTGTTTTTGTGCTCGCAGCTAATGTAATGTTATTTTAATAATGTTTATATTACATACACATATATGTATATATACTATATACTATCTGCCTCTGTGTGTGTGCGTGTGTGTGTGTGTGTGTGCATTATATGATCTATCTGGCCGATTAACTAACGCCCCACGCCAAGGCTTATAACAGCGGGTTGTCTGTGGCTTTCCAAAGAAAATTCTCAAATAACACATGTGCCAGCTATATACAGCTATAGATAACAGTGAACACTCCCTACAGCGCACCCAACTATATGTTCTACATACCACACATATACCATCTTATGTCTATAGTTGCCATTGTCGCTTTTATGCCGATTCTTGGCATTTGCTTAACTATTTGCCTGTTCGTCTTGGCGGGTGTTTACTGTACCATCTGCAGCTGCATATAGCTATCGTGTCTTGCAGTTGTTGTGTGTGCTGCGAGTCCTTGAATTAATATAATAGCTGCATAATCAAAGCAATTTAACGGCTATTTCTAGACGAGTTGTGTAAGAAGTTTAAATGCAAGCCCAACTATTATAAAGCAACCGTCAGATATCGTAGATCTACTTTATAGCAAGTACTAAAGTTGGGGTTTTGTGGGCGTTATTGCAACTATATTTTGAGGGAAATAATAACAATGTTTATACAGAATAATTGCATTCTTTTAGGCGTATATCCTATCAGAATTTTTAATTCGACTTGGTTAAGTAAGCAACTAATAAAATTTTGTTTAAACAATTTAGAAAACAAATTTTGTTTGAAGAACATTTTCTTTTAAGGGAAAACTCCACATAATTTTTAAGACATGCCGGAAAGTTATCCATCAAGGAGAATGCAATTATTTCAGGTGGTTTAAAAAAATAATAGGAATAATATTGTGAAATATTGTGAAAGATATTCATATTTAAATATATAAAATAAACCAAAGTTATGATATATATTATCTAAAAAATCGGAATTCAAAATATTTAATATAGGTTTCAGTTTAGCAGTCAAATTGTAAAATTGTTGAGTAAATAACTATTTTAGTTCGGGAACTCTTAGCTCTATAATTATCTGTTCGAATCTCTTTATTTAAATGATTGAACAGTTCATCCAAATACCAACATAATTTGGATGATATGAGCATCTGTTGCTGTCTTTTGAAGAAGCGCCAAATGAGCGTCATTCGAAATTATTCATTCGATAACTACTGTAGTTATCGCCAACGCCGGACTATCGATAGCACACGCTGAGCTGCTGTTAGGGCCTTCAAGCTGAGTGTGTGTGTGTGTGCATCCAGTTCTAGCCGAGATTTATAGCCGAGATTTATGGCTACAAGATTTCAGCTGCTAATTTCTGATGATGTCAGCAAATATGTGTTTGCTTGTTTATGGCTTTATCTGCCCCATCAAGTTTAGTTTAGTCGAACCTATTGGGGTTACGGAGTATAGCGCACAGAGCACAGAGCACATGGCACATGGCACATGGCATAAGTGCCACAGATTTGCGGCAAGTGAGTGTATAAGTAGGGTATGTAATTACTTGTCATGTCATGTGGCGTGCGCGCTCTCTCTCTCTCTTACCACACTCTCCCTCTCTCTCTCTCTCGGTCGGCGTGTCTTATGAGCATTTCCTTCAAGTTTTTCCTTACATTTCCTTTCATTTTTTTTTGTTTTTTGTTTAGTTTTTTCCTCATTTTTTCTGCATTCGTTAATGCTAAATGTAAGAAAAGCGACGTTAATAATGCCGAGCAACAGCGAGAGACGCGAATGTGTGTCGGTGTAGGTGTCTCTGTGTGTGTGTGTGTGGGAGAGAGCGTGTGTGTGTGTGTGTGTGTGTGTGTGTGTGTGTGTGGGAGAGCACGAGAGCATGGCAATAGTTGCTCTCACACTTATGCTGCAACTGCAGTGTAACAAAATAGGAAAAAGCACAAACAACCAACTGAAAATATTTTGTAAAAACAGAAAAAATAGTAACAAAAAAAATATAGGAAAAAAAATAAAATAAAAATAAGTAAACATTTATTTCTCTGCAGGCCATACGTCGCACAGTGGGGCATTGTGTCGCTTAGTTCAAAATACAAATTTGGGATTCGTTAAATTACGTTATTTTTTTTATAAAAGCCAATTGAAATCTTCATTAGGATGTTTTAGACATTATTATTTTGAATAATTAAATTATAATATTTATTATAGTTTATTATGTTAAAAATTATAGTTTATTATGTGACAAAAGTATGTAATAACAAACATTACCAAAAAAATGTAATTATTTTTATTTTTTTGTTTGATCGGTTAAGACACATAAATAATAACATTAGAACCGGAAATGGGTATGCCCGAAAGTATGCTGCAACTATTTTGTGCAATGTTATTTACAAGCTGAGTAAAGCTATAATTATATAGTTTATAAGACAAAAAAATCCTTTGATCAATTTAGGCTCCGACACTTTTGGGGTGAAATACCCCACTGTGCGTCGACTGCGGCAACAGCAGCGGCAGCATTTTAACGAAGGCCGACGACAAACATTTGATGCTGTTCGCAGTTGCTGCTGCTGCTGCTGCTGCTGCTGCTAGTGCTACTTGTGCTCGTTGTGGCAGAGGCAGTGGCAGTGGCAGTGGCAGCGTCGCAGGCAGCGTGGCAAGCAGCGCAGTGTGTGTTCGCCTCGTCTTCTGACAGGTCCAAGTCTGTTTCTATAGTACAACATAAAGAAATGCAGTTTTTTACACTGCTAAAAATCGCATAAAATCAGAGCTTTTGTAGGCAATTAAATGCCGAAGTTTGCTGCAAATTTCCTGTGCAATTTGGCAAAATTTCAAATTTTCATTTCAATTTGCAGCAGGCAAAGCAATTGAAGTTTCCATTTCGGTTGCAAGCAAACTGTTTACAGTTGTTTTTTATTTTTGTTGTAAGTGCCAGTGTGTGTGTGTGTGTGTGAGTATTATCGTGTGTATGTGTGTTATCGTGTGTGTGTGTGTGTTTTTAATTAATTTATCTGCAAATTCGATTAAAGCCTCTGCAGTCACTTAAAACGATTAAACACACTTCCCTTCACACACACACACTCCCACACCCACACCCCCACACACACACACACCAAACCAACACCAACACCCCCTCAATAACTCCCCCACCCACACCAGCTGCAATATAATACGCCTCAGGCAATAAATTCTGAGTGCAGTTAACGCCTCTGCCCATATAGTCATATGCCCGGTATATAGATTAAATTTAATACATGCCCATTTCTGCCCCTCTCGCCCCCTTTCGCCAGCTCTCTTTCTCTATCTCTGCTTTGCCCTTGACGTTTATCGAGTTTTCTTAGGCTTCATAAATATTCGCAAATATTTATAAACAAGTACAAATACCGAGCAATTCTTAATCATCTTAATTGGTGAGTAAACATGAATATATGAATACTTATACACAGTTTTCGTTACTTGCTACCCGGCGTTGCCCGGCAAGCCGGCACTTTCCATGCACTAAACGAGAAAGGACGGCGCAGATCAGTCGGACTACTGCTACAGTCGGATGTAACCGACAGTAAGAGACCCTGTACATTGTATACATGAATACGTTGTGGTGTCCCTTTTACTCCAACTTAATAGACCCTTTCGCATTTGTTTTTAAAGTACAGAACCTAATAAATTCCCAGTTTAAAACATTGTTTTTTACTAAAAGCTCAGTTTACGGTTGTTGCAGTTAATTTTTAATTCTATATTGGCTACTTATCACTACTTATCTATGATAAACTGATCGTTTTTTTATAGTTTTGATATGCACAAAAACTATAGCCTAGTTTCTGGCGCTGTGCTGATAGTTCCTTGTTTTTTGTGCAATAAAAATCAAATTCTTTTAGCTAGGCAGCGCCATCTGATCTTTATGCTTTTTAAGTAATATCATTAAATTTTAAGTAATATAATTAAATAATTTACAAAAGTTACCCGGTATTTACCATTTTTTAATGGGTACATGGTAATAAATAAACTAAGATAAAATATTTCTTGAGTCGGGAATTGAGACACTTTGAGTTGACTTTATTTACTGCAGAAGATTTTTCAAGAATTGTTTAATTACTATTAGCTAATAATACATCTATTTGGCAATAAACTGTATAACTAATTATACGTTTGTGTGTTTCTTTATTTTGTTGCAGCAAGCCCATCTTTGGGCCACTTCAAACTGGCACATCAATTTTGGTTTTCCTATCCGCCACCTGGCGCTGGCGGCGGCTCCTCAAGTGAGTTGCATGTACGGTTTTTAGGTGTTGCACTCGAACTACAAGAGTATTATATATGTATCTGTATCTGTAACTATATACGAATATAATGTATGGTATAACCCTTTGGTTGGAACTCTTTACATTTGAGTTGTTGTACATCTTTTGATTTGATTTGGTTATTTGAGGATATGGTTTGTTTTCCCTTCTAACGGCAAGTCTCTAAATGTACCCAGTCTCTTGATCTGTTTTACATAAATATATATCCATATATATACACATATATAAACACATACAATATAAACTACATCAATTTGCGTTTGTATACGCCTGTACGTACGTATGTAACTCAGTGAACATTTTAGATGTACAACTTTCATTATCTTTACTTATACTACATTCTACATTCAACTACTATACAACTCGATGTACTCGTATCTAACTTATAATAATATATGATTGTATGTATGTATGTATATTCATCATGTAACTCTGAGTCCTCTTAACGTGTACAAGTAGTACAAGTGCTAACTATAACTACCACACACAAGTTCTATTTTCTGTTTCCATATTATTTCCATACAACAACTACAACTTCTAGGCATCCTGACTATACTAAATGTATCTCAATTCACTTTATGTATCTCAATCTGCGTTCTTGTATGTACTACTAGTTTTTAATTTACAGACCGAATGCATTAAGAGAAACAGTTACGGCAAAGGTAAAGACTGAAAAGCATAAACAACTAAGAGATACCCTGTATACTATCAAGGGGATGACGTAGGGCTGTTCTGGTTTCCACTTTCGCTAAAATATCACATCAATTTCTACGATTTGTTTTTAACTCCAAACGACTTTGACAAGTTGTGTTTTGTCGTCATTTAAACCCAAAATAATCTTTGGAATTATGTACAAATTACCGTTCAATACTTTAAACATAATATAAAAGATAGCAAGCTTCATAATATATAAAATATCATTAGGGCAAATACTCCTAGGTTATAGTTAATGACGATATTAGTATGAGTTGCAAGCGAAAATATTTGCCCCAAAAACTAGGCTACATTTTTGACCTGAATTTGCACTATGGGGAAAAATACCAGATTTTGAGTCATTAATTAATAACTCGAAAACGAAGCAAAATTTTTAAATTTAGTTTTTTGATTTGAGTTTTGAAGATCAAAATGCATTTATATAAAAAAAATGGGCATGGTACCGCCATTTTTAAGGAGTAAGGACACCAATATCCTGGACTTGCGAATCCTTTTTTAACATAGTTGCATTAAATATTGTTAGGTATATAGCGTACACAAAAATTGTGTATTTTAAATTTTAGGTGTCACGCCTTCTTCCGCCTTAAAATCCTATAAAAAGAAATAAAAACGCTATAGCTCCCATAGTACTAAACATAGAAGTTCAAAATTTTGCACACATATAGCTAAATATAATATATAGAAGTGGTGTAAATTGCAACAAAATCTGTCAATAAACAAAGAAGTTAGAGTAAGTTAAAAGAAAAAAAACTAGTATTTTTTATATACTAAAGCTTAAAACCGACACGATTTGTTTTGTTTTTGGATATTTATGATCAAATTAATGCGGTTAATAAGAAGTATGCGTGGCATCACCCATTTCCTAAAAAATAATTAAATTATACCATTTGGGCGTGACCCGCCTATAAGAAACAGATAGCATGTTGTATTCATGCAGCAAATCATGTAAAATTAAAAAATAAATAAAATAAATACAATAAATGTAATCGCTATAGGTGCATATAGTTGCTGCTAGATTGCAATTTAGTATTGCACTATTTTTTCCAAGTTTTTGAAGTTGCTAAGCTCCATTTTGCGAACAACTCTGAATTTTCAACAATGAGGTTGTAACCTTAAAAACGTAATTTCTCAAAAAGCAGCAGGTTTCAGCACTTGCAAACTAATGTTATTTATGAAGAATTAATTGGTCTACAATGTACAACATGTTTCATGGATGGACTCGGATGTTTTTTTTTTGTATACCTCTTCAAACATCAGATTCCATAAAAAATTTCTACAATTTAAATGTCTAACAACAACACATAAATATAATAACAGCAGGTATTTTTTAAAGGATGTACAATCACAAATATTTAGTATAAACAATTCTGCTTCCGATCCATATTAAAAAATTGCATATCTACACGTTATTTTATGAAAATTTACAATTTTTAAATTGCTCTAAAAATTCAACTTTTGCTCAGCATGTGTTGACAGTTGTCGATAGCCGACTTTAACAGCTGTTAACTTAACAGCGGCTCGCTCTGTTAACATTCCTGGTACGTAACATTACAGATTGATGTTATTTGAATAAGTCCCGTCTATCAAAAGTTAATTTCGCGAACTTTGAAAAATGAATTAATGCCACAAAATCTGGTATTTTTCCCCATAGTGATTTGTTGGGGAAGTGGAAACTTGAACTAGCCGAAGCATAATAATAATAATAACAAAGGCTAATGTCCTCCATAAAGAGTCCAATAATGTAATGATCGGAGCAATCAATATGTTGCCTCAATTATACGTACAGTTGACACAATTTAACTGCAACAAGGGGCAAATTAAGCTAGGCTTAGATTTAGTTTAAAAGATACACAGGAAAAATTAATTAAACAATTATTGTTTAAAAAACTCGTTTACATAAATTCTATAAAAAAAAGTATGATTAATTGATTCATAAATTTTGTTGTTCTTCTATTCTTGTTTCTTTCTTTGTTATCTATACTGTGTGCCCTTTTGTAACCATGTTTATCTTTCGAACACGCTAACTCCAACCATGATCACGCGTAACGCCAACGCCAAAAATACCAAAGCTCAATAACGCTAAAAAAAATCGCCAAAAAGCTGCAAAAGCTCAGCTAATGTGCTAAGAAAGATCTCAAGCAAGATCGTTTAACAACTATCAACTATCAACTACTACTGCTATAACATACATATGAGCATATACGTAACGGTACACAGCCATGCCACACACACACACGCACACACACACTTCTTAGCAAGCGTTTAAGCCTCACACACACACACACACATACACACACGCTTACATGTGTGTAGCTGCAAGCTGAAACTGTACTTGGATACACACACTGCTGGCGCCTCTTTTTTTTTTATATATTGTTAACGGTAAGCTCATCGGACACACACACACACATACACGCACATATAGACACACGCTGCTAATTACGTCGTCAAACGCCGACAAAGGAAAAACAATAATAATAATAAGTAGAACTGCAATAATAATAACTGTAATACAAAAATATAAATCATAACCGAACAGCTACAGCATTTATAACTGATTAATTAAACAAAACCGAAACAAAACTAATATCAAAACGAAAACAAAAACAACACTTAAAAAAAAACCATCAATTAACAAAATTAATAAAATAAAAAAGTTTCGTCTGCTTTGCACACGTAATGCACGCACTTGAACAGAAAAGTAAAGTAATGAAAAGTAAAGAAAAGAAAAGAAAAGAAATGTAAATGCTCGATTATCATACTGCTCTTATCACTAGTCTTATCACCTACGACCACAAAAACAACAACTACATCAAATATAATAACAACAACATCTACTACAACAACAACATCTACAACAACAACATCTACAACAACAACATCTACAACAACAAAGTACAACATCAACTAACACATCTAGAGGTAAGCAGTAAGTCTGTCTAGCTCTAACTCGCTCGCTCTCTCTCGCTCGCTCGTTCGCTCGTTCGCTCGTTCTCTCTCTTTGTCTCTCTCTCTCTCTCTTTCTCTGTCTATCTCTCTCTCTAACTGCCTCTGGTCTCGTAGTGTTGCCTTTAGTAGTTACTAAACGCTTAGTTTATGCTGCTGCTACTAAATATCTAAATAATATATGTATATATGTGCTATATAAGTATATATGTATATGTATATACTGTATACCCTATATACTAGATTGTATTCATGTATTTCTTAAGTTTCTTTATGTATAATTTGTGAGTTCCGTTATTTGGCTTTGTTTTGTCCTGTTTGTTCTTGTTCGAAAAAAAACATAAATAGCTCTAACATAAGACCATAAGTAGAATATCGTGTCTCGTTCTCTCGCATCCCCTTTAAAGGTTATGGCATACATACACATACACGCATACACCTACTCAGACATACACACACACACACATACTTAATACAATTAGCAAGCAAAGCTGTTGAAAAGAAAAACAGTTATTAATATTCCATTGCATTTGTGTTCGTGTGTTTGAGCGCAATGCCGAGGTTATTGCATTTCATCGAAGGTCGCAACTCTTTCACCTGCCAATCGATAATTATCGATAGTATAACCGCATGGGGCAGAGCTTTTAGCACATATTCAAATTCAAAAGCTTAACTCGTTGTCCGTCGACTTGACAAGCTTTTAATGCTCATCAATGAAAGTATTCCAAAAACTTATGCCTTATAAAATTTAACTTGAAAAGCTTTTTTAAATATTTAATTTAATTTTTGATCTACTTTAAGTAGCTTTTAAATTTCTGTTACTTAAATCAAACGCTATTGGAGCACTGTGCTTATTAGTTGAATCGTTGAAAAGCTTTATAGCTGTTTAAAGCTGTTGAAAGCTTTAAAGCTACTACATTTATTTACAAAAACTCTCAGCGCTGACATTTATTTTAAAAGCGATTTAAAAATAAGTTAATCTTCTGCTAAGCTCATACCAGAGCTTTATCGTTGTTAAATTTGTATTCAATGTTTAAATATATGCAGTTGAAAGCTTTAATGTGCTGTGCTTTTCATGTGCTTTGCTTGTGTTCATAAAAAAACGTTACAATTAACATACTTAAATATTTAACTGCATACTTTTAGGTTGAATAGTACGGCAATTGTATAGAACTAATTTGCTCGAGTCAAAGTTTGTTATAGTTGCAGTAATGATAAGCTTAGTTGAGTGGGAAAAATTAAGCAAATACCACAAGAGAGCACAGTTCGACATTTAGACAACTTAACACTTAAATACTAATTTATTTTGGACGTTTAAAGACTAAAATGCTAGTAGTAGTCGAGCATGCTCATCCTAAACACATACAGCTGTAAAAGCGGACATTTAAATGAGCATGTCAAATATCCGGGTGTTCAAATCTTACAGTCGAAAAACAACAAATTTACAATTAATTGACAAGTTTTTGCGACACAAGTTTAATTACACCAGCAACAAAATGCATTAATTTTTATTATTCATGTCATTTTGTTTTAGTATTTTTATTTTGAATGAAAAATGCTAATTTGTAGATTTTGGACTTTAATCTTTAAACAGAATTAAATAAGAATTGCAAGTTAAAAAACCAATCATAAATTTAATCTAAAGAAATCGTTTCCAAGACATTTTTAATCTTCTTGAAATGTGCCGTAACTGATGATTTAATAAAATTCATTTGAGTATAAATTAATTTGAGTAGCTTGTGTCATTTGATCCGAGTGACATTTTCATCTCATTTACATTAAAAAGAGCCAAGCTGTATCAAAAGTTTGTCTGACTTCTGCAATTGATTCGTTTGACAGTTGTAAATAATTTCCTGTTCAAAAGATTTCCATGTAAGTTTTTAAGCTCTGGTTTCAACAGTTGGACAGACAGCTGCAACAAACTATTATGGTAGTTAAATAATATGATTTAAATTGTTCTTATAGTACATATTTTATAGCAATAGTTAGGTGAATTTGGTCAAGAGCACTCGACTGTAGCCTATACATAAAATCGCACTAATCAATACTATTTTTA
Organism: Hypselothyrea guttata; assembly: GCA_035045125.1. Taxonomy (NCBI): domain Eukaryota; kingdom Metazoa; phylum Arthropoda; class Insecta; order Diptera; family Drosophilidae; genus Hypselothyrea; species Hypselothyrea guttata. The sequence goes on from JAWNNJ010001046.1 coordinate 153,905, forward strand.
ATTGAGTAGAACTGAACTTAATTAATTGAATTGAGTTATAGAAGTAGTACCAAACTTTGTTTTATTACATTTGTTTAATAAATTACACTACGTAACAGCTCCACTTTATAAATAATGAGTTCAATTTTTTACACCAATTGAATAATTTAATTTTTTTTCGATTCTTAACCGAATTTTAAAATATATATTCAAAAACGTATGGTTTTAAAACTTATAAACATAAACTTTTTACAATCGTTAATTTTTATTTTAAACGCATCAGGTATTTTTCAAAATTCATTAAAACTTTCTAGGTAGATTATAAATCTAGCAATCAAAAACCAAATAAAATAGGGCTAGGTCTATGGACATGATAAAACACTTCTTTCTTCTTGTTTATTTCAATTAATTTAATTGTTTATGTTAAAACCGAAAACAATAAACTAAAGCAGAACTTGTGCATCAATATGTAATGGATTATTTTCTTTTTTTGCTAGTTCTTAGAACGAGTATCTTTCTTTCTTCTTCTCAAACTGTCTAGCGTTGTGTCTCTTGCTCGTGCATAGGCATGTGTATCGATAGATTTTGCATATATGCGATTAGCAAGTAGTAGTTGGCATGCTGATACCGATTTCGATTTCTTGATTTCGATATAACTTTGTATAGATATGTTATACCATTTTCTTGAGCATAAGCATGCAACAGATGACAATTTTGTATGGTTTATCGTTTCAATTGCAAATTTGCAAAAGAATACGTCCGCCATTTTGTACTAATCCATATGAACGGTACTCCATTCTGTTCTGTCTGCTCTTTCTTCTTTCCATCTCTTTACGCTGTTTTTCGCTGGCAGATAGCAAAACATCGCAAACCGACGAGGAAAAGCAACGCGATCGGCAGCGCAACGAACGTGAGGCCAAAAAGGAAGAGCAGGACGCTATCAATTACAAGGTGAGTCCGTCCCGTGAGTCCGTCCACCACACTCCAATCCAATCCAGTCCAAACCAGCCCAGTCCAAACCAGTTCAAACCAGTTCAAACCAGTTGAAGCCAGTTCAGTCCAGTCCAGTCCACCCTCAGTGTGTGCGTGTTGTGTGTTCTGTCTGCTGTCTACTGTGAAATGTAACTGTTAACTGTTAACTGTTAACAGTAATCTGTAACTGTGTCGTGTCGTGAGTGACGTGAGTGTCGTGAGTGCTGGTGTGTGCCTGTGTGAGCCTGTGTGTGCATGTGTGTGTGTGTGTGTGTGCAAGCAGACGCGATCAATAAACCAAGCAAGAGCAAATTCAAAATCAAAATCAAATTCAAATCAATTGAAATCTAATTGTTTGTATATATCTAGATGTATTATATACTATTAGCTTAGATATATATGTATGTACATATATACAACTATCGCATGTACTATCGTATGGCATTATGATTTTGTATTTTTGTTTATTTTTTTTGTGCTCCGCGTGACGCGCCCTTTAGAATCACAAATCAAGCCAAAACAAGCACAAATCGCAAACCGAAATTCGAAATCGGAATTGAAATCGAAATCGCAATCGAAATCGCAATCGCAATCACAAATCGCAAGCAAAAAATCGACTCGGTATCGTTATCGTATCAAAGGCAAATATCGAAGATGACTCAAAACAAAACCGCATCATAAGTAAACTCATAATTAAGCAATTATGGCCGATCAGCTCACGAATTTATATAGTTAAAATGCACTTTGCAACAATTGCATGTAAACAGCGCGACAAGGAGCAACGAGAGGCGCGTTTGCTGGACTTTGAGATTCGGCGCCAGCAAAAGCGCGAGGAGCAGAATCAGCAGCGCCAGCAGCAGCAGCAGCTGCACCAGCAACATCAGCAACATCAGCAGCAGCAGCAGCAACAACAGCAGCAACAGCAACAGCAACAGCAACAGCAGCAACAGCAACAGCAGCAGCAACAACAGCAGCAGCAGCAGAGCGAGAAAAGTCCACCAACAACATCCTCACATTCGCAGCAACAGCAACATCAGCAGCAACAGCAACAGCAGCAACATCAACGCCAGCAATTGCAGCTGCAACAATCTGCTGCCAGCGCCAGCGTCGGCCGAGTTCATACACCGGACACGCCCAAGCTGCAAACGCCCCCGGATCGCTCCCTGCCACCCGCCTTCCGCAGCCGTTCCATCGAGCGTGAAATTCTGTACGAGCGCAAACGCTTCTCGGTACAGGAATCAGCCGAATTCAAGGTGGTTTTTCATGTTTTTCCCTTTTCAATTTGCTCTTTTTTCCCACAGTTTTTTATTACCCGGCACCCTGGCAGTGTATGCATTTAACAGGGTATATTGATCAGGGCTTTAAGATCCGAGCAACAATTGTTACAAATATTTTGTTCAATTTCGTAAGGCAAAAAGAAAAACTCTAGAGCAGAAAATGGAATTGATGCAAGACTTGTTTTTTAGTAAATTCCCCATACAACAAATATATACATATTTTTAAATTTGTTATCCCTTGGTTTCAAAAATTTGGGTTTCAGGCGTTAGAAGTTTAAACTATATATTATATATATATATTTGATTAATTATGCTATATAAATCGTTTAAGCTCAAAATACGTCATATATTGTTAGACATCAAACTGATCTAATATTGATCTTATATATCTTAAATTTTAGAACTTAATAAATAGGGAGAATATTTTAAATAGAACTACCACTAAAATGGGTGTATAATTTTTCATCTATTGGTAGCAGGCAGAAACTTTGCGAGTAACATTATTAAATAAATTTATTATTTATCCGGAATACCAAAAAAAGGTTTAAATTCGGATAAATGGTTTAGATTTTGTTGCAAAAATGCTGAAAACATATATTTTCTTGCATACTCCAGGGGTTACATTTTTCATTCAAACTGCGAATTTTCCGAAATTGGCCGTTCTCTCTAAAATGAAGTCTAAATTGGAAAAAGAAATTAAATTTCAGGCAAATTAACGATTTATAAAAGCTTAGCTCAACATGTTTGGGTGCTGGGTAACAGCTAGTCGAGCATGCCCGACTGGACGCGTGCTCTTTTTCTGCGGTTTTACAAGCCCAAAGACAGTAAATTGCAATCGTACACCTCTCATACTATATACGACTGTGTGCGCTTCTTTTTGTAGGAGGCCGTAAGTACGACACCATCTCCGCAAACGCAGAACTTTGCCGGAACGCCGCCTACAGCATACACGTCGGCATTGGCGGGACCTCCGGCAACAGCGGCAGCTGCAACAGCTGCTATAATCCCCATCCTACCGCTCGGCGTTGCCACGCTGCGTGATGATTCCACGGAATCCGAGCAGTCCGTGACATGTGCCCAAACGCAATCGGATGCCTACCAGCGCATCATGTGAGTATAAATCCAATCGATAAGTAACTGAATATCTCCGCATGAATTTATGCTGCGAAATAATAATCCCAGCTTCAGCTGGGGCATTCAACGTCAATTAGCTCTTAAGTTTATCTGCATATCCGTCAGCGATACATTGGGCATTTCTCTCAGCTCGCTGTGCGTTTGGCAAGCGATTTATCGAATAATCTAAAATTAAGCCACAGCTATACGCAATATTTTAGCTATTTAGTTATTTATAGTCTATAGCGCATAGCATTGACACTGTGCGAATCATTAGCGACATCGACATCGACATCGACATCGCCATCGACATCGGCATTGAGAACAGCAACAGCATCATCATTATCAATATCATTATCATAGTCAAGCTCAAGGCGAACGGCAAAAAATACATTAAACTCAACTCGTAATGGGGCATAAATTAATCGAGTGTACGCATAGACAGATAAATGGATTAACAGATATGCCTCTAGACAATATACTATGCCATACCATTGAGCATTTCCAAAAGCATTTTCCCTTGGCCCAAACGCCAGAGCTTTTCCGCCATCTGCGTCATGTGTGGGGGGCGTGTTGGGTTCTATTCTCTTGCCCCAGATGAAGCTTTCGGTCATTCAGCTTTTGTGTGAGATTTTCTACTATATAGCACTTGCAACACGTCCGTAATACATTTGCAAAAGAAAAGGCTTACGGCGTGCCAAATTAGCCAAGACATGCACCTCAAATCGACTACGAGCAGTGCATCTATTGGTATAACTTGGCACCCAAAACACCCCAATAGCAGGTTTTTATTTCCACAAAAGAATAAATAAGTATTTGAAGTATTTCAGTTGGCTTAAATCGTGTTTAATCTATTCATTCTCTAAAAATAATATAAATTAAGTAATATCGATCGTGTAAAGAACAACGAAGATATGCCGCAGACAATGTGCTTGATTTTGTTTTTAATCTATTAAATAGGTTTTAACTTGGTTAAAGTGGTTAATGTTTCCATTAAATATACACTACGAACCATGAAAATTGCCTGTGTTTATTCCCACAGCGATACAATATTCACGCGTGAAACGTGGCATATCGTAATAAATACATTCAGCGAGGTCTATTAGTTTACATACAGTATTTGGCTAAAACTGCAGCTGTTGGCCACTTTTCAATTAGTTCGCAAAGGTTAATAGTTGGCTGAAGTTCGGAATTCAATCGAATTGTTTTCATGTGTTCCAAAGAGATTACTTTCAAGTAAGTTTTTCGCAAATAATGCAATCTAAATTCGCAAAAATCCATATGATATCCCATAACTCAACACATACGCGAATTTAGTTAGATTTGAATTTTGCAAATTCCAGTAATAAATTAAAGTCGTGGAAGGCATAGTTTCCATTTAGCATGCATGGGTTTAAATTTTTTATTAAGCTCTGCTGAATATTAAATAACACTCGCTGCATAAATATAAAAGTAATCATACAGAAAATAGGCAAAATGGATTTCTATTGCAGCTTTTATGTCTCTATGCAGAGTTTCTTTTACCCTAAAAATACGTTGACTTTGGGATTTGAGCAGCTGAATCCATGACATTTTGTGAAATTTTGTTTATTGTTGACAAAATGTCACAGTTCACAAATGTTGTAAATTTTTAAAATTTACTTGGCTTAGTTGAAATCTATATATATATAAACATACCCATATGTATGTATATGTGTATACATTCATGCACATTCTTAAATATTTTAGTATGCAATTCTGAAAATTCAATTGAAAATATAGGCAAAAAACTAGTGAATGCACGCAGTGAGAAAAGTCAAAAGCTTTTGTACTTGATAACGAACTTCCGTTAAAAAATTGATCTTTAAATTTTTAAATTTGTATTGCAACCATTTCCTATAGAGTTTATGTCGAGCGCGCAGCGCGAGCTGTGGCTACAGGGAGTGATAATTCCCCCATTATACCAATATTGGCCCTAAAATCTATATTTCTCGACCAATTGCTGTCATGTTTGGTTTTTTTTGCATTATTTTGTAATAAAATTCGTCTACGCATCAATTCCTAATATTTTAAAACAAAAAGTTTTTTCATGATAATTGCACTTTAAGAGCTTTAAGAGCTTTAAATTTTCGTCAAAAATTTCAAATTTTTTTTCTTTCATTTATTACATCAATTTTACTTTCTCGCTCAAATGATTGAGAAAAATCCATACCGCTTGAAAATCGGTTGACTTTTGGTAAAGCTATGCGAATTTAAAGTTTAACAAATATGGCTTATTTCGTTAAAGGAGTGATAATCCTCCAAATTACCAATATTGGCCCAAAAATATACATTTTAATTTAAAAACAAACTTTTTTGTTCAATGTTTTTTTTTTTAAAACATCAAGGTCTTAAAACATCGAGGTTGAAAACCATCGATATACCCACTATCGATTGTTTTGCAGTCCTAACCATACTATGTATGCATTACCGGTTATCCCGTAGGTTTTATCCCTATAGTAGCATATTGTAGTATGCCAGACCTAACACGATATCTATGTCATGTTGCACTTTTGTGTGTTGACAAAAGCGCACGAACAAGTCAAACAATATATATGTATGTATATGTAAGTGTAAAACTAAAAACTAAAAACTAAAAAAAAACTAACCAACGCTTGAGCCTTTAGAAAAAATAACAGAACAAGTTTTGGCCACTTGCGCTCGACACAAATTGTGTATAAACATACAGATGTTCAATTACAGACGTTTGTATGTGTATATGCTGTATGTGTGCATGTGCTTGTGTGTGTGTGTGTGTGTGTGTGTGTGTGTGTGTCCATTGCCATTTGCCTTCTGGAGGCACATTTTTTGGCCCAAAACATACTAGAAACAACAAACAGCAACAGCCGCACCAGTGGCCAGTGTTGCCAATTTTTTAACGAGAAAAAAGCTATTTTTACGGCAAGCACCCGCAATTAAAGCATCGAAAAATTAGCACATTAAAGCAGGAAATAGCTAAATTATTCTTAAGATTCTTCAGTTTTCTAAGCTATTCAACAACAATTCAGATTACTATCTCATAACTCGCTAAATTTTTTTGACAACATTTATTTAAATACATGCTCAAGACTTGGTGCTTTGAGATATCAATTTACGGTATTTAATTTTAAAGCTGAATTATTTTTAAAATTGTATTTTTAAATGCCAGGATTTCCTCTACACGGAGTTTTAAAATTTTTCTAGCAACTGCGCTTCAAAACAAGCCAGATCTGACGGAAAACAAGCGGATTTGGCAACACTGCCAGCTGTATACCTAGCCCAACCCACAGGAGATTGGTAGAGCGGTTGGCGGTCGTAGGATGGGCCCAAGATGGTCGGGAGACGGCGGATAGGATAGGATAGGGGAGGGGAGGGGAGGGCAGGGGGCATGGCTGTCGTGTGAGCTGGGTTGCAATGCGGTTACAGTGTTGGTGCGCTTGAAAATTGGAACACGTGTGTGTGCCACTCAAATTCACCACAAAAACAGAGAGGCCGAAACAGCTTCGGCTGCGAATGTACGTAATGTGTGCCGTTATGTTTGTAACACTCTCAATTGCAATTGCGCGTGTTGTGTTGGACTGCGCTCTCCCTACTCTACTCTGGCGCCGACACGAAGACACGAATTGTAGGCCACGGTGGCCACCATCGGCATAATTGCTAAATTGGTGCTGAAATTGGTGTTTTCATTGCTTACAAAGGTGCTTCTTTTGTAATGTCACATTTGAATTCTACACACAATTGTACACTCTTAATGTGTAAATCTTTTGGTGGAAATCTTTTTTAAATTCAGTTTATTATCTAATATTATATATGCATATATTTTGTGGAAATATTGAAATACCCTATGGTAAAAGTTATTAAAAAATAATTAAATAAGTATTAAAATAATTTTTAATAAAAAACATAAAATGTTGATTCGTTCACTAGTTCGAATTTTAATTCAATAAATGTCAATATTCCCCATAGTGCACTGTTTGCCGCTCTCACTGCCTCTCTCACCGCTCTCAACGGACTCTCTCTCTCTGTCTTTCTCTCTCTACCGCTCCCTCTCTTGCTGTTACCAAAGCTTTGATGCTTGAGTGTGACGTTTATTTCGCATACGACAATTTTGTTGTTGTTTTTATATTTATATTTATTTTTGTTTTTGTTTTTGTTTTTGTTGCTGCTTATATTTTATTTATTTATTCTCTGTTTTTCTTTGCGCCACCAAAGAACACGTGCATTTGGTGTCGTTTCGATGCCAATGCCGATGCCGATGCCGATGTCTCCGTCGCAGTCGCAGTCGCAGTCGCAGTCGTCGTCGCAGTCCCAGCCGCTGCCATTGCCGATGCTGAGATGCCGCAGCCATTTTGCATATGTGTGTGTGTGTGTGAGTGTGTGCGTGAGAGAGAGAGGAAGCGAGAGAGTATGAGTCTCAGTATGCTTTTTTCTGCACTCTCTTTTTGCCTGCAGAATTTTTGCTCGTGTGTTGTGAGCAGTGCTGCCAAAAGTAGCTAGATTTGCGAAATAAAATATAAAAAAAAATAGTTTAAAACAAATAAACTTTAAAAAATTGCATATAAATAAAAAACAAATGCAAAAATAACATATAACACAAAATGTAATTTTTAATGTTTTTTAAAATCGATCTTTGACATGCATACATACATTTTTTATTAAATTTTTATTATTTGTTTTTATCCATAGACGTCGAGCCCGAATTTCTCACATTCAGTTAACGAATTATACGTCGCTTTACAAATGTTAAAATTAAAAAAAAAAAACAATAAAAAAAACATTTCGATTTATTTTTTATATATATATTTGCAGATTTTAAATTGGGCTATTTTGGCCAATTCAGCTAATTTTAGAATTCTATTTAAACTTTTCATAAAACTGTTTAAAAATACATTGTATTTATTTTGCATATTCTATTTTTATTTAATTATTATTTTTATTTTCATTTTTTTTCTACGTTTTTGTTTTATTGTGTATACATATTTTCCGATTTATTTTCAAGATATTTCTGGCAACACGAGTGTTGTGAGCACCGTTGCATATTTTGTTGGTTTCGGAATTCTATTTATGTTTATCCATGTAGCTATTTGAAAATAGATCTTTCATTATATTATTTTATATCCATTTTTAATTTTTTGTTTAGCTTTATTTTATTTGCTTTTTTATATTTATTTTCAGCTAAATGTTGAGTTATTTTGTAATTGAAATCTGGCTATTTCTGACAGCACTGGTGGCGACCATTGAGCCAAGCATGCTTGCTGCCGCTGTCGCTGCCTCTGCCGTAGTCACTGACGCTGGCGTTGGCACTGGCCATACAAACACACACACACACACACACACACACACACACACACACACACACACACGCTGTTCGCCATTTTCGCCTTTTGCCGTTTTCGGCTTGCGGGCCAAAATATTTTGTCTTTCGTCTGTCGACTTCATTGCGGTGTTACGTGTTTCGCGTGTCAGACGCCAACGGACGGCCACGGCGCGCGGCAAAGCGGCAAAATAAATAACAAAATAATAACAACAACAATAATAATAATATTGATATTAATAATAACACAAATAATAGACAATGAACCACAATAAATCACAATAAAAGACAAACAGAAATATCTATACATTTATTTAAAAAAAAAATAAAAAACATTAATAAATTTGTAGTATAGTGTCTAGCATAAGTATATGCACATACATAACATAAAGTGTTCAAAGAAACACATTTTATAGTACGACAGATATATAACGCCACACACATAGCACAATATATATATGTACATACATACATACATATGGTAGAAATATAAATCGCAGAATAATTTGAAATTTTGCGACCGTTAAGTGCCAGCAATGACATTGTTGTGTGTGTAATAAAAGCGACACAAATTAAGCACAGAAATTGTTGTTTATTCTGTTGGCACTACAAACATCGAGGCCTACAATTGTATATATATATTTAAATATATACTGGCCATATGCAGGCAGACCATACATTTATAATTTATAATTTATACTTGTACAATTGCTCTGTTTCTGCTATTTACATTGCCCTGCATTTTATATGAACAATTACACAAACTGTATTCACACAGCATATGCCTGTACCCAACACGCCTGAGGGGTATGCACAGTTTGTGCAACATTCGAGCTGAAGCTAAGTCATAATTGTGCCTTCTACTGCCACTATGCCAACTCTTAACGGTATTATATATATATCGGTTTGTCGTAAAATTCCATATTCGTAAACCTTATATACCCCATATTCGTATTATATCAAAATCAATATCAATTTTAAACAATTTAATACAATTTGAGTTTTTTTTTCGAATATTTTCAAGTGCCATGACAAGTGTTATTTGTTCTACATTTTTGAAACAAGTTTGTGATTTTTTTTAAGTATCAAAATGAAATTAAAAAATCGTTGAAACAATATAATAAAATAAATATACATTCTATAATAGTTTTTCTTCCAATTTTTTTTCCAATTATTTTAAGTGAATTTGTGAGTTTGGATGTACAAAATTCTGCATTTCGCTACCGAATGTGAAAATAAAAGAAAAATTGGTTTTCTTCGGTTTTTTTTTCGATTTGTTTTTTATGTGTTTTGATGCCTTGCCAAGAGATTCAGGAAGTAAAAGATACAAAAATTACGTATTTTGTGTGTGGTGTCGCCTGCTGCTGGCAGTGACTGTGACACACATACCACGACAGACAGTGTATTTTATAGTATTGCGCCTGTGCCGCATGTGGCACGCTGCACGTTGCACGTGGCAAACAAACATCCTTAGGGCCATGTCTGCAGCTGGGCGATTTTTGAGGATTAACTGACATTGAAATATGATATACGATGATATTATGATACATCATGACACGGCTTCTATATATCATATATCTCTACGATGTTATATACCATTTATAATCTGCTATATATATATATATATATATATATATACACTGCCCAGCAATAGAATAGGGACAAATATTTTTAAATGTTTCGTTTAATTTTTCTCTTGATCTACTGCAGCAATTGCTAAAAAATTTTTTATTTTATGATAAAGAGAGAATAGACAAACTGTGGAGATAAAAGAGAGACCTTGAAAATGTACCGTTATTTTTTGTTTTTAATTTTGCTCTGAAGAGGCTAAAAATGGTGTACTTTTTTGCATGCAATAGAATAGGGACATGTTGGATTTCTCTGTTCTAAGTTAAGTTTCACGGGAATAAAAAAATATTCTAGCAACATTTAAATGTTTAAACTATAAAAAAAATACAATGGGGCGCGGTAAACCAAAAATTTCCGTTAAAAAATTCAAAATAGCGCCGTATAAGGCGTGTAACTTAGTATACAGGAAAAATGTTGAAAAAAGTTTTAAAAAGCAAAAGTGTTATATACCATTTTCTTAAAAATCTATCATATTGTAGAAATAATGTCAAAGGACGCCCAAAAAAAGGACTTTCAGATACACCCGAGCGACATATTTTTCGAAAAGCAAAGTTACAATTTACACTGTCTAGCTGCGCTAATTAATTAAAAAATACCATTAAAAAATTTTTTTGATACCGTAAAGATAGATATTCGTAAAGCCGAATATCTAAAGAAGTGCAAAATAAAAAAAAACCAACACTTAATAGGCAACGTAAACATTCTCGGCAAGTTTTTGCACGACATCACATGGTTGGCTGCTGGATTGGTCCACTGCAGTGCACTGTGTTGATTTCCAGCAGCCAACCATGTGATGTCGTGCAAAAACTTGCCGAGAATGTTTACGTTGCCTATTAAGTGTTGGTTTTTTTTTTATTTTGCACTTCTTTAGATATTCGGCTTTACGAATATCTATCTTTACGGTATCAAAAAAATTTTTTAATGGTATTTTTTAATTAATTAGCGCAGTTAGACAGTGTAAATTTGACGTTTTTCGAAAAATATGTCGCTCGGGTGTATCTGAAAGTCCTTTTTTTGGGCGTCCTTTGACATTATTTCTACAATATGATAGATTTTTAAGAAAATGGTATATAACACTTTTGCTTTTTAAAACTTTTTTCAACATTTTTCCTGTATACTAAGTTACACGCCTTATACGGCGCTGCTATTTTGAATTTTTTAACGGAAATTTTTGGTTTACCGCGCCCCATTGTATTTTTTTTATAGTTTAAACATTTAAATGTTGCTAGAATATTTTTTTATTCCCGTGAAACTTAACTTAGAACAGAGAAATCCAACATGTCCCTATTCTATTGCATGCAAAAAAGTACACCATTTTTAGCCTCTTCAGAGCAAAATTAAAAACAAAAAATAACGGTACATTTTCAAGGTCTCTCTTTTATCTCCACTGTTTGTCTATTCTTTCTTTATCATAAAATAAAAAATTTTTTAGCAATTGCTGCAGTAGATCAAGAGAAAAATTAAACGAAACATTTAAAAATATTTGTCCCTATTCTATTGCTGAGCAGTGTATATATCTGTTCAAATTGACATTGACATTGAAATGTATTGAATTGACAATGGATTGCTTTGAATTACTTTAGTTCATGACGATTATAATCGAGTTTTTAATGAGTTTGTTATCCAATTCAACTTGTTTGGCCCTTGGTCTCACGTTCCTTATATGACAGACTATACTAGTATACGAGTATACTAGATATATACTAGATACCAGATATATATCTTATATAGTAGTATCAAGTCTATATTTACTCTATATTGTATTGTTTGTCGTGTGTTGTCATTGGTGTCATTTGATCCTATTGCCTTACTGAAAACATGACAAGCGTTTGAATGTTGCATGCAACACGAAACACTGGACACACACACACACACACATACAGGAAAGTCAAGTGCGTGCGACGATCAACTGAGCTGCTCATGTAAATGGGATTAGCTTTGGCCTTTTTTTGCAGAGGCCTTCGCTTTGTTTCACTTTGCTATCGATTTAGCCTTTCCGTAGATTTTATATAAAATATTTAGCATATGCTTTGGCTTAATTAGCTTAGAAACAACTAAACTAGTTAGCATAATAGCACTGCCAATTTCAGCTACTCTGCTCGTTTAAATTAACAGGGTATATTAGTTTTGAATGCGCCTTTTGCTAATTAAACATATTTTATATAAAAGCTATTTACTTTTTAAAGCTTTTTTAGGAGCTTTTTCACTAGTTTTATAGCACGTTATTTCATAGGGTTGCCACAACTGCAGCATTTGCAAATATTTACCAAAACATTCAGTATTTAAATGTTGAAATATTGTTTTCTAAATCGTTTTTATTTGAAATTTTCAAGGTTTTCATGTGAAAGAACACTTAAATTTAAAGTTGGCATAATTGAAAAATATATCAATTTCTATACCTAAATATCTTAAAGTTTGCAATAAAAGATATGAGAAAATTAGCTTTGATAAAGATATTTGTATGGCCTGCAAAGAGTTGCCAGACTTGCATAAAATCACTTTTCCAGGCCAACTGCCGAAGAAACAACTCAATCCATGTAAGCTTGTTAGCGACGCAAATTTACACGATTGACTAAAGTTGGAACCGCACAGAGTTGTCAGGTGTGTGTGAATCTAGGGTTGCTCACTTCGCATATCGAAACGGTAAACGGTTAAACTGAACGGTAAACAGTGCAAATGAGGTTTGCTTTCGAGCAAATTGCAGGCTACTCGATAATGTATAAGAAGCGCTAAAATATACCCTGTAATATATGTTTCAATATGGCTTGAAAGTTGAGTTGGAATTTCCTTAGACCTGTTTTCGCTTCCTATGTTATTTCCTAGGGTATTTGGCCGTAGGGCCTTCTGGTGCTTGAGCACTTGTAACTTGCTTTATTATTAATACTGCCGACTACGTGCCGCCCGACACTTTGACCTAAGCGATCTAGTAACCGCTGCCTTGCCACACACCAGCACGTTCCTAACCTCAAACCGCCACTTTCTGCCCCTCCCCTCCCCCACTGTAGTCGCTTTTTCCGCTTTGCCCCAGCTGTCCGTGACACTCGCAGTACGTGTGAAACTGTAAATCTGCGCTTACCTATGCTGCAGATAAATAACTTAGCAACATGAAAAACGAGTGAGATGCCCCAAAAAAAAAGAAGAGAAAAAGAAGAGGAGACTGCAATTTTCCATTTACTGTTTTTTTTTTCATTTCTGTTTTTACACGATTCGCCTTGCAAATGTCAACAAATGTTAACATTTTTATTAGCCATTTTGTATTGCAGTCGCTGTGCATTTGCGGCATTTTGCAAGACTGCGCAACCGACAAGAGTAATTAAGAGTGTTTTTAAATGGCATTACATGCTTTTGGGTTATGCACAAGGCTAATTCAGCTATCAGCTGTGCTAGTAAATCTACAAACTATATGGACCCTTTTATTTTTTAAGAACAAATTGTCTGTCAAATATCTTTGCTGTTTCCCATGCGATCGTGCTGTGGTTAACAGCATCGATAGACAATGCCACAGGCAATGCACATGTCAAACTTCACGTCTGTAGCTTTAAAACTGTCGACTCAGCTGGTTGTCCTGATCAAGAATATATATAATTTAAATATACCTCCTTCTGAGTATTACACCCATTTCTCATTTGCACTAACTCAACAGACCCATTTGTACTTCTTCAAAGCTCACGTTCTAAAAACAGCAAAAACAGTGAAATAACAGCTCAAACCAGGCGGCTTGTAGAGTGTCGTAATACTTATACCCTATAAATGCACCCCCTCCCACTCTCCCCCCCGCTTCATTCTTTCTTTCTCTATATATCTCACTTACTGAGCTGCATGTGTGTGTGTGTGTGTGCATGATGTACTATTTTCAGCATCCGCGCGAGACAAGTCAAGGCTTGAAAGCGCCGTGCATTGAGATTGAGAAGAGCGGCGGAATGAGACAGAGATAGAGAAGCTGAGAGAGAGAGAGAGAGAGGGACGGCGAGAGTCAGCTGGAGACTGCGTGCGAGAGAAATGGCGTTATACAAAGCCAGCTTCCGTGGCAGCTGCAACGAAGTGCATAAACATAAAATTGCATTTATTTGTTGTTATTTTTTTGCAGTTTTCTGCTTTCTGCCATTTCTGCTTCTTGTTTTTAGGCTGTGCGAGCCAAGAGAATAAGCAGCCAAAGATGGCGAGAGAGAGAGAGAGAGAAATAAGCAAGACGGGGGGCAGGGTGGGGTAATGCCTTCTATTAAGATCAAGGGCCTTGGCCACCCAGCAGCAGCAGCAGCAGCAGCAGCAGCAGCAGCAGCAGCAGCTCAACTTTTTTTTTATTTTTATGTAATTTTGCAGGTCAATTGTAACAAGCTTACAAAATAACGGTACAGTATGGCCAAAACATATGCATAGCCATGACTTTCGATTTAGCAAGAAACCAATGCACATACATACATACACACACACATACAGTGCATATATACATACATATATGTGACTGAGAAAGGTCAGCGTTAAATAGATAATCGCCAATGAGACAATTTAAGTGTTAAGTAAAATCAATAATGGAACTTGTCTAAACACCGAGGCACACAATGTGTCACAAAATCTGACAAAACAATAGCAGGCACAAACGACACTTTAGATACACTTTTAAAGGGCATATAAACTTGCCCAGCAGCTGGCAAAATTATTCGAAAGCTGATGTTTTTATAACGCCTGGATATAGCACAAAAGTTTGGCAAAATATGCAATTGGTATATCGTAAATAATTTCAGTTTTGGTCTTAATACTTTTCAGTATGAAATCCTTACACACTTAGAGAAATATTCATAGTTTTCAATGAGCTAGAAAATTCTTGATCTTGTTACTCACTTAATCTTATTTTCAAATATTTTTTTTGTCCTGACAGACAGACTTACTGGAGATTATAGTAAATTATTTCAAATAGTTTCTGTTTACTTTGTAATTATAAAAATTGTATTTACCTTGTTCTACAGTTTAAAGCTTTCTAAAAAAAAAAAACTCAAACTTAACTAACTTTTATAATTTTATATTATTAAAATATATATTTATTTATAAAACTCTTTTACCTAAATGACTGATTTACTCTCAGCATACAGCCCTAACAAAGCGAAAGCTGCTATTTAATAGAAGTACAGTCAGTTTCAGCTGACTACAATATTAAAGGGTATTCCCACATACACCATGACGGGCAACCATTTGCTGTCGTGCTTATCGTAGCATACCTTTAAGGGCTAACGCCTGTCACAATGCGTCAATAATAATTATAACGGAAGGCGTTTTAATCGAGAAATAATTGCATGTAATGTCTAAATTGTACAATTGACCTAATCGTTAAATTATATACTTATTAGCAAACACAATTTGGTCACCTATTTTCAGTTTTGTTTATTCCTTTGTGCTGCAGACAATAAGTTATTAAGCGCTTCAACTCTACGACAGATCAGTTATTTTTGTGAGTTCCGCGTGTTAACAGTGCAAGAGTTGAATAGTAAGTTGTCTATTGCGATAAAAAGTTTGAGGTTTTCAAATAGAAAAACTAAGTAAAATTGAGAGCATTAAATGGGCAATTTAAAATAATAAACATTGGGTTGGTTTTACTATTTTAAAGAAAACTTTTAACTTTAAATAATAATAAAAGTTGTACATTAAAGCACTTTGATCAAAGCTTCCAAAGCTTAATGCATATTTAAATACTTTTAATAGCTAAATGTTGTATATAAAATTTATGCTGAAATGATTTTGAAATTATTTATATTACATACTGTTGTTAAATACACTGATAAAATTTATTTATAATACTAGCTCTTATCGTTTGGTCCAAGCGAGGACAAAGAGTTTTAACCATAAAGTTTAAGAATGTTTTTTTTTTTTTTAACTCTATGCTTTTCAAAGTAAACTGCAATTTGATAGTTTGCGAAATTTGTTAAATTTACTTGAAACTTTTAGAAATTCCCTGCAAAAAGTTGTAAAAGTTATAAAAAACTTGAATTCAAAAAAAAAGTTTTTAGTGTAAAAAGCTGCTGATTAAATTAAAGTTGCTGCTATTAAACGATTGTTTTAAACACTTCCAAGTGTGCCTACAGCACCTGCTTAATTTGAGGGCATTTATTGTTGGATTCATTTGATTCGATGTGATTTGATTTGATTCGGCTTCGCTCTGTCTATTGGCATGTCGGGTAGGCATTATTGTAAAGCGTTCTGTTAAATGGCATCATTTTGTATAATAAACTTATCAGTGATCATAATTTCGTGTGGGAAAACCTAATGCATTTCCTGCTGCAAAATCAATAGCGGCGAATAATGTAGGTAATATCTGGATTTGAGCATTACATACTGTGTGTTATGGCCACCGATATGCCTATGCCTACAACATGGGCTTCGTGTTGCCAACACTTTTTACTGAATTTCAGTTCGAGTTCGAGTTGTTTTTTTTTTGTTTTTTGTTTTTTATTGGGATCTACCCTTACTGCTTGGGTCGAAGGTCATGCCTAGAAGTCATGAAACAAACAACTACAACAAAAATTGAGGCATTGGGTTTTAGCCAAAGTCAATGCTGCGCTTGGCCTGCCTTAAAGGCCTTTTTTAGCCTGGTTTGTTTTGTTTTTTAGTTTTTATTATTATGATTATTTTTTGTTGTTGTTTTTTTTTTTGTGCTTACCGGGCACAATAATTTGCATTTGGCCCGCTCTGTTTGTATTGCGTGACCAGCCACGTGAGGCGTCATATGGCTTATGGCCCTGGGTAACCCCCATTTAGACCTAAACCCCCTCACCCACTCACCCCCTCCCTTTGCAGCTCCACTTTAGCGCTCCTGCTGCCCCCTTGCACGCTAATCTTTAGTTTCAGGTCACGTTTTTTGGTGTTGGAAAACGTCCAAAAAATTACAACAACAACAAATAGAAAAAAATAATATAAAAGTCAAAAACTTTAGCTGGCGACATCATTGAAATTGCCCATAATATACAGTGTATATATGTTGTAAATATATATAACATATGTATGTTTGTATGTTGAGAGCGCTTAAAAAGTTGTTATTGTAATTAGCTGGTTTTTGTGGTTCATCCAAAATGTTTGCTATGCCAGTTGCTGTTGTTGATGTTGTTGTTCTTGCAGCTGGTGTCATGAACTTTGACCCCATTACTTCAACAGCTTTTGTGATTGTTCAGTTGTCCTGGATGTGGTTGTGGCTGTTTACAGTTTTGGCCCTTTTGTTTCACACTGAAAACTCAGTTAACAGCAGGCAAGCTAAGCCAATGTCAACACGACCAGCAGTTTACCCTACAAAAAACAATTTGAAAACAATTTTGTTTTTGATTTATTTAAAAAACTTGATTATTGTATTGTTATTTCTGTGATTTGTGTAAAAAATTCGAAGAACAATAGCTTGTTGAATTGAAAATTTATGTCTTAGTCTTAGGCAGGCAGCTTTTAGTTGCAGTGGCGCCATCTAGCGTGTGTTGGCGTCCATCAGCTGCTGCGTTTACTGCAATTTTCTTTTGTTTGCCTTGCCGCACTGCGTACGCAGAACCTGAATTGAATGCCACTTAATGTGGCAAGTGGCATGTGGCAAGTGGCAAGTGGCAACTGCCAGGAAATTGTGCTGTATAAATTTAAAAAGACAAGCGCCAGCGCAAGAGGCAAGAAAAAATAAATTATACCAACTTTTTTCACAACTTTTCAAATTTTGTTACTATATGTATGTGTGTGTGTGTGCGATTGTATGTGTGTGTGTGTGTGTTAACTGGGTTATCCACGCTCTTTATACTACAGCAGAAGCTATAGCAACAAATTTCTTGACTGGACTTGCCTTAAAAAGTAGCAGCGAGAAGCTGAAAGCTGCTGTGAAAAATATTCAAATTGTGATGATTAGTCAAATTGTAGTGTTTAAAAATATTAGAAAACAAAACAAAAAACAGACATTAAACAAATTAATTAAATAAAATAATATACAAGCAAAAAAAATATTACACTTATAAAAAATATGCAATAAAATAGTAACGCAAATAAAATTAAATACGAATCAAACAATATATAAATAAAACAAAAGATATATAAAACTTAAAAGAAATGCAAATACAATTGATATAAAATATATATAAAAAAAAAAAAATAAATAAAATTAAAATAAAATACACATATTAAATAAAATCGAATGCAATGTAGATGAAATTAATAATAAATAATACAACGACAAACGTCAGGAATTAGCAAAGGCCCCAAAGGAAATGCTTAGAGAATAATGGCAGACATTTAGTGCAGCGTCGGCAGCTAAAGCGGCTCAAGATGTCCATGGCATGCAGCCTCAATAGTGATGGCAGCCAGGCCAACACCAACACCAACACCAACACCAATACAAACACCAACTCCAATACCAATACCAATACGAATACCAATACGAATACCAATGCAACTGGGTCAGCCTACACCCAACAGCAACAACAGCAACAACAGAGCCTGGCTGAGGCTGTGCCCAACGCCAGCACCCCGCTGCTGCTGGGCCACGACGCCATTGGTGACGCCACCAGCAGCCTAACGGTACTGCAGCTACCGTCCTCAGCCGCCATCGCGAATACGGATGCTGTAGCTACTGCTGCTGCTGCTGCTGCTACTGCCACTGCCACTGCCAGCGACAACATGCTGAGCCTAAATAACGGCACACTGACGTTGCCAGGTGGCTTGAATTTCGTAATGGGCGCCACGGTGAGCAACAACATGGCGGTCGCAGCGGGCGCCAGCAGCAACGATAACAATAACAACATGGATAATGCGAGCGACGACTCCAATCCGGTGACAATTTACAGGTAAATGCTGTGCATAGCACCATCACAGCGATGCTGTACAAAGATACACAGTCAGAAAAAGCCAAGTAAAATGCGCAGCTAAACTATGACCTAATTTTAAAGGAAAACCCTTAAGCCGCACTAATAAAAATTGTAAGTCTCAGCCAAAAAGCTTGGTTAGATAAATCTTACTTAAATAAATATTTATGTATTTAATTTTGCTATGCGCATTTATTAAATAAAATTATAAAATTAGCTCCAATTTTAAAAGAGCTTCAGATTTCGAATTTAAAATTCAAATATTTCAACCATGTTTATTTTAATGGTGTAAAAAAACATTGATGGTTTTACCTCGATGCTTCGATGGTTTTCAATATTTTTGAAGAATTCTACAATGATCTACGACCTGCACTTCGAAAGACTTTATGCAACTGATTTTTAACGAATTAACTAATATAGTTGGCATACTTTTATGACTTGTATAAAAAAAAAAGAGCTGGATCATCAAAACCCTTGCAGATGGATCGTCAGGCAAGGCGCAGAATTACCTAAAGCAAAACAGAGAAACAACAAAACAAATTATTGTTGGGCGTCACAAAACACAATATTAATCATTTTTAATTTATTCAAGATCTGTTATTTGTTAACATATTTGAAAATTACAATATAATATAATATTATAATTCACATAATTATATATATTGAGCATCTCTGAAATTAGAAAACTTTAAAATCGATTGTTGTGTTTTTGTTCACATTAAATGTGTGATAAAAATGCTAATAGTTATTACGAAAAGAAATTTATTGGGAATCCATAGAAGATCCATCAAACTTATCGCCATCAATTGTTATTATTATATCGATTTACTGGACATAAGAAGACGTAAAAGATTTATTGCACTCTTGAACTTATAGTTATTATTTATTTATTTATTGCAGGTGCCGGGCTCCGATCGCGTCACTCGACTGCATGGAGGAGTTCAGTGGTACGGGAGGTCATCTTGATTTCGGTATCGAATTTCTCACTATTATATCTAAACTTATCGTTTTTTCGTTCATTTAGTTAATACCGTTAGATTGCTTGGCTTGTTATTCAGTTAAAATTCGATTCACACATAATAAATAGTACATGCAGTCTCTTATAAACGTAACAATATGTGTACTTGTCGACTCATACTATGAAGTTTAAATAGAACGGATCAACCCTCCATCTGTTCCTGAAAAAACTAAAGTAATATTTATATACCAAATTGGAATACTTTCAACCCACACATCTCCCCGCATGTAATTTTCCATTAGATTTTATAAGGTAGTTTCCAAACAAATTCTATATTATATCTAACCGGATGGGTACTGTAAAGAGGAAGTACCGAAGATAATATGTTATAAAAGCAACTAAGGAAAGACTTTTATAAAGGTTCTAAAGTTTCTAACCAAACATTTGCAAAAAAATTACATAAATAAGTTCTTGAACTGTAGAAATTAGTATCGAAATTAGTATTATTTCAATTTCATATTGGTTTCATTTCTCTCATTTTTTATTTGCTTTTGCTATTTCATTATGTTATGTATTGTAATGTTCTTATTGCTGGAGTTTTGCACGTTCAAAATTAAGAATTTCTGACAATCTGGTGACCCGATTTACTAACGACAAAACATGAATATTAATATTTTCCGAACGCACGCATATCGAACCAATAAATAACCATAACCAAACAAATGCTGCAATGAAATCCAATCCAACCCTGACAAACTGTTCAACCTATGTGGACATGTCACTGACTTCGATACAGGACGTTCAATAAGCCTGGGCTCCAATCCGGCGCTACCGCTACGTCATGGTTCGACGCCAACACCCGGATTACGGTATAAAAATCTGGGCAAGAGTGGTCTACGCATATCCAATGTGGGTCTGGGCACATGGCCAGTTTTCTCACCCGGTGTCAGCGATGATCAGGCAGAGGCCATACTTAAACTGGCCATTGATAGCGGCATCAATTTGTTTGACATCTCCGAGGCGCATTCCGAGACGGAAATTGGCAAAATATTGCAACGCACGGGATGGAAGCGTAGCACCTATGTGATCACAACCAAGGTCTACTGGAGCACCAAGTAAGTTGCCATAGACTTGTATAATCCATTATCATTACTATAACTGTGTGATACGTCTTTTAGGTCCGAGGAGCGGGGTCTATCGCGTAAGCACATCATTGAATGCGTCAAGGCTAGTCTGCAACGTCTGCAGCTCAACTACATTGATATTGTTATCATCCATAAGGCGGATCCCATGTGTCCAATGGAAGGTATGATATTCAAAGAGGTTGCCTAGGCAGAAGTGGAGACGGAGCTCAGTTTGGGTTACCAGTGGGAAGGGGTTTAAATCCTCATCCAAAGAAATCTTTATTTCATGTCAATTTCTGTGGACTTGTAATCATTTCAGCTTGTAGAGTTTATATATCTCATAAGTACGTAATAAGCCGATAAGTACGTAATAAGCGTTCCAAACAAAATCAAATCTTAACCATACCGAGAAAAACATCTAAGCTAAATGTAGGTATGGCACTTTGGATCGTTACTTCAACTCTTAAAGGAGTTCTGCATAGTCTGGCAAGTCAAATACCATTCTTATTTATTTTTTGAAACCAAAATCATATTAATGACCTACCGATATACGTATATACAATGATCTAGATCGAGAAACGTCCAACTCACCCTAGCTAAACCCTTGAGCTCCAGTCTTCCCATTTATATTCTTACTGCATTTAATAGCGTTTCTCTTGAACATTTTTCGCAGAAGTGGTGCGTGCCATGAGCTACATTATACAGCAAGGCTGGGCCATGTATTGGGGCACAGCCAGATGGTCGCAGGTGGAGATAATGGAAGCCTATACAAACTGCCGCCAATTTAACTGCATAACACCAATTGTGGAGCAATCGGAGTACCATATGTTCTGCCGAGAGAAATGTGAACTGTATCTTCCCGAGATGTACAACAAGATTGGTGTTGGCCTCATGGCCTGGGGACCACTATCGATGGCATTGAGCGACACGCAGAATGGTGACAAGCTCTTCTTGCCCAAGGGTTCGTTCAAGACGAAGAGCTTCTCCTGGACCGAGGATGAGATCAATCGGAATGTAAGATATCGCGTGTACTGCGTTTTGATGGAGAACTAACGAATTCTGTTGTGGTAGGCGGCGTTGTCGCCACAAGGCAGCTGGGGCAAGGACCGCATTGAGGAGGGTCGACGGCATTGCGACCGTCTGCGGGACCTGGCGGTGCTGGCCGAGAAGCTGGGCTGTAGTCCGACACAGTTGTCCATTGCCTGGTCGCTGAAGCATGAGCCCGTTCAGTGCCTTCTGTTGGGCGCCACCTCGGCGGAGCAGCTGCATCAGAGTCTACAATCGTTGCAGGTAACCCATACAGCTGAAGAAGATACTGAACAAGTCTTACGAAATGCGCAAATTTTTTTTTTTTTTTGTAGCTCTTGCCACGCCTGTCGTCCAGCGTGATGCTGGAGTTGGAGCGCATCTTGGAGAATAAACCGGTGCGTCCGCCAATGATATCAACACTGGCGCTTCGGTGACAATCAGCCTGCCCGCAGGGTCCGCTCAGCCTGAGCGGCGGCGGACCCTGCGGTGCCGATTCGCCCAAGCATGAGGAGGAGGCATTCCTGGAGGAGGCGGATGCCAAGGAGGCTGCCAAGCAGGGTTTCTGTGTTATTCAGTGACGAAAGGAGTCCTTAGATAATGATAATAAATTTTTGAAAGTGATTAGCAGTAAAACTAGCCTAAGTAGCAATACTATGACAACAACAATAAGCAAGCATGAGCTGCAACATCAGCATCAACAGCAGCAGCAGCAACAACAAACAGTAACTGCAACAGCAACAGCAACAGCAACAGCAGCTGAAGCCAACAGCGAACCAGCCATGCCGTGCCCTTATGATACGCTCAACAACAACAACGATAACGATAACGATAACCATGACGATGACGGTGACGATATTGCTGCCACATGCAACAACGACAACAGCGACGAGCAGAGCAAAGTGCAGAAGCGTCGCTCCCTGCTCAACTTCAAGTCCTTTGACTTTCACATCAAATCGCTCTACAGCGGCCTGCGTATCAGTGGCGCCACAGCCGCCTCCCCTGCCCCTGCCCCTGGCTCTGGCGCTTCAGCTGCTGCTGCGGGGGATAGGTGCCACAAATCGGAGTCCGCCTCACAGTGCCAGTCGCGCAGCTCGCTGGACGCCGCAGGCGCATACCGCAGGCCCATACCGCCCCATCTGCGTATTGAGGGCGTGGACCCGGATGCAGATCCGGATCCGGAGGCAGCCGCCGAACGGGGCGAATCGCTGCACCTGCTGCTGGACTACACGCAGTCCCCGTTCACGCCCCGTCGCGGCTCGTCCTCCTTGTCGCCCTACTTGCTCTCTCCCTACATGGCAAGCGGTGCCACTCATCGGGGGTGCCCCTCGGGGGCAGCCATGCAGGACGATGGTGCCGCTGGCCACATCCGGCGGTCGTCCACCTCGGACATTGTGGCGTGTCGGCGACGCGGCTCCTCGGCCAGTGGCAACAACAGCCGGCGGCCGAGCACCTCGGATCTGTTGCGTCGGGCGCGGGAGAGGCGGGGCAGTGAGGCGCGCATGGGGCGCAGTGTGTCGCATAGTGCTATGAGGGGCATGGGCGCGGGGGCTGGGGGCTGTATGGGGGGCAGGCGAACTAGCATGGCATTCTAGAAGCAACAAAACAAATACCAGAACAACAGCTGATAAATGGCGCTTATGAATTTTTACCTACTTATGTAGCAACAATAAAAACAAAACACAAAAAAAAACAATAAAAAAAATACAAAAAAAAAAACAACAACAGTGAGTAAGTTGTATTTTTAAAGCTAAAACTCGCATTGACACACACACATATATACACAGGCATTATAATACGTATAACTAGTGTAATACATTCGTAAAACTAACACGTTTCATTTCAGCCTAACCTCACTTTTCAACCTAACCTCACTTTGTCTATTTGAGATCTGTCTCTTCATGCCACTGCCCAACCTTCTGTATAACTGTCTTTCTCTCTCTCGCTCTCCCTCTCTCACCTTGTCTTTCTTTTTCCAACTCTCATTCTATTTACTAACTCGCTCGTGCCCCATTTTTGATGACAATATTAGATCCTAACTAAAATAAAAACAACTGTAAACCGTTCACAAAATACCAAAGCATTTGGTTAATTTATTTAGAATGCGCTTTCGCTTCTTAATGCTTTAATTACGATTTGTGCCCAAAAAAAAAAATAAAAAATTAAAAGAAAATACTAAAAACACACACACAACTATACACACCAATACTGCTACACATACTACCACAAATGCACTTGTATTACAGCAAATTTTAAAAAAATTAATAAAAAATTATTTTAAAAAAATTGAAACCTTATGTGAAAGCTCATATCAACTTACAATTTAAAAGCAAATGCTAAAAATAAACTATAAAAGCTTTTTTATTAAATTAGCTAAAAAAAAAAACATACACACGTACACAAACTTAATACACCCTAGAGTACTTTGTGAGTACAGGGTCTGAAACATTTATTATAATTAAATTTAAAGCTTAAGCAATTGTTGAACAACAACAACAAAACGAAATTCATCAAAGTAAACGAAAACATATAGACCCCTTGGACTTTTTAAGTGCAGGGCCTACGAAAAAATAAACAAAAATAAATTTTAGCTAATGAACACTGAACAATTTGAATCAAATATAGACAAAAAGAAAAAGAAAAATAAAACACAATATTATTGTAGTTAAAAACAAAACTCAATTTTCCAATTACACAAAACATTTTTTTTCTATAAGACGATTAAGATTTAACAAATGCCTTTTATTAAAATAAAAATTAAACTAAAGCTAAATAACAAAATGATATGAATAACGAATAACGAAATAAAACGTTTATATTTTAAATACATACTAATACATTAAATTGTTATCCATTGAATGCAGTAATTTATACTATTATATACATACATACATCACGAAGCAGATGAAAAGTTCAATACAAATGTATTAAGAATATAAAATAAATAAAATAAAC
This sequence comes from Hypselothyrea guttata, assembly GCA_035045125.1. Lineage (NCBI taxonomy): Eukaryota > Metazoa > Arthropoda > Insecta > Diptera > Drosophilidae > Hypselothyrea > Hypselothyrea guttata. The sequence continues at coordinate 179,059 of JAWNNJ010001046.1, forward strand.
ACAGAACAATGCCAGATACACACACATTTTGTTAACAGATTTTTCAGTCAGCCTTGAGATACTTATGCATAACATAACGAACAAATAAAATAATAAAATATATACACATATATGAAATTGTAAAAGGTACACTTGGATACATTTATGTAGATACCATATTAAAGTTATAAGAGTATTTAGCCGTATATGCCATATGCCATATACCATATACCATATAATAAAAACTATATACTATACTATATATGAGGCATATACCGACATACATGCATATTTACAAGTACATATACAAATCCATGCATACATATACATACATATGTGCATATATATATACTTGCGTACATAGTATTTATATATATTTTATCATTCAAGTACATAAAGTCTTTTCACATACGGACTGTGATTTCACGTAAAGTAAAATATACATATATATACATATATTTAAAATTAATTAGAAACAACAAATATAAATTGTAATGAAATAATACGAATATTATAACAATACAATTATGTAACATTAGGTAAATTAATGCAAATCAACAAATGATATTATTTATACATAGTACATACATACATACATCATCACAAAGCAAAAAGAGACGCAAAAGAACAAAAAAAAAAAAAAAACGAGATACTTAGAAGTGCAGTATATTCACAATTAAAATGCATTTGCGTTTGCCTTAAATAAATAAATAAATACCATAGACCACTCGAACTGCTTGAGAGTTATTCTCGGCACACCGAAGCTGAGATACCCTTACAAATTGTGCATCTAAAATTCCATTGATTACGCAATTTTGTAGCTAATTTTGTCAGATCGCTTTAAGGGTTCCAGGAGTTGAGTTCATTTCCGATCTATTAAGTTTATATTTCGATCTATACTTGCTTCATAAAATAGTACATTTTATCAGATCCTCTTGAATTTATAACAAAATAAAAATAAAAATACAGTTTACATAGAATTTAAAAATTTACTTGAATATTACGAACACAATATTATTTATTTCAAATAAAAGCATCATTAGGTTTTTAGATTACATATATATAATGTATAAAATACTCATATTATTTTTTTATGATTGGTATTTATAGATTAAATGGATCTGAGCTAAGTTTCAATTAGAATTTTCAATTCAGAATTTACCAAATATAATTTGGAAACATTTTCTCAATTTTAGTGCCTTTTGCAAGGGTATTAGACAACTAATACTTTTTATTAACAATATTAATATTATCAGTTAACACATAATAACAGCAACATTTAACTTAAAAACAACTCAGGCCGGTTTCCTCAATCTTCAGTGAAATAGAATATGGTTGAGCTGTCTGATGCTGATTCTGATTATGATTATGATTATGATTATAGTGCTGCTTTCAATGCTGATTGCGATGCTAATTCAATCTATATGTTAAAAGGCTACCTGGTGCTTGGGAAATCGTGCCTACAATAATATAGTATGTGTGTATGGAATGCAATTCAATTAGTTCAAAAGTAAATGGATAACAGAAAACAGAAAACAGTTGACAGATAACAGATAACGGATAACGGATAACCGATAAAAGATAGATGTTAACAGATAACGGATAACGGATAACAGTTAATAGTTAATACTTTTTGAATATTATCTTAAGAATAGCATTTGCATTTTGTTGTAGTTAAATCCGTCCTCAGTAACGGCCAACAGCTATGCGAAGTTAAGCAAAAGACATGGTCAAGAGTACTCGACTATATTCAGATACATATACCCTGCACCCAAAATCTTATTCAAATACAATTCTCACAAACAATCAGCAGTTTCAAAAACATAACTTTACCAGCTCACAATCTGCATCAACCGAATCAAGTCAATAGCTAAACTTCGAGAACAAATTAGACTTGTTATAAATTTGCAAATTACAATTAGACTGCAGCGATGGTTAGATATAGCTTAGATACACGTTTATATATAGTATTTATATAGGCAAAAACTGATCAATATTATGGAGCCTGGATATATCGATTATTATAGAGTAGACACGCTATCAAATACCCTGTACCCGTGCGCTCATGGGTTAATTGGGCTAATGACTGTAACAACTGTATCTTATGAAATCCGTTCAAACCCATATATCCGAATTTCCAATCTATTGCTGATGTTTCCTTCAATTCTTAGCACTTTTAGCCCTTTGGGTGCAGGGTTTAAGATCTGTGTAGTTTGTTTATTTAGTACATGGACAAAAGATGCCAATGGAAAGCAATACAAAAAGTTAGCGTCGGTGACAAGTTCAACTACTTGGTAAATGAATAAAGCAATAAAAATCACAAAACCAATTACCAATTACCAATTACCAAAAACCAAACAAATCATTACAAATAATATTAACTATAATTATAATTAGCAGGTGCATTGTGAATGATTTTCTTTTTTTGTCAGTTGTTATTAATTCGTAGCTAGTTAATTGTAACCATTAAATCAAATTGAAAAACAAACAGTTCATAAAATGCCAATTGTAGCATGTATAAATGAAAAACAAGTCATGAAACAAAAAGTATTAAAAACAAAATAAGCATGTAAGGCACTCTGAATGAATTCAATGCTAATAATGAATATATACTATTAAACTCCATAACTAAACGAAATGAAAGACCGCTAGTGAATAATCTAGTCAACAAATTTTACTTTAATAATAAATAAAAGCAAAAACAAAATATGTTCAAGCATAACAATAAATTAAGGCTCAATGTGTTGGGCACAATAAAAATTCATACAACAATTATTAAACGCATATTAACAAATAATTAACCAACCAAAAACATATAACAAACCAGATGATATATGAGAAATTGTAACGCCAACAATTGCAAATTGCATTAATAAGTACTATATATCTAATAAATTATTTTCTTATCGAACCTGGCAATAATAATTGTAGCAATAAATATTTGCATACGCCTACAAATAATTCTAATTAATTATAATATTACATATTAATAATACAATTTTCAATAAACACACACACACAAACACACACACACACGTTTACAGTCATATTACTATTTAATGAAGACGAATCAAACAAAATCAAAAAGCAGCAACAATATAAGAGCATAACTAACATATTACTACAGTGCAGCATCCCATATGGATCCCAGCAGCTCTATGTCTTCTATATGCACAGAGATACATAGATACATAGATAGGCCTATGTATGTGTATATAGTGGGTTTATATGACCATGAAGCTAAGCCAGAATACTTTCAGATTGCAAATTATAAAGATAATACTATTCATTCATGCATATATAAACTCTCTATCGAATGAAACGCATCCAAAATCGTTATAATCACAACATTGTTTTGTTACTTTACTATACAAGAATAACGACAAAGGATCGAATTACGAAAAATGTAATTGAAAATGTAAGCAACATTAGATACGTACCATATGCATATGGGTCGATATTGAATCAATATATTTGCTTTATAATAACGGCGATGAATGCCTAATTAAAGCAACAGCAAATCGTTTACACTTCACTTTAAAAATACATTCAATATTAATAATTCCAAAGCCCAAACAAAATGATTATAACAAGAACGGCAATAACACAGCTCAAATTCTGAGAACTTATATAAAAATACAAACTCTTATCTTTCAATCAAAAGCGTACCGATTATTTTATATTATTTTCCAACTGCACGGGTGTTAGGTAAGTGTCACTAAACTGGGTGTACCGATTTCCAGCATACCATCATTTTAAATAATTCAAGCTTGGCGCCAAATTAAATGTTGCCAATTTATTTCCCAAAAAAAAGAATGATAAATTTGCAATAAATATCGAGAAAATGAGTATGATTCTTAAATCTGCTTGTTTCGACCAAATTCTGTCATGTTTAATTTTTTTCCCTGCATAATTTGGGAGTACAATTCGTTTACGCATCAATACTAATTCCCGAAAATTGAATATTTTTTGATTTCAAATATTTTTTATTTCTTTTTAATGCTAAAATTTTCATTTCGCACTCAAAAGATTAAGAAATAAATAGACTGTTTTAACATCGGCTAAATTTTGGTAAAGCTATGCGCATTAAAAGTTCAACAAAAATAGTTTTTTACTTAAGGGCTGAATATTCCCCCCTGATACCAATATTATCCCTAAAATCTATATTTTGTTTGTTTTGTCTGCATAATATTGCAATACAATTAGCAATTCTTACAATTTTAAAACACTTTTTTTTACAAAAATGTGGATAATTATTTTTTAACATAACATGAAATTAATGAAATTTTTTTGTTGCAGCTCTAACGAAATATCGATGTTTTTTTTAACAGTTTCTGAATGAAATATTAATATTTATTTGCATCATATTGCAATTTTTGTATGAAAATTAATAAACCTGTATACCCATTTTTCAATGGGTACAGGGTATAATAATTACGCTTGCTGCATCCAACTCAACAGCCGCTTGCACTTGAGCGCCCCTATCGGCGGCAATTTTCCGTCATTTAATTTGAAAAATTGAAGTTAGCGCCATCTAGGAACAAAATTGGGAGGTCTGCCAATATGGCAACATCGGCCAATTTTTGTTATACGTGGCCGTTTATTATTTTGATCGTGTGGCAACTAAGAATTTAAAGTGAATGGTAATTAATTATTCAATATAAATTGATGTAGAGTGTTGTAAAGTTGTAAGAAAAGTGTTTAATCGCATTTTAAGAGGAAATTAAATATTAAAAGCATTGGACATACATCGATGCATCGATATTTCAATGCGATACATCGACTTGCATCGACGTTTCATTTTTAAAACATCGATGTTTTAATATGATTCGTGTACATCCCTAGTTTTTTATATATAAATTGGGTGCCTTTTTGGCATGTTTGCTTTTTACGATAATTCAAGCTAACGCGTTTCACTTGCGTATCGCACATTATTTATTGAACGCCAAATTATCGAACAAAAATATTACAAAAGAAATTAGTTTCTAAAGCAATTTACGATTACATCAAGAAGCTTTATTGAAATAGTCAAATGACGAGCAAAAGTCGTAATAATTTCACAATAAAATTGTGGAAAAATAATCTTGTGCTGGTTACGTGTCCAGGCTTTAAGTGTGGATTATTCACACCAAAGATTGTGGACGGCCTCATAACTTTTGAGAGGTTAGCTGTCAATTGCTCGATACGGCTCCGTGGATTCTCGACTGATGCCGAAGGTGCCGCTCCTGTTTCTGAGGTACTAGTCGCCCATGTTCCGACTCGACGTACCCAACAGAGTGAGGTGAATGCAAACAGCACTCGAGGGAAGACAATGGGCATTCATCAAGTTTCGTCGTATGTCTCGAGTGAACATGATCAACTGGAAGGGGAACCAATGGGACCGCAAACTTCGAAGGCAGCTACCAATCTACATGTCCCCCAGGGCAAGACCTTTTGTTATCAAATAGTTCCGGTGGTAGCACCTCTTTCGCAGCCAGCTAATTTTCGCAAAGAGGGGTTGTCTTTTCGTCAAGGTTCGCCCTATGAGCCGAGTGAGCAAATTGAGATGTTTTCACAAGAGAAATCATTGCAATCGACGACTACAAAAAGAGTAATCAATAGTCGGCTGCCCCTTTCACCGACAGTTACTCAATTCTCGACCGGCAGAGGCGGACTTCAAAGGGATCAGATGGTAGGGCCCCCCTCGAAGGTAACTGCGACTCGAGCCTCGTTCCATGAAATGAAGAAATCTGACCATTATGTTCTGCTTTATGGTGTAAGCGGACAGGATCAATGCGCTACCCAAAGGAGAATGAGGGAAGACTCTTTGAAGTCCATTAACTTAGAAGACAACATCGAAGAGGATTGCAGCTTTAATTCCTTTGAGGTATTTGCGACAAGTACACCGAATGTGAGTTCTTTACGTCCTTTGAGAACTGTACGTGATTACAGTGATGTGTCCACTCTTGATACTCTTCCTTCATCACAACTAATAACGTCTATACCCCACGAAGAGGACCTTATAGACATAATACCTGAAGAAATTACAAAGAGTTTTGCGGTATGGTCCTCACTTGATATCGTTAGGCCAAAGGATGGACGTCCAGTTCGCACATATGAAAGACGTAAGAGAATCACACAGGATCGGTCACCATCGCCCAAATCCTGGACACCATTGCCTAAGAAGAAAAAAAAAAAATTATTGTCAGAGACTATGCCACTTGGTCCAGCCGTAATCATACCAATACAACGATACATTACACCTACGGACGAACCATCGGAACTGGCTCCAGAGGAACTTTACAAGGCAACGCCGAGAATAATAAGAAAATCGTTTTTTCAACTTAAGCTGGTGAAAGCAGAGACCTTTATTTACTTGAAAAGACTTAATTTCACTGCATTTGACGAGTTGACCAATATAGATGGCATAAATTTCGTAGGGCAAAAGTTTAAAGACTTATATAAATCCGCTTGCGCGGATAAAGATAGCAGCCCTGTGCCCGCCTACGTGGAATTGGGAAAATCAAAACCCTTGCAGATGGATCACCAGGCAAAGAAACTACTTTCACAGCAGAAGAAACAGGATAAAGAATTAACTAAACGTGAAGTCAACCGCATTGCCAATGGACATTATCAGGGAAACAGCAAAACAAAATATTGATGGGCGTAACAAAATACACGATTCACTTTTTTTGTTTTTTAATTTATTCACATCTGTAATTTGTAACATATTTAAAAATTATAAATAGTGAGCATCGCTGAAAATAAATAGCTTTAAAATCTTTGGCTGTGTTTTTGATTTTCAAATTTAAAAGAAACGAAAAGATAATAATAAAAGAGAATTTCAGGATATTCTGGTAGCTGATTTTCAAATAAAAACTAAGAATAACTGTCAAATTGTTTGTAGCAAATACCGTCAGATTTGACGGGAAAAAGACGGAGTTGGCAACTGTGCGGACATGCGCAATTTATGTTATCGCTTCACAAAAGTTATCGATAGAGCTTAAACTGCAAATGAACTGCTGTTGTTTGCTGCTTAATTTGATGCCTTTGACTGTAAATATTGATTGGTATGAGGTTTGAAACTATTGTTTTTTAATAAGATTAGTGCGCCAGGTATGTTTGATATGTGAGTGAATTTATTTGGATATTTTGCTAGTGCTGTGAGCGGGTTCGTGAACAAGTTCAAGAGCAGTTAACTGCATTGTTGCCACATCCGCTTTTTTCCGCTAGATCTGGCTGTTTTTCAAGAGCATTAGACGATAAAATTGTTAGCGGCAATTTTAGCCTTTTTTTTAAGAATAATGCAGTTTTTTACGCTTAAATTTTTTTTTTGCTTAAATTTTACAAAATTTACAACTAATAATTAATTACAACTGGAATAAGTATAGGCTAGCTATGATTATTTTGATCGTCATTTGCCCATAACAGCTTACTTACTAATACACCTTAGCTATTTTCTAGTTGGTTAATTATTTTTGCAAGTTTTTATTTGACTTTTTTCTTGCATTGGCAGCACTGGTTGAACGTGTCGTGCAACTGAACCGAATCCGCTGGCACATCATATCGATACCCATACCGATACCGATACCGATACCGATGGCGATACCTCGTTTCGTTCTACACTTCCTTTGAGGTTGCACGCGCAACTTGCAGCACGATTTAATAAATTAAATTTAGCAATTAAAGTGTCGGCCGACAAGTGCGCTCTAGCACACAACTGCAGCAGCAACATCAGGACCCAAGTGCAGTGGCTCGTGCAGTGGGAAGCGCAGGCGCCACGCCCTAAGTAGGATGCAAAATTGGTTTGCATCGGCGGAGGTGCGCCGCCTTGGCCATGGCGTTGCCAATCTATCGCTAAGAAGTGAGACGAGCGAGCGTAAGTAAACACGAATCGAACTGCCCAAAACTTGCCACAAAACGTGGCGCGCTGATTAATGCGGCTTCCCACAGCAAAACTCTCCGCCATCGAGAAGCTGCAACGCTTCTGTTACCTGGGCAGCATTGACGAGCCCGTGCACGTGGCCAAGGGCATCGATGTGATGCCAGCCTGCCACTTTGAGGCGCTGCACCAGCTGTGCAACGAGGTGCAGCACGCGGAGCTGCTCGACTGCCTGCTGGCGGTGCTCGCTGCCGGCAACGCCGACTACTTGCCACGCCGGGACGAGGCACTGCTGGTGCTGGCCGTCTACCTGTCCACGCACGAGACTAAGGAGCGCACCTTGGTGCGGGCGCAGTTTGCGGCGATGGTGGCCTCGGAGCGGGATCTGTTCCAGTTCACCCACTGCGTGGCGCAGATCCAGAAGCTGCTGGAACACAATCCGCCGTACAGCCGCACCATACGCAAGGCCCTGGTGGAGTGGTACAGGCAGCAGCCGACGGAGAAGCTGCTGCACACCTGGTCGTGCAACGAGAACGCCTGGGCCCGGCATCGCGAGCTGTTCGGTCGCTGTCATTTGAATGATGCGCAGCTTGCTGCGCACACGCAGCTCGCTGCGCACACGCAGGCTGCGCTGCGTCTGCTCACCTCGCCCGCCAAGGAGCTCGTCGCTTGGCCCGACTATCTGCAGCCGCTGGCCAGGAGCAGGAACTTTATACTGGGCATCGCCAATCTGCGTCTGTCCGACAACCCGAATTTGAGCCTGAACATCGTGCGGCAAATGTCGCTTAGCTATGAACACGTGCCGCGCCATGTGTTGACTGATTACCAACTGCTAACCGTCCTGCTGCCCCGCATGAGCTACGACCAGCTGCTCGACACCTGGCCCAAGATTTTTAGCTTCCTGAAGCCGCACCGCGTCGCCAGCTACAACTACATGCAGCTGTTCTTCAGGGAGGACCGCCTGCGCAGCGCCAACGTGCCGCCCCTTCGCCTGCTGCTGCAGGAGACGCGCCAGATTAAGCAGAAGCCGCCAGTGAGTATAACTAGGGGCACCTAGAAGATCTACAAATATCCATTATTATTAGAGGTCTATTATACTTCCTGCCAAAGCTAAAGCATGTCGTAAAGCATCTTCCCGAGGAACTCGTGTCGTCTATACCCTTCCTGTGTCCCTTTGCGATCTCGCAAACTACAAGAGGTAGAGACACCATTTATGTAGGTTCTCCTATAATGTAAGCTGACCAGGTTTAGGAATTTGGATACCTTTCCTCCTGTCCCACATCACAGTAGCCACAATTTTGAAGTTACAGACTGGTAATTTGGCATTCTCCAACGATGCTTGTAACTAAATCACCATCGAATAAGAAACAGCAAAGATATGCAACATGCAATTTGCTCGAATAGGTAGAGAAAGGAGTGATGTGTGCTGATCTCCGTCCTTTTTTTTTATTTCTCCTGTAGAGCTCTGCCAATGTTTCTGTTCTGCTTTCTGTTCCTCTAACTTGCTCTTTTTCTGATTTGACAGTTTGTTGTCCTTTCCCTATTTATCTAGCTTAGATCTAACTTAACTAGCCAACTATCTAGGCGTTACGCTTGAAAATACGCCAATATCATAACGAAATCTCTCTCTTTCCGTATCACAGATTAGGAAGCCCGTTGTCGCTACGCTGATGCCGACGTTTATGTGGAATCTCTACCAGTGCTCCTTCGGCTTGAACAGACGTCTGGGCCTGCGCATGCATATAACTCTCAACCTGGAGACGGTCTATCTCGACAGTATGTGCCCAAATAGTTATACCTTCAGTTAAATCGAAATTTGCTCTGTTACAGAATATCTCACGGGTCGCTGGCGTACTGTTAATTATCTGGACGCCGTCGTCGCTCTGGCCTTTGGCTACTACAAGTGCGATCCGCGGGTGCGCGTGAAATTCTGGCACAACACCAGTGGCAGTCTGAGGCTGTTGCCCTGGTCACCATACATGAACGCGGCTGAGGCAAAAGCGTGCTGCATAAACCAAAACGTAACTGTCTTAATTGCCACAAACGAACAAACACTTTACTTTGCTTTACCGCCAGGTTGTAAAGATCAAGCAGACGCTGAAGGGTGTGCTGAGGGACGCCATGAGCGATTGGTACAACACCTATGATGTGTTCCTGGTCATTGTGCCGTGGGGCACGCGTGGCAATCCCAGGAACGAGTCCGAAGAGCTTTACCAACAGCTCAATTTCTATCGCCAAAAACGCAACTCTAATGCCAAGTATATCTGCAGCGTTATCCTTACCATAATATGCCGTTAAACTAAAGCCATGCACTTGATTTTTCAGATTCATTTTGGTGAGCTTGCGTCAGCACCACGCCTCCATGCACTACTCGCCCGATCGCAACGAGCACATACTGGAGCTGTGCAGCATTTCGGAGCAGACGCCGTGCATCATCAACGCCTTCGCTCACGGCAAGTTCTGCTAAGCAGCAGGGCGTCTATATCCGCAGCCAGATCATGAACTGCACCTGTCGGATATGGCACACGAAGTCTTTCTTCTCTTTCGATTTCATGGCAACTATTTCATTCTAAAACATAACGAATCACACACACACACACACTCATACACACGCACACATACATAACTAACTGGTGCGCCCTTTTGCACACATAAAGCGACCATTGATGATAGATATCAGTATACCCTATACATATATTAATACGCATAACTTAAGCTAGTTTGATAAACAGGCAAATGCTCTGCTTAAACACACACACAACACACACACACCCACACACCTTATTCGATGCGTTCACAAACACACACAGCAAAGCAACAAATTCGAACTGAACAGAAACAAACGAATCTCATTTGTACAATCTGTATTTTATTTAATTGAATTGGTATTACAGCCGATTTCCACTCCAAATGTGAGCTCATCTGGCTGAAGGGCTCGTCATTTGAATGACACGGCACATTTGTGCTCGTGGAAATCGGCTTTTAGTCATATATACGTAGCTAAAGCAAGAATTTGATACCATTTTAATTTCGAAATTAAAACGAAAAAGAAACGGAACTGAATCTAAATTAAATTTGGATGAAAAGCACCAGACAATGTAAATCTGAGCAAAGCGAAAGAAAAAGAAAAACGAAAACATAAAACAAATTGCCTTACAAACAAAATGTTAGTCAATCTTCTTAATTTGTAAAACTAAAACGAAAACGAAAACAAAACAAAACACAACATGTGTAAAACAAGGAATTTCGAGAACTGACATGAAGAAAACAAAATACGCAACGCATTTAGATAAACTAAATAACTAAATATATTAAATGAAAATAGTCCAAACTAACGTATAAGTTAACTAACACAGACAACAACAAAGACACAAGAGGCCACGTCAAATACATACACACATTTGTATTGTTCAAATTAAGTTTTGTGTTTCTAAAACATACTCAAAACAAAACGGAAATTGAAAACTGCCCAAATGCAAAATGTGACATTTTGTGGAAAAACGAAGCAATGCGAGGCGAAGACACAGCTTTAATACAGCTAAAAAAAAATAAAAAACAAACTCCCTAATGTGCCATACACACACACACACACACACACACACACACACACACATACACCATGAAAACAGATATAGAAAGTTATTAGATACCGATAAGATAAATCGCCTGAACATAACCGAACAATAATTACAGCAAACGAAAGCAAGAGTATAAGCAAATTCGACTACATTTTAAGTAACGAAATGAAAATTCGATGTTTATGTACATTTTACAAGAGAAAACCAAATCGAGAACGAAACTAACAAAAACAAAAACAAAAAAAAAAAACACCAATTTGGAAGCAGAACAAATACTTTCAAAATAGTAATATTTCTACGGGCATTTTTTTTATGAAATATGAGTCCCGGCACGCATCTGTGAAGTAAACCGTTGTGATCGCTTTGAATTCTTTATTTGAGAAACAAACAAAACAAATTCAAATTGAAAGAACAAACAAAAAACAAACAAAAACCAAACAAACAACATAACATAACGAAACAAAACAAAACGAAACGAAAAGCAACAAATAAAGATTCAATTAAATATAAGTTCCAATCATTTTCGACAAACCCAGTAAAAAGAGGGACAAAAAAAACCACAAGAGCGTAACCAAAAAGTACCTAGACTCAAAGTAACAAAAAGCAACAAATTTGAATACCAAACACAACAAACACACACAATCACACTCACACAGACACTGGACTGGCACAACCACAGCAATAGTTAAAATAGCAAAAACCTATACACACACACAACAAACACACACACACACAACAAATGTACACTTGACAGCATATAGACAGACTATGTATTCAATTAGTATTATCGAACTATACCTAACATTTAATGTTCATACGCATCTAGTATCTCAAATGGAATCTTCAGCATACTTCCATGCGTTAATCACTTGTATTATTAATGTAATTATGATTATGCCATTATATAACTATGTCGAAACGCACACAACCATACACTATACAATCTGATAGCAGCCGTTACAACAATAATGAGAATAATCATAATTAAATAAATAGCAAAGTATTGTTCACTGTTCAGATGCGATCTGAGCTCAGTTTTTTAGTCAACATCTCTCAAACGAAAGGAATATGCAAAAAGAATACAAACAAAACAAAAAAGAAGAAGAAACAAAACTTTATGTGATATCTATTTGAAAAATAAGAAAAGCGATGAAAAACAAACCACAAACTATGCGAAACGAAACTAAAAACAAACAAGAAACTAAAGCAAAATACCACATAAAACTAAACACGATATAGCTAAAATTTTAAAACAAATCGCAGGCATAAACCCAAATAAACACACACCTACACCCACACACACACACACACACACACACACACACACAGATTGCACTTGTTTTAAGTTTGTATTGATTTAAGCTATGCTTTTATTGAAACTGAAACCTGTTATTTGTACTTAGCTCCCATGTTAACATGTTTCCTGCACCCAAAACTCCATAAACTAAACACATCTGCGAATGTGTTCCAAAACAAATAGCTTTTCCTATAACTACAACTGCAACTACAACTACAACTGAAGCTCAAAAGAAAATGAAAATAGCCAATAAACGGAAATAACCAAGCGAATTTTACTAATGTCACTTGAAACTTTGCCATTATATTTTGGAATGCATTCGTTAACATTTCGATTATGAGGATTATTAGTATTATTATTGCTATTCTTATATATACATATCTGTATAGGCAGATATATACACAGTAAACATTTATATGTATGTATACATACTTCTTATACACGAATAAACTAAAACTAAACACCAACAGTGTTGCTCCCGATTGACTGCTTGATCAAGCGATCAATCAAGCGATCAGTCTGCCTACTGTCTACTTATTCTGCGTCACAATGCCAGCCGGTCCGCATATGTAGAGCTGTTGCTGTTCCCGCTCCCGGATGGGCTGGAAGCCGAGCTCGTCGGTGGGAATGCCGTACTGCTTGAGCTTGCACTCGTAGGTCTCGAGCAGATCGTCGTGCTGCTTCCAGGCCTTGGAGAGCTCGTAGCGGAGATCGATGATGGTCTGGTTCTTGGCATCGACCACATCGCTGACGGTCTTCTCGACGCCCTCCAGCTTGGCGGCTGCGTCGGGACTGCAGGTGGCGATCGTCTTTCGCAGCACAATGGCGCGCTTCTCGTCCTCGCGGATGAGGGCGGCGATCTTGCGCTCGAGCAGCACGTTCTTGAGTCCGGTCTTTTGCTGCAGCTCAACGATGACCTCGTTGAAGCGGGCCTTGAGCGTGCCACGCTCCTCGACGAGTGCATCGTTGCGCAGCAACAGCGTCTCGGACTCCCACATCAGGTTCTTGACGCGCCTCTCCAGCGAGACGTTGCTCTTCTTGATGCGCGCCAGCTGCAGCTTGTCGCGATCGTAGAACTCCAGCTTGCGCGACAGCTCCTTCATCTGGCTCTTGGCGTGCTCCAGCGGCTCCTTGAGGCGCCGCGTCTCGGCGCTGGCATCGGAGGCGATGCGTTCGCTGCGATCGGTTTGGCGGCGCAGCTGCTCGATCTGCTCCTTCATGCTGCCGATGAGGGCCAGATTGTTGAGGGTGATGTCGTTGTAGTAGTTCTTCATGTCGTTGAACGCCAGGTCGTGATGGTCCTGCAGGTCCTTGATCTGCTGATTCTTGCGCTCCTCCACCTCGAACATTTGCGACTGATAGAACAGCTCCATCTTGGCGCGCTGCTCCCGCATCTTCTCCTCATGCAGCCGATCGTTGTCCTTGCGCTCGCCCTCAAACTCCAGACGCTGCTCGCTGCAATCGTAAACCTTAGAGATTGGGATTGAAGTGGAAAGTATCTAATACTCACAGCAGCTGCTCGTTAAAGTGCGACTCCAACTGGCGATGCTGCATGTCGCTGATCTCCAGGCGTTCCCGCACCATACGACGCAGCTGGCGCTTGTCGTTCTGCAGCTCGATCTCCTGCAGCACATGATGCTCCTGGGCCACCTTCAGCTGGGTCATCGCCTCCGCCCGCACCTCGCCCAGCTTGCTGTGGTTCTCGAACTGCAGATGCTTCATCTGCTGCATGATGTGCTTGGTGTCGATGTCGGCCAGATCCTGGGTGGCCTCGATCTCCTTGTCCTTCTGCTGCAGCTCGTACTTGGACTCCTCTGCACAATTACAGATATATATTCATGTCTGTTGATATTCGGGGGATAACTCACCTAGCTGCTGGCGCGTTATCTCCCAGAAGGTGCGGATCTTGTCGCGCTCCAGCTGAAAGTAATTGCGCTCCTCCCGCTCCCGATCCATCTCCGCCTTGAGGCGCAGCGCAAACGCCTCCAACTGATCGCGTGTCATCGAGGAGGTGTCGACGCCATCGATGAGCACTGGATGAAGGTAGCGACAGATGGGAAAAAATATAAAGAAAGATTTTAGGTTAGAATGAAGCTTCTTATATGGATAGATGAAGGTTATGTTATGGATGTTATATGTATGTATGAATTAAAAGAGATAAAGTTAAACATGCAAACATATTATGCAGATATAGATGAAAGGACAGTTGAACGATGAAGTTCATAAATTTATGTACATAAAACTGCTTATTGATGAAGTAAGTGAAGGAATACGATGGAAACAATATTGACACGGACGCACATTATAAGACTAAGATTAGAGATGAAGAAAATGAACACAAGATAATGTGCTTAACTGCCTTACCTTCTTTGACACAAAAAATGGGGAAGTTATCCTAAAAATTTATATTACTTTTATATAAATATTGCGTGCAGCTTTCGATATTTTAACCAGTTGTTTTGTAAACACAAGAGTTGCCACACAATTTAAACGAACGAATGGCCAACGGTCACACTGCTTGCAATAATTGGCCCATGTTGCCGTACTGGCTAATTCCTCATTTTGTTTCTAGATGGCGCTAACCTGCATTTTTGCATATCAAACGACAGAAAACTGCCGCCGCTAGAAGGCGCTTAAGTGCCAAAGGCTGTTAAATTGGATGTGCAGCAAACGTTATTATTTTCATACTAAATTGCAATATGATGCTAAGAAATTAATATTTAATGCTTTTATCTTCCCGATTTAATTTAAATAGAGGCATTCTACTGTTGTTGTTGTAATTAAAAATAAAATAGTTTACATTCTGGTACAAACAAGCAGGAAAATGAATATGAATAAAATATAATATATAGTATATGAAAAGTATGAAGATTAAGCGAAATGTAGAGATAATTAAAAAAAAACTGCTTAGAAAAAGATACAAATATTTTAAATAAAGACAAAGACAATTAGATGATGTTTGAGATTAAGGTTTACAACATAAGATTGTAATAATATATTCTTAAAATTGAAAATCAAGAGAGAGAAAGAGAGATCAAGGTGCATAAGATAAGATTATAAAATACTGTAAGAAATACAGTACATATTTACAAGGGTGAAACATAAGATTATAAAAAAATGAAATGAAGTAAGTATAAAAAAGATAAAGATAGATAAAGATTGAGACGGAAGTGAAATAAAATGAAATATAAAGATAAAAATGCAGTTGATGATAAGGATGTCGAGATAAAATTGATAGGGAAACTGGAGCCTGCTTTAACTTGACCTTATGAAAATTTAATAAGAATTGTCTTTTGGACTTTTATGGCTCTGTGCCTGTGTGTAAGTGTGTAAGTGTGTGTGTATGTGTGTGGGTGTGTGTGTGTGTGTGTGTATTTTAGCAGTGCACTCTTGTACGCATATGTGCAGCCTTTGCTGTAATTGGTTTGTGTAATTGGCATCGTTGGCCGGCTGCTGCCGAGTCTTTGCCACCAGCTGCCCCAACCTGCCCTTCATCCTCCACCCTCCACCCCTACCCCCTGCACCTAGTGGCACCCACTCCCCGCCCCCGCCCTTGCTTGTTGGGACGGCATTTATGCCCAGCAACCGCTGCCTGGGCATCCATAGAAACAATTATGTGCGTTAGAGGCCGATGGCTGGTTTGTTCAGTCGTGGAAATTAAGTGGACACATTTTTTTTGGTTTTTTTCTGTTTTTTGTTTTGTTTTTGTTGTTGTATTTTTGAGCGCTCGTTGCAGCGTCGGAGCATGTGGAGCCATCAGAAGGCCAGCTTGTGGTTACAGGCAGACACCAGGCGCGAGGCGCGAGGCACGAGGCACGAGGCACGAGGCACAATTAAATTGAGAGCATGTGTAGAACATGCATTTCGCCCATCGTATTTCTCTCTGGGCTTTCAGTTTAACCATCGGCATGCCGTTCTCCCCATATTTCGCTAGTTTTCCACTTGCCTGCTGGAAAAACCTCAGATGATCATTATTTGACAAATTGTGTTCCTAAACAATTCGGAGACTCGGCCTTGCTTCAGTCACTTTAATTATTTTATGGTCGCCAAGTTGAACTATTCTAAGTATACCAGAATTACCTGAATTCTATAAAAAGAATTAATTCCCAAGTTTCAAGCTGAATTTTGTGCTTGGAAACTACGACTTATATTTTAAACTGAGAAGCCTTCGAAATTAAAAAATATTCGCCTCAGTGTAATTTGAACCGAATTGAAATCCAAATTAACTAAATTAGATGCTACAATTACGCTAAGCTTGCCTTACATTTTGTCGAGTTTTATATGCAAAATTTTTAAATAAAATTCAAAATAATATTTGATCAATATTTTTAGCTACTTACCCGGCAGCTTTTTGCCTTTTTTGCCCTTTTTACCCTTTGGCGGCTGTATAAATAAAAAATATATATATTAATGCTATAAATAAATTACAGGGTATAACAACTGCTAGTTGAGCTAACGATATCGCATAATCTTAAATTTCTATTAATTCGATAACAATCGAAAAGAAGCAAGTGCTGTGCACCTAAAGCTGTTTACGTTTGCTGACGTATCAAAGGACACTGCGAGGCAGCGGCAGAGCAGCCAGAAGTGGCATGCCCCATGCTGCATGGCCAGACAGAGACACAGACAGAGCCGTAGACAAGGACAGCGTGCGGTAGTTAGGTGCAAGGTGAGGGCGGAAGGGGGCAATTGAGAGGGGGGAGGGGAGGGGCAGGCACTGGAGGACGCAGGACGAACGTCGCCGTTTTTAAATAATGTGATGGCGCGGCTTTCAAAACAATTTCACAACAGCTGTTGGCTTATTGCATATTTTATGACTGCAAATTATTCAAAAATTTTCGAAGCCGCTGCGTCTCGCCACGGCGCCTTGCCCCGCTGCCCCCTCCGCACCGCTCCCTCCTGCACACCCACCAAAAACACAACAACAAAAAATCTGCCGGCAAAAGGCGTAAAATTTTCATAAATAATAATAGTATATGTACATGCACACACACACACATACGCGCATATCTCTCTGTATATGTATCGGTATATATATATGTATATCTGGGTATATGGGGCTATATGTGGGTATACAAATTGTCGAAAATGGACAACAGCGACGCGGGGTATTTCTGCTGCTGTTGTTGAGATTTAACGCGTTGCACAATTCTTTAGCAATTTAACAACAGTAGGCACGAGGCACGAGGCAAGTCGGAGTCTGAAGGCGGCGGCAACATGCATATTATGTACGTATAACTGTAAATATACACTGTAAAAAACGCAGGCTCATTTCTGCAGACAGCAGTTTACGGTTTGATTATAAAAACCCGAACTGCAAATCACGACGAGAAGCATATCTAAACCAAAAAGAAGCAGTTTTGAAAAGATTTGTAATATTTCAATAATTACTTTAATGCAGCATATCTTCGCAGTTTCTTTTCCAATATTTAAAAAATCCAAAACAAACCTAATCAATAATCTAACCACGCTTTGTGCTTTTTAAAGTACTACAGGGCTTAAAAATATAAATAAATAAAATTACAAGAAAACCAGTTAAGACGGAGCTACAGTCGAGGTGTTCATACGGACAACAGACAGACAGACAGACAGACGGACAGACAGACAGACAGACAGACGGACAGACGGACAGACGGACAGTCGGACAGACGGACATGGCTATATCGACTCAGCTCGTCGACCTGAGTCAGAATATATATACTTTGTGGGGTCTACCACGCTTTCTTTTAGGTGTTACACACAGTTGTCATTTGCACTAAATTAATAGACCCATTTATTTTTTTAAAGTACAGGGTCTAAAAACAACAGGTAGAAAATTTGTAAGCTTTAAAATTGGCGGGATTTTTATTTAATACTACCTTAAAATTTTTGCAATTATTTGTAATATAATAAATAAATTGATGAAGTGATTGCTAATTTGAAATAATTAGTTGTTTTTTAAAAAGTCGCGTATGCATTGCTTGGCTAGCTGCGGTTCTTTTCTTTCAGTGTATATGTTGCATATAGTTTGTGTGTGTGTGTGTGTGTGAGTGTGTGTATGTCTGTGTGCGTAGTTATGTATAGCATTGTTGCAGCACAACAGCCTGGCTTGGCATGAAAAATTGAATGTGCCCATGCAGCGCCGGAGTTGCAAGAGGGCAGCCGCCAGATGGCGACAGCCGAAGAGTGCAGCAGAAAGCGCGCGATAAAAGCGGCAAAAGGGGCTAAAGGCGGTGCGGGTGGGCGGGGGGCAGTGACTGGGCCAAGCATAGTTTAGCTGCC
Organism: Hypselothyrea guttata; assembly: GCA_035045125.1. Lineage (NCBI taxonomy): Eukaryota > Metazoa > Arthropoda > Insecta > Diptera > Drosophilidae > Hypselothyrea > Hypselothyrea guttata. The sequence continues at coordinate 198,035 of JAWNNJ010001046.1, forward strand.
TTATCACAGATGCGTCAAAAGCGACAACACGACAATGTGAAAGATGTTGGCCAGTGCTCAGCAGCAGAAGCGGCATCTGTTGTTGTTGTTATTGTTGTTTCTGTTACTGCAGCTGCTTAAGCTACTTATTTGTATACCCTGTACCCATTGAAAATGGGTACAATAGGGTTAATCACTTTGTGGAGGCCCGATAGACCTCAAGTGGTATATATGTGTAATATTGATCAAGACGAGTCGATATGACGATGTCCGACCGTCTATCTGTCTGTCCGTATAGATCTCACAAGCTATACGGGCTAAGCAACATTTTGGATATTTAGGTTCTCCTATGCAGTAGAAAAATTAACTTTTTTTAAGTTCAATACTCCTCTCCCAAACAGCAGCGACACACACTTTTAATAAGGCAAGATGTCCTGAGTTACATTACGATCGGATAAGAAACAGCGAAGATATGTGTCAGACAATTTGCTTAACTGGTTAGAGAGCTAGCTGACGGTTACATCCGACTGTAGCCTTTCGACCGTCGGATCTGCTGCGTCCCTTCTGGTTTCATTTCTCTTAAATAAGTGCCAGCTCAAAGGATTCATTAGCTGAACTAGCAGAACTGAGAACTGCCTGCCCCCAAGTGTGGATGCAACACTTACCATTTTCTTGCTGTGTGTTCAATGCAGATTTTCCTCGTGGATTTTCTTTGGGAATGAAAGCAACGTTGCCGCTTTGTGATTGTTGTGCTGCCCAGTTGAATTTTGTTGTTTGACGGTTGCCAGCGTCTCCTGAGCCGGTTGCCAGTGGTTACCTTTGCCCCGAGCGACCGTTGTGCGGTATTAACAATTTTATTTAGATTCCCAATCGATGCGTGTGTGTGTGTGTGTGTGTGCTGCTTTTGTGTGATTTTCTGAATTTTTTGATCAATGACGAAATTCCAGTCTGGCAGTCTGTGTGGCAACACTGTGAAACTTATGCTATCACTCGTTTCGAACTGACAACTAAGTACTTGCTAACTAACCAAGTAGCACTTACTACATTTTGTGCCACTTGGGGGCAAGCCACAACTTCAAAACTTATTCCGAATGCCATCAACAGGCAGCAGCAAAACGCATAGCGTTATGGGTTATGGCTAGGCGATACCCTGTAATTGCGACTAATGTATTTTTAAATAAATAAACAGTGTAAAAAGCTGCAGAAAAAAACCGCCATTGAAAGAAAAGTTGAGGCACTTTTTAATATACTAATTCTTGACTAATCTCTTTCTTTCTCTTATTAAATTTAAAATTATTATACATATTAAAAAAAGCCCAACTATCAATTCCATTTGCTTTAATATACCCGATAATACCAGCAATATAGGGTTTGCAAAAAAGAAAAATGCCCAAACGACAAACGAAATTGAAATGCTCGTTGAAGAAGTCAACGGCTGCCCGATAAAATTGCCAGCCAAAAGCGTTTCGAGTCGCATAAATATGCCCCGGCTGCCGGCGTTTGTTGTGCCCCTTGCAAACCACCCCCCCCCCCCCCCCACTACAGCCCCTTCCTTCCACTCATCATCCTTTACCACTTGGCCACTGGTCAGGGTTATTTGGCTGTTAAACAGCGCACGTTTTGGATGCATTTGCAGTGGAGTTGCAAGAGAGCAACTCGCACAGCAACTACTAAATTACACTCATTATTGTTTGGGGGGGATTTTCTTTTCCTTTTCAGACCCTGTACTTTAAAAAAGTTCAAAAGGGTCTATTAGGTTAGTGCAAAGGGCAAATATGTGTAACATCCGTTACAGACCCCACAAAGCATGCATATTCTGCATCAGGATGGCCAGCTGAGTCGATATAAACACCTAGATCTCGTAAGATATAGAGCTAAGGACACCCATTTTGGTAGTTCGGTTTTCCTATGCTGAGCGCCGAACAAATTTGTTTTAGAATCAGAGATATTTACCTTCCTTCTTTCCAACCCTAACCTCAAGAAACCTTAGCAGCTACAATTTTAAAGCTACAAACTTGTAATTTGTGTAAGAACCAGCGAAGATATGCAACAGACAATTTGCTTGACTTGATTGCGGAGAGAGGGGTGGGAGAGGTTAAATTGAAACTGTGTGTGAGGCAGCGAAGCAGTGATTATGGAAACACACAGTGCAGGGTTTGCTACTGTCGGTTCCGCCCGACTGGTGCCCTTCTTTTTACATTTCGAAAATTATATATAAATTATTAAGTCATTAAACAGAGGCAACGGAGGCGGCTGCATTTCTTGTGCATTTAGCGTTGATTAATTAAAGTTGCCGCTGCTTTGGTTTGTATTAAAGCGCTCAGCTTTGATTAGATCAGGAGACAGGAATGCTGCTAAAAAACTGGATGGAACTGCTTCAGTCGTAGGCAGCTTTAAGAAGATGCGGCAGCTGTAGTTGTAGAGGAAAAAGGGAAGAGGAGCAGAACATCAACAACAACGGCAACAGCAACGAGTTTGGCGCGAATATTTCACGCCTTAATTCATATGCCACTGGGGCAGGCAATTGAGCGTGTAGCAGGCAGAGAGCGTGGCGGCTGGCAGGTGGAAGACAGAGCGGGAGAAGGGGGCTTGGGGCAGGGAAAACTGCGGAAAATTATGCGCAGCTTTCTTGGCGGTTGTGTAAACAGAAGCCTCGAAATAAAAAGGATATTGCTGCTACGCCAGTTGCTGTTGTTGTTGCTGTTGCCGGTTAAATGCTTTAATTGAAATTAATAACCGCAGCACAGAAGTGCCACAGCAGGGGGCAGGCAGCCAGGCAGCCAGCCAGCCAGCCAGGACACTTGCCACAACTGCCCCGAGACTGTGAAAATTTCCAATTGTTTTCATTAAAAGTCAATTTTTGGCAGGCAAAACGTGAAGGCAACTTTGGGCAACCCTTCAACATTCTTAATGCCCCACGGCCTTGCCTAAGTACTGCTGACTGCCGGGTGGGCAGGGGGCAGGGGGCAGGGGGCGTGGCAATGGCGATGCCGCATAATTTCGGTATTGGCAGATGCTGTTGTCCATGGGCCATTGCACGGCTAACGGTAACTGTTTGTAACGGTAACGGCTGCCAAGGGTCATGCGACCGCCTTGCTTCGACGGCTCTGATTGAAACAGTGAACAGTGAACAGGAAGAAGCAGAGTTTGCTTTCAGATCTAGATTTCAAAATACAATGATTAAGTTTTTGCCAGCCTTTAAATAGCCAAAAAAAAAAACCCCAAATTTGTTTATATGCTTGATTTTAAACAGGCGCTTTAATGCTCAACTTGAGCTTATGATTCGGTTTGAATATGCCCAGCTGAGTGCATCACACGACCGCTAGATGGCGCCATTTGCTTGGCTGTTGCTGCCTGTCAAAAGTTACTGCATAACTTCTGAGCTCATTATGCGATTGTGCTGAAATTTGCAGCACAGTCGTATCAAATGTTGATGTCTGTGTGGCATTAATACGTAACTGATACGCTCACAGTGCCAGCAGTTATGCAGTTAGTTTTCAGCAGGAGAGGGATTAGAGTTGCTCTGTGACATACAGCTCGATTTAAGTGGCAATAGCAACTTGCTTATGGTCTAAAACAGTGCAGAAAATGGAGATTGTTGTTCTACTTTATCTTGTAGTTAACTGGATTTGTGTTTAGTAACCTCTCACAAAAGTGTCGCGCATGTATCCCCTGGAAGTGTTGATTCTCTCGAGGTTGATTTTGGTTGGTTTTAATTTATTTTTGATACAAAGTTCAGTTGATAATACATTTTTTAAACAATCTGCCAACTACATATCTTTCTGGCGACACATAGAAGACACTTTTTACCAAATGGTGAGCAGGCTGAACACTAAAGCATGATCTACACTTGGTTGATTAAAGCGAACTGTATATAGGTATATATATTTCACTTGCTATCCTACTCATCATCTCTAGCTCTCTCTCTCTCTCCCTCTCTCTCTCTATTCTCTATTTCTCTCTGTTGGAGCGGACAAGCGTGCTGAATGCGGTTGCAGAAGTTATTTGCTGTGTTATTTTCAGTACAGTTTCCGCTCTGCTCAGAGAACGGACATCCTGTTGTGTTTGAGAGTTAAATTTGCGCAGCTGCTTGAACTAACGGCACTAACGGTACTAACAGCTCTAACACTCTTGTCTCTTCCACTGCCCCTCTGCTGGGAATACCAGCACTTGCCACACTGCATGTTGCAATTGCCACTCGTTGACAATCTGTGCAGGAATTTGGAATATCTAATTTTCCTTTTTTTGTTGGCATTTTTGGAATTTTATTTTTTGGTTTTCACGAAACTTTTGACTTTAGTCTATATAAGTATTTGCATAGCAAGCAGCTCATGTCAGTCTGCGTGGCATACATAAATCTCTATCTTTATACCCTGTATATCTATCAGTATATATGTATATATATTCTTGATCGGAACCCGAATATGCAAACTTACCTGGGCAGCCATTTGGGGCGTAATGAAAGCATTGACATGTAATAAATATATTTGTCCTTTATTTGTAGAATTTCTCTTTTCGTTTTGTCGTAATTTCATTATATGCAATCATATATAGTATATATTATATGGTATATTTCCGTCTGTATATAACTATGTAGGTATGTATATATATATATATTTATATATATTTATGCAAGTGTGTATATATAAGATATATGTTTGATTTAATACATGTATATTATATGCTCATTGTTCTGTTTTCAACGCTAACTGTACTTTTGTATTGGTGTGTGTGTCTGTGTGTGTGTGTTTTTTTTAATGTCCTCAGGGTTGTTATTATCATTACCTTTAGTGAATTATTATTTTAATTATTTCGGTTTATTTAAATTAATTTGTAATGCTCGATACTTATGCGCGTATTGTAGTCGCCAAATTCATTAACGCATGTATTATATAATTATTTAAATTTAAACGTACATAATTTAATTAATTGCATTCGCCTCTTTATGTACACGCCCACATACCAACACATACGCGAATCTTTGTGTATGTATCTGTATATACGAGCATTGCCTATATACAAATTTATTTTTGATTAAGCTGTATGACCCATAACCATTTTCTTCAGATATATGCGCCTATATCATTTCTTCCCTAGCCTCTACTATCTCAAGTACTTCCAGCACTCTCTATAGTTTGTATCTTATCCCATCTTATATATATATATATATATATGTATTCCAGAAACACTGATTTCGTTTTCAATTGGAAATTCTTTAATTTACACGTGTATATATATACTATATATACCTATGACATACATTTAGATATAGGTTTGTTTAGGTTCTTCAACTTGCTAAATACATATGTATAGGGTTTAGTTTCCATTGCTGCAGCATCGATTATACAAGTATACGTTACTTTATAATACCACCATATGCATAGCAGGTATTATCGGATAAATACTCTTGCTGGGAGCGATAAAAGATAACGGGAATAATAGACATAGAACTGATATGGATAGAACTGATATACACCATTATAATTTGAAATTTGATATTTAAAAATGTTATTTTATTGTATTATTTATGTCCAAATAGATGAGATTGGACAACGAATTTTTAAATTCTCTTAGAATATATTATTAAAAAATAATTAAAGAAATAGCAAAGTGATAATTTTTTGATAGTTTCGGATTATTTAATGCTTCAAAACAGATTGGAAAACTATGTTAATGGGCTTCAAAACCTTTTTCATATAATATTTTCGACATTTGAAACTTCCCAGCAAGAGTATTCAGAGTTCGGCCAGCCGAAGGAATTGCTGTTATATGTTTAATGTCAGCTAATAATGGCACATAATATTATTGTTTGGCAACTGCTTAAAGTCGTATTCGTATAAATATTTCTCTATATACGCTTTTATTGTAACGTATATAATTAAGTACTTAGTAAATCTAACACTCAAAAAAAAAAAGATAAACGTTTTTATCCTTTAACGATCTGAAGCGCAAACCGTTTTAACATTTTGAACAACCTTGTTAAATATTCATATATTTAATTGTAGTTTCCCTCACATTAATAATTAATTATTTCGATAATTGTGTGGATGATTTTATACATATTGTTGAGTGTCGTTCGAGCACAAGTATAATAAACTTAGAACTAAGTGCTAACTGCTAACTGCTAAATGCTAAATGCTGAATGCTGAAAATGCCATTCGTTTATGTTTTCATTGCTGATAGCAAACCGATTACCCTAAACAAAATTTCCCTCTCAATTTCTAAAACAATATCCATTTTCATTTCGCATTTCACATTTTCCATTAGGCATTTCACATTTTCCATTTGGCTTGTGTCGTGTTTGTGTTTATTATTTTAGAAGCCCAAAAAACAATGAAGTTCTTAATTAAAATGCAGCTAGTTGTAAATAAGTAAACAAACACAAAGCTCAACGCCTCAAACATTTGAGCAATTGTTCTATTGAGAAGAATGAGAGATTGACAGTTTGCCAGATTGTGGCATTGAATGCAGCGTTTCTTACACTTGTGGCTAGAAGTATAATTTAATTTACCTAAAAACTTTACAACAATAAAAATAAAAGATATATTTAAATTTAAACGATAATTTTAAATTAAGAAACTAATTATGCAGTAAAGATAGATAATAATTATCATAATTATAATTGTAAATAAATGTTTTTTCTTATTAATTCTATATGAAAAGTAATAATAATTGATACATTTAATAAAATAACACAAATGATTAATACACAATTTAAAACAAAAATATACACAAATATATTTATTAATATTAAAAGAAAAGAAAAACTTCTTTTTTAAATTTTGCAATTGTAAAGCAACGTATAATTCGATAACTGGAGGTGAGAAATTTGGGCTCTACGTCTAGCAATGGGAGATTTTAATATTTGTAAAATTACTATCTGACCAAAGCCAAATTTTTCCATTAAAAATCAGAAAAGAAAAACAATTAAAATATTACATTCAATATAATATAATATAATAATCTATAACAAGTTAGAAACAATTAATTAATTGAATGAAAAATAATACATATCTGTAAGGGATTAAAATTGTTTATGTTATGCGAACAAATTCAAAAATTATAACTTCGATAAAAATGTTGTAATGAGTTGTGAGCATTAGTTTTGAGGGAGAAAACATTTCAAAATAAATAAAAATTAATACACAAAAACATATGAAGAAAAGAGAAGAAGAGTTGCCAATAATAATAAGCAAAGTAATAATAAATCTTCAAATTAAAATAAGATCGAAATGCTATAAATAAATGTCAGCAAATGTAAAATTAAATGAGTTTTGAATAATGCTGGTTTTCCCTACTCGCAGCTAAAATGCATCGGATGCTTAAAAATAATTGCACTGGAAGGCAACAATGCCATATTGAATGGAGTTGATTAAAAAAGCAGGCAGTCAGAAAAGCCTTTGCCCTGTGGTCCTTTTAATGCGACACAAAATGCTGACAACAACTGACATGTCTGTCTCAAATGTCAAGTGTTATGTATATATGTATGTATATATATGTAAATGTGTGTGTGTGTGTGTGTGTGTCTGTGTAGCACTCTTAGCTGCACAATTAAATGTGCAACATGCCACAGCAAAGGTAACCTGAAGCAGCTATAATTGAATTGGAATTTGAATTTTCGCATTTTGAATTTCAAGTTGATGCTGCTGCTGCTGCTGCTGCTGCTGCTGTTGTTGAGCAGTTTGTAATCTTGTATGCCTTGATTTAATTTTTATAGCATTCAACTTGTGGCCAACGATAAGATTACAAGCTGCAAGTGGCAGCTGCCTGCTTGCCACAGCCGCAGCCGCAGCCTGCCTCTTGTTTTCTTTTTGTTTGTGGCACAAACTTTGAAGGCGACACAGACACACACAGTTGCATGCAGCACATTTGGTTTATTAAATCAAAAAACTTGAGTACATTTTTCCCAAAACAAAAATGTAAAATGAGCGCCCAGCTCTGCAAGTGTGTGTAAGTGTGTTGGTGTGTGTGTATGTGTGTGTGCCACAATACAACTTGATTGCCATTTGTTTTAAGCAAATTGTACTGCTGCTGTAAGAGTGCGGCAAATGTTATGCGGCTAACTGGCTGCACATAACAAGCGGACACACACACACACACCAACACACACACACACACACACCATTACACACACACTCACACAGCATACACATAACCAAGTAAGACGCATTCAATTAAACTTCCGCCAAACATGAAGCACTTGCTGCCAGCCGCTTGTTGCTTACCCCCAGCCCTGCCACACCAGCCCCTCCCCCCCACCAACCCCCTCAACCCCAAACACTTGAGCTGTCAGTCAGCCACTTGCTGCTGCTGCTGCTGCTGCTGCTGTTTGCTGTTGCCTGAAGGTTATAAAATAAACATGTTGCCACACACCAAATTTAAATAGATACAAGTTTGTGAGCGCATAAAACAATAAACCGCAGTAATTTAACAAAAAACAAAAAGCAGAGAAAAAACCCTCACAGAGAGACAAAGCGCTGAAAAGAGCGCTACAAAAAAATAAGCAACTGAAAGCAAGCAGAAAACCAGGCTGAAGCAAGACAAGCTGCCAAGGCATATATGTGGCCAACTCTCTCTCTCTCTCCCTCTCTCTCTCTCTCTCTCTCCTCTCTCTCTCTCTCTCTCTCTCTCTCTGTGTGAGTGTGCGAAATTAAAATACAATTTAAAAGCACCAAATAGAGCAATTAGGCGGCCATTTCTTCTAGAACTCAACGAAAGCCTCTTGAAAAGCAGCGTTGCCAATTTTGCAAATGTCGCAATAAAGGGCTTAAAATAAGTAAATAAATGCTTCGAAATTGATTAAAAAATGCAATTTATACAAGCAATTAATCTGAATCAGAATAAAAAATAATTGTAAAATGTATATACTTCTAGAACTCAACGAATGCTTTTGAAAAAGCTGCACTGCTAATTTTCCAAATATGGAAAAAAGCAATACGTTTGAAAAAAAATTTGAAAATTTCTAAATGCCGATCAGCTTTAGAGAAAGAGAGAGAGAGAGAGAGGAAAAAAAGAGAGACAGACGGAGAGAGAGAGAAAGAAACAGAGATAGAGAGAACAAGGGAAAGAGAGACAGATAAAAAAGAAAGACTGAGAGAGTTTCTTCTGTATTCTTGTGTTGCTCAATTTTTATTGAGAAAAAAACTGTTTTTGGCGAAAAGGGCACCAAAAAATTATTAAAAAAATGTTAAAAAGAAATCCAGAATACAGCTTAGTAATTAATTTTAAAGAATTTCCTTGGTTTTTCAAAATAATCTTGCGATCACAAGCCTATAAATCTCACAAGCTATAATAGTAAGTAATTTATTGTTACGGTTTGAATTGAATTATTGAGAACTGTTGTGCAAGATATGCTGAAGCCGAGTGCGTCCGACTGATCGATTTTGCTGGCAAATGCACTTCAAACCAGCCAGAACTGGCGGTAAAAAGGCGGACTTGACAGCACTGCCGAGCTGTGTTCATATTGTACTCGCAGATGTATTGTAAAAAGCGCTCAACACATTGCAAACTTCATTACAAACCGGAACAACTTAAGCAGGCGCCTAGGCACAATCGTAAGTACATACGTATGTAATACACAGTGTAGCAGAGGGGGGTGGGAGGTCGTTGGGGGGGGGGGTGTAGGGGTAACACATGCTGCCTATAGTATTTTGAGGCTTTTGTAGTGTCTTGGCCCATATAAGACAGACTACGCTACAACAATGATAACAAAAGATGCGCGTTTACAGGCAGCAAAGTGCCAGCAGCAGCTAACAACAGCAACAACAACAGCAACAACAACAGCAACAACAACAGCAACAACAACAGCAACAACAAGAGGCACAAGAACAAGAGCCGGAGGGGCAAGGCATTGTAGTACGTGCAGTTGTTGATAGATGGCGCTTTGCTGTGGCTAGAACTCTTGTTGCTGCCGCCTGTTTTTGCTTTTGTTGCCGCATCGCCTTGTAATTTGAAACACTTGTGTCAATGTGCCACACCCCACCCCCTCCTCCCATCGCAACATGCAAACCAACTGCCCCCTCCCAGACCCATTTGTTGTTGTATGTAAAAAGTTGCCACAAAACTCGCATGTTTTGCTATGTTGTTGCTGTGGTTGTGCCTCAGCGTCTTATTATCATCATCAGTGGCAGCTTTTGGCGGTTTTCTATGCACACACACACACACAAACGCACAACTGGCATAACACAAACTGAGGCAGCAGTAAAAGCAGGGAGACATGAAGAAAGGGGCGTGGTGGCTGGGGAGGGGGGGGGGGTTAGTTGCATGTTGTGTGTTGTCATCGGGCGTCTTGTCGACGAAACAGTAAAATTCACTTTGCCAAAAAGTTTTCATTTCATTAAAAAGTCTCTGCATGTGTGCGTCTGTGTGCGTGTATGTGTGTGTCGCTTACTGGCAAGCAATTCATCAAACCAAATACAGTTACCACACACACACACACACACGCACACACACACACGCATACCTTCATGCTAAACTAACGGACTGACAGCTCTATGAAAGCGAGCAGCAGTCGCCAGTGCTTATTATACCCTGTGATCTACGGCAGCAGGCAGGGCGTGCTGTTTATCAATTTTAGGACAGAAACACAATAACCGAAAAATTGTTTCTCTTTGGCAGGGATCGCAATTGTTATATGTTAAAAAATCACTTTTATTTTAACTGAATTGTAAATTAGCGTTAAAAAGTAATTTTAAAATAAATATTGGAAATAAAAGTTTTATACTTTTCCTGAATCGCCGTTAAAAAATAGAATATTTGTGTTATTTGCACTCGTCGCCGATGTTTTTTTTTTTAGCTTCAATTTTTTTAAATTTATAATTATTATTTGCGATCCCTGCTTTTTGGCATACAATTTTTGTTATAATATCCTTTGAATTCTGAGCTTCTTTTTTCGAATTTCAATTGTCCGTCTTTAAATTTGTAAAAATGCCGAGGTTTATTTAATATTATGCCATTTCCATGGCTAATCAATATAATCGCTGAATACCTAATCAAAATTAAAAAGACCAAGACAATAATATCTGTCGTAATTTTTTTTATCAACATTTGTTTTTAATCGAAATACTTATTGTCTGTAGCATAAAAATCAGTTCATCATCATAAAGCGAACATCTAAAACCTGCATTTCGGAAAGTAACTTTGGAGATCGATGCGATCAATTGAAAACTCTTGAAAATATTTTTACTTTTTTCCCTGCTCTCCTTTTTTATAAAATTTTTAGTATTATTTTAACGCAGGTATTTTGTTTTTGGAAGAACGGACCGAGGCAAGCTTTGATTGGTAGCGCTTACAGGGTATGCGTGCGTCGGGCACTGGCGCCCTATTGCCCTGCCTTTGGACTTATCATGCTGCCAGTTGTAGCCGCAACAGAAACTGCCAAAAAGATGTTCGCCCAGACAGCGAGCTGTCTCTCTGCCACGCGCTGCCAACTGCGCTGCCAACTGCATTTTGGGCAAAGTTTTTAACCTTTTGCATATGCATGCGCTAACAGCGCCAGCTGCAATCGGGTGCGGACTGAACTAGCGGGTAAACGGGTAAACGGGTAAACGGGTAAACGGGTAAACGGGCGAACGGGCGAACGAGCAAGAAAATGGCTCAAGTTGTTGGAGCGTGCATTTGGCTTGTGCTTGTGTTGGTGCGCGATGTCTGCTCTGATGAAAGCTGCTTGAGCTCACACACACACACACACGCACATGACTGAGCTGTCCGCTTAGCTGAAAAATGAACGGCAGTCGTCAGATCTGAAGCCAGCAGAGATAAGTGCACAGTCAAAGAAAGCGCGATGGCGAGAGAGAGTGAGAGTATTGGAGAGCGTAAAAGCGCGAGAGCGAGAGTAAGAGTTGCCCTCCAACCAGTGCTGCTCATTTTTTGAGAAAAAAACTGTTTTTGGCACGAATAGCATGACAATAAAGCTAACATTTTGCAAGAAAACAATGATCACAATCTTATACAGCTCGCATGTTTTTCACAACATTTAATATTTGAAATGTCGAAATTTTTGAAATTATTGTCGCGTATTATAAACAGAAATCTCTTTAGGTTTTGGCTAGAGCTGTTTTTTAAATCTGCCAAATCAAACCGTAGGTTACACAGAAGATTTGCAAATCTCATTTGATGGCAAAATGGCGGAAAACGAGAACGGAAAAAAAATTGTCTTTTGTTTGTCAACTCTGTCGAATAAATCTTTCGCTTTTTACTACATTCGCTTTTTACATTTGCACGCTTCCGATGATATTTTGCTTTCAATTAAAAAAATATAAATTAAAACAATTACAATAGGTCGATAATTATTTCTTATTTTAGCATTAATTTTGTAAAATTTTAGAAAAACCTAACAAAAAAGCTTAAATAATTTTATAAAAAACAATTTCAATTTGAAAAAAATTCCGGCAAATGCTCTTTAAAATCAGCCAGATTGGATGGGAAAAAAAGCTGATTTGGCAACACTGCATGCACAATTATGTATGTGTGTAAGTGAGTTTGTGTGTGCGTTTATCTGCGCTGCAGAAATATGACATTTAATTTGCATAAATTATGCGCGTTTGCCCAGGCTGCTCGGCCCTTTCCGCTAAGCAGTTGGCTAGAAACCAGCCAAAAGTTTTCGAGCACCGGAAATCTTTCATTTGTAAGCTAAAGAAATGATTGTTGTTTCCTGTCGCTGCTTAAAGCACAGAGTACAACCCTTGATTAATGTCAATCAAAGTGCGAAAAGCTAAAAAAAATAATAATACACGTGAAAACAAATCACAAATCAAAAGTTTCGACACTTTTCTTTTAATTGACTTTCCATTTGTTTTGTCGTTTCCATTTCAATTCTTTTAATTTTTTTTATATATTTTTTTTTGGGTCGTGTCCTTGAACATTTGAGGTTTGTTGGCATATAAATCGAGTTAGGAAATTAACTTTAGCCAATTTTTTTTTAACAATTGTTAGCACAGAAGGGCAAACGAAATTTGAATTTTTTCTTTTTAATGACTTGGGCTATCTGGCGCAAATAAATGTGCTGAAAAATAAATGAGAAATGCTGGAAAAATGTGATTTAATCTTGATGCAAGTTTTCGGATCTGAATATATATATTATTTATATTTACATATATTGTAGTAGATATATCAACGGTTTTTATTTGATTTTCTGGCAGTTCTCACATTTATTACAAATTCGCAAGTTTTCCTTATTTCAACTTTAGAACTTTTACAACACTGCACAATGTTTTATTTTATTTAATTTTTTGCGAATTTAAAGGATAGACATTACATAAGTTTATCAATTAACCTTTGCTAACTTTAATTATTGATTTAGCTTTTGTTTTGGATTTGCCTTTAAATTCAAGAGTTTCAGTTTATTTCGTTCAATGCTTCAAATATTTCCAAGTGATTATACATATGAAACATTTCTAAACTAATATTAACAAGGTCATGAATACAGTTTGTAACTACATAGATCTTAAATACCTATTATGAGGCCTTTTCGCTTTTACAAAAAACGTTTATCTTTACAGTTCAGTTGGTAAGTATACAGACAGTTTGCAAATTGTTTTTTATTCACTTAATCTTATGACAGCAGCTGAGAGAGGTAAGTGAATCAAATATTAATCATTGAGAGGAGCTTTCATTAAAAGCTCTGCTAATTAGAGTTTGTAGAACAAGGTTTTTTCAATACATCTTTTAAAAAGTTAAATTCTGTGGCAATACATAAAAGTCTAGCAGAAAAGCACAATAAGAACTTAAAGCTCGCCAAAGTGCTTCAACAGAACTTTGTTACAACACTGAATAATTGCTTTACTATTTAAAAGTTTCAATATTTAAATATTAATATAAAATATTAATAAATAAATTTTGTTTTGTTTTTAATATATAAATTTAATATATTTAAACTTCACTTAATCAGCTTGAACTATAATTATTTTAAATGAAAGCTTAACTAGACAGAACTTAGGGACTTTATAATTGCCGTAACAGAGAAGCTTTTGAAAAGATTTTTCTTTACACAAGAAGCATGCATTAAAATAAAGTTATTAATATTAATTTAGCAGAGCTTAAAAGCTTTATTTGGAGGATTTGAAGCTACCGCTTTCAGCTAGTGTCAACTGAAAAAGCCCCATAAGGTATGCTATACGCAACACACATACTTGTATGTGTGCGCGCGTGTGTGTTTGTGTGTGAGTGTGTGTGTAAATATGATTATACACTTAAACTAAATCTGCAGCTAGTTGCAGAAGACGCTGTCTTGCGACAGATCCATGTAGTTTGTTGCACAAAAAAACTACAAACACAAAAAAAAGTCATTCAACATTTGCACCTACTTTGTTTGTATATGTGTGCGTGTGTGTGTGTGTGAGAGTGTGAGAGTGTGTGTGTGTCTAGTACACTACTGCCAGCATGTATTATAACAGTCTGAGCGCCACAAGTAAGCCGGACAAACCCATTAAGAGCGGCTGTCGACAGTGGGGCAAGAGCCAGAGGGGCTGGTGGGGGTGGCGGTGCTGCTGATTGTGGGGCAGCCAGGCGCGAAGTGGCGCGCCGCCAGAGCTCAGCTCGTTGTTGTCCATGGGTGGCATGCCAGAGTTGCCACCGACACCGCTGCCACCGTAATAGGTCGGCTTACGGGTATTGCCGGCATTGGCGATGCCATTGCCAAAAGCCAACTCGATGTTGTTGCCGTTGGCGTTGGCGTTGCCGTTGGCATTGGCATTGCCACCGACAGCACCGCCGCCTTGGCCCGCACCGGAGGGGCCAGAGTTGCCACCGAGCTGCGTCTGCTGTGTGTGATGATGGTGCTGATGCTGCTGATGCTGATGCTGGTGCTGATGGCCACCGCCGTTGGGCTTATGTGTTGGCGGCTTATTGCCGCTGGTGTAGTAATGGTGCGGCGATAAGGGCGGCATGCCGGCAAATTCGCCATCCTCGAAATCCTCGGCGGAACCGTAGAGCTCCTCGTCGTCCGGCTGGTAGGTGACTTTGACTTGTTGTTTCAGTTTTAAAATGTCATTGGCATCCGTGTCGGCGTTGCCGCCGGCGTTGCCAGCGTTGCCACTTCCTTTGCTATTTGAGGGATTTTTACGATTCGGTCCGGGGATTTCTGTCGTGAACGAGAAACGGCGGAAATGTAACGGTAACGCTAACGCTAACGGTAACGGCAGTAACAGTAACAGTAACAGTAATTGAAACAAAGCTGCAAATACCTTTTGCATCATAGCTCTACATCCATTCCCATCCCATCCCATCCCATCCCCCTACATGCCCCTACATCCTCAAACACATACATCCGGCGAATATGTGTCGCGTTTATTGTCCATAAACTACGGCTCACATTACGTTCGTACCTGCCCCTTATCCAACTCCCCGTCCCCCACTTACCGTAGAGTCGGATGCTGCTGTCAACTTCCCCGAGCGAGTTCTTCGCAATGCAGCGGTAAGAGCCGACATCGTCCTTCTGAAATTTTCGCACTATCATCGACATCTTCATCTCGTACATGCTCTGGGAGTTCTCCTGCACATAGTACTTGCCTGAGGAGACAATCATTTCACCTGTTGATTGAAAAGCAAAGCAAGATTTTAGACTTATATATATAATATTATTGAAGTCATCCCTTCAAGCCGTTCGCCTCGACTGACGAGATCTTTTACCACAGACATACGCTTTCAAATTCAGCTGAAAAGTAGGTTTGCTGAATGCTATAGTCGGGCGCAACTGACAGGAGTATGCCCTGCACCCTACATATCAACCTTTTTCCTCTGGCAATGATTTTAATTATTTATGCGCTTTTGAAATTAACCGGATCTGTGTATTGAACACAATTAGCACCTTCAGTTTAAAAGTGGCTACACCAATCACTAACCCCATTTCTATGGGTACAGGGTATTTAAGTGCGTATAAAATATATAAATAAAAAAAAAAAAAACAAATAGGAGGTGCTTGAGTTCAATTCGAACCCGGAACTACGGGGTCTCAGTTCAAGCGTCTATTCACTAGGCTACTGAGTTCATTGCCAGAGCATCGAAATGTCGTTTGTGATTAGTTGTTTAATAAACTGCATATTTAGAAAATATGTAAAAAAAAATAAAAATTAAATCATTGGCGTATGCATGCGTCTTACAATAAACATAAATAATAATAATAATAATAATAATATAATAATAATATCTAGCATTTGTTGTTATTTGATATTCATGCATTGGCCACAGTTCCCTTTTTTTTTGTGCACTGTAAAGTGAGAATTCTCTGTTCACTGTTAAACCACACACAATTCTAATATAGATGGCGCCATCAGAATATGTGCTCCTCCAATTTATTCAAATATTATTGACAAAAAAGATTGTGATGCATACGAAAACGCAGCCATAGAATATATAAAATACATCCTCGTATTCCAATTGATAATTTACAATCCAATGTAATTTATTATATATATTTATACATATTTATTCATGCATGCACTGGCGCCATCAGTGGCTGGTGGGCTGTGGCAGGTGGCAAGCAGTGCATGCATACACGTGCAAGCAGTGCAGCCGCCACATGCGCAAGCGCTGCAAGCTTTGATAAGTTTAAGCCAGAAAGAAAACAAACAGAAAGAGATATTATTTAAATATAGTAAGTATGTAAGCTTGTGTGGAAAATTGCGCAAATTGCGATATCTCAACTGGCGCAAAAGCTCGTTCTGCTGACAACGACAAGCAGAGCAGAAAGCAGGGCACAGTAGGCAAAGAAAGCAGTAGAGCAAAGTAGTTCAGAAAGCAGTGCAGTTGTAGATTTGTAATTTTCAATTCCATCCTTAGAATTCCCAACCTGTCGTTCGGCTGTTTGATAGTTTAAATAGCGCAAACTCGGAGCGTTCAATCGGTGGTCCGTGGTCTACAGCACAAAGGGTTGGCCACATCCCCGACTAATTGTGGCTTATAGATTTAAGCCAAACTATTAGTCTTAAGCAAAAAGTTAGAATATCCCCAACCCTTACTTACCCACCACACAAACACACTCAAATGAATGGCATGTATGTATGTATGTATAATGTGAGATCAAGAAATTAGTAATTAGTAACGACGAAACAGAACCTAATGCAATGCTGTAGACCACACCGGGAGATGTTGCCCTGATCACCTTTTTTTGTTTTTTTTTATAAATTATAAATTTTGTTTTATTAAAAAAATCTCGCGATAG
This sequence comes from Hypselothyrea guttata, assembly GCA_035045125.1. Lineage (NCBI taxonomy): Eukaryota > Metazoa > Arthropoda > Insecta > Diptera > Drosophilidae > Hypselothyrea > Hypselothyrea guttata. The sequence goes on from JAWNNJ010001046.1 coordinate 215,172, forward strand.
TTCTCGCAAACAGTAAAAGCTAGAGACAGCATGTCAGTATTTTCTACGCTGTAAGCAGATCAAGTTTTGTATAGGGGCTGTCCTCTCCGACTGTAGTCCTTCCGTTTGATTGAAATATGTAATTTTTTATCAACAGAAACTGCTTGTTTGAAAAATTACATATATTTTACTTATCGAATTAAAATCGATAAGTTCTGATTAGTTAAAGAAAACATTGTTACTTTGCGTAAATATTTAGCAGTATCTTAAAAGTGACGACATTTAATGTGAGGAATACTGGGATAGAATTCAATTGTATAACGCTTCGATAAATAGCAAAAGTCAATTATAAATTAATTCATTACGGATATTAAAGGCCCTAACAAAAGTCAATGGATTGCATATGATTTATGATGTGAAGTAGCAGAAACAGAGCCACGCTCAGTATCACATTCAGCAGCAGAACCAGGGCGACAGCGTCCCAGCCAGGGCATGGTGCCAATGCACAGATTAAGCTTCAATGTGCATAATGCAGTCGATAAAATGCCTGCCAAAGGTGGCGAAGGGGGGGGGGGGGGGCGAATGGACACGGAGTGGGAATGGGCAGGGGGTCACAGGATTTTGGTCAGTCAAGACAACCGCAACATTAACACCAGGAACATAACACGCGCAGTCAGACAGCAAAATATACAACTCAAAGATACACATAAGTGTACACCGAGAGAAAAATCAAGGGGTTTCTCACTTGAATCAAGAATTTGTCTGCTCATAGAATAAAATCTACAAATATAATATAATCTACAATTCTAATTTTTACACAAAAAAAACTTTTAAGATGAAAATAAAACGAACGAAGCCACCATTATTTTTGCGAGTGTATGCGTATGTTAAGGAAATCTTCGCAGTTGATGGACATGATGAGCATGCCATACATCTGCTGCTTAATGATTGAGAAAACAACAGCAGTCTCTGCTTACGGATGACCCCGGACAAATACAAATACAAATGCTCGGATATGTCTGTGTGTGTGGTATAAATGTAATAGATTTATAACAACTCAGCACACTTAATCGTCATTAACACTAACTCAGTCGCCATTTGACTTTGACGACTGCACTTCAATAGACTGCCTAGGCAGACTAGCAGATACCCTCTACCGAGAAATACCAACAAACAGAACAACGTTACGTTAAAGGTCTTTAGTTGACATTATTCCAAAACCAAAATGGGCGAACAAAATCTACATTTTTTCACCAAATTCATCCAAGTTTGGATTACAAATCATTTAAGAATGGGACAAATAAAAATAATGCAGATATTATGCAGTGTTTTAAAACAACTTTATTTAACTTAATTTATATTTTATTGTGCATTATTTAGAAAATCATGCATAATGGTTGAAGCCAAACTTTTACAGTGGGGTAATGAACGTGATAAGTCAAGAAAAAAACAAAACAAAAAAAACTGACTAATGACAGTGCACGCACACATACATACACAGACGGGCGCTGCTGCATGTCACCATATGTATGTGAAATTTAAAAGTTGTGAGACACACACACACATTTATGTATATATAGTATATATGTACAGTGGGCCTACCATACTCACCGGTATCCTTAATCCAGTAGTTAATTGATTTGGGCGAGGCCTCAACGTGACACTCGATTTGAACATCAGTGCCAAGCGGTGCTCCGACTAATTGATTCGGCACTTGGATAACCGGATGGACTGCAAGAGCGTAGAAGAGGGTAAAGAGGGTAAAGAGGGTAAAGAACGAGAGTCATTGTATAGTCATATGTAGTCGCAGCAGTGCAGCATATTATAAAGCCATTTTTAATACCCAGTCCCTTCTCTAGCTGTCTATCGTTTGTTCACCTTCCCTCTCTCTCTCTCTCTCTCCCTATTTTCTCTTCTTAGATAGGTATGCCTATGAGTTCATTTGCCCACCTGACTCTACTACAAATCCCTCTTGCCAAAGCTGTTGTGTCTAATCAGTTGCAGCTTGTTCATTGAACTAACGAGCGAAATGATTATTCGAGCCTTTTCAGTGTACGGTTTTTTGCAAAGCTAACTGGTAGTGGGAGTAGAAAAAAGAACAAGTTTATAGTAGAATTAGTCGCCAGAATAGGCAGTGAGAATCGCAATTAAACGATTACAACGAGTAAACAACTAGAAAAGTGGCGAGTAAAATTGGGAGGAGTTAGGACGTTAGCAAATAATGTGTGTAGCAAGTGCCAAGTAGAGCGAGTGGCGTGTAGAGCGAGTGGCGAGTAAAGCGAGTGGCGAGTAGAACAAGTGGCGAGTAAAGCGAGTGGCAAGTAGAGCGAGTGGCAAATAGAGCGAGTGGCGGCAGAACCGGTGATCAGTACAGTAAATAAAGCGAGTAGAACGGAGACCAATTGGCGAGTGGAACACAGTGGATGGCAAGTATACCCGATGGCGATAAGAACAAACTGCGAAAGGAGCAGATTTTGAGTAGAGTGATTTGCAAGTAAACCAACGAATAAGTTGCGGGTAAATAGAGTAAGGTGTGGAAAGAGTGGGTTAAGTTTTAAACCCATATTAGGTTAGCGCTTAAGATAACTATTAATTAATTGAATTAACCTTAACTGTAAATAAATTAAATCAAACTAACAACTAATCTAAGTAGTATTTAATTTAAGATTTTGCCAAATAAAATAAATACCATTTGAAATGTGCAGATATTTGTATAGGGTAAGGAGTGCATATACAAACCCACTTTGTATTGTGGGTTAAAGCCTTAATGGCATCTCTTTTTACCAGAGGTGTGCCCCCTAATACGATCAGTTCTCAATTTAACTTGTGGCATCTATTGTTCAGGCCAGACAATTGAAAATGTTTGTTGAAGGTTTTGTTGCAGTTGCTCGACTCGTTCGTTCGTCTGCTGCATTTTTTTCTCGTTTTTTCTGCACTGATAAGAAACGATAACAATGGCAACTTTAAATAAAAGCAGTTGCATTATAAACCATGTGCCACTCGAGCACACATACACACACAGACACACAGACACACACACACACATAGATACACACAGATGCACACATGGAACACATAGATAGGCATACAATTATGTAGGGTGCATAGAAGGCCAATTGGGTGTAGCATAACTTGGTGCGGTCATCAAAATGCAATGCAGATGCACCTCACGTCTGACCCCGGGCACCTTCTCCCCCCCCCTCCCTCTCCCCCTCTCTCACTTTGTCACCCCCGTCGCACAGTGGGGTATTGTACCCCAAAAGTGTCGTTTAATTCAAAAAACGAATTTGAGATTTGGCCCTAAACGTTATTATTTTATGAAAGTCAATAAAATTCTTCATTAAAATATGAAAAAAGTTTTGTTCTATGTATAACAGGAACCGAGATATCACGAATCAAACTTGAGCAAATTTTTTGATGTTTGTCAAAACGAGTCAAAATTTCACTATTTTGTGCAATTTGAAAAAAATTTTTTTTTGTTTCGCCGCTGAAATTGTAAAAAAGTTTGAATGCACTTTGAAAAAGGATATATTAAAGTAATTTTTAAAAATATTTGTATTAAAAATACTTAAGATTTATTATTTTTAAATTATGTGCAATTAAAAAAACTCAAAAAAGTTGTATTTTTGCAATTTCCATTAGCCTTAAAGTAGTTGTGCCTGTGTCCGCCTGTCATTAAATATATGTAGTAATTTTGTACACATATTCAGCTATTACGCCCACTAGGCGTGGTCTTGCGATTTTTTGCGCCAGGTGAGATATAAAAGATAACGTCATGGAAGATGAAAACTCACCACTTTTTTCATATGCCCAAAAGCATGCAACAATTTTTTATGTAATGTTATTACAACCTAAATAACCAAATTTAGCAACAATTCGGACCTTTTTATATTATACAATACGATTTTTCAAGTGTCTCTTGCATGTTTTATAATTGATCCTTTAAAAAAATGGCTAATCAGTACATCAGAGGACAAGGAAACAGTTTCTCAAACAAGAAAGCTTAAATCAGGAGTAAATATAGGTCAGTCAAAGCCTGGACTTGGATATTTTAATAATGGGAGTACACTTGAAAGTTTGTTTAGATACTAAGATTCAAAAAATGCCAAAATACAATAATATGGATTTTGAATAACCTTGCTACGGACATGAAATTGATACCGTCAAATTGAAATCATGCGCACGCAAGCTAAATATATTTCATTCCATCCGTGGTACGATTTGCTGATTTTAATAAATGGTCTTGAGATATTAAAACTGCTTTATAAACCGTAGATCAATTCTTCGAAGATGCCCAGGAAGCCAGAAACAGGGACTTAAAAAACAATAGACAAAAGTATGCAAGAATTAATGGGTTCAGGGTACAACATTAGCAGAGCTACATTACATGTAGGCATTAATTATTGGTTCTTTATATTATCAGCTCCGATAATTTATAGTAAAATAAAATTGTGTAAAGAACAAAATTTAATAAATTATTCACAGAGAAACACAGTTTATTAAAATTTTCAAGACCTAATAATAGGAATCAAAATAGGTCTGGAAAAAGCAATGCGAACATGTGTGTAACTATTTCTAAATCCGACTTAATTCAGAGAAATAAAAATAATGTATTGTTTATAATGTTTATATTGTTTATATATAAATCTTTTATACAATGTATTTTATTTTTGTAGACTCTAAAGTTCTGATATAAATAATTTATTACGAAATTTATAGGAATAACATAATTTTTTACACTGAAAATTAAGACCCTTATCAATTAGTTACTTAAAATTTCTAAGATATAGTAGTCTGAACCTAACCTAAATTGACAAAGATTATAAAAATGCAGTTCACAATTTAATTTTTTGTAGCTCTTTTTGTTAAAATAAGTAAAAAAAAATTGCATTTTTTTATGCAAAAACGTTAAAATCTGTCATTTTTACCTATAATTCCTATGAGATCTATAAGATATAGTGGTCCGATTTTGACCAAATTTGATCAGTTTATGTATAATGATAAGAAATTCACTTTGGCTAAGTTTCATATTGAAAGCTTTAAAAATAAAAAAAAATTTCATACTAAAACTTATTTTTTTTCACATTTTGCAACTAAACAACAAAAAAATAAAAAATAAAATTGCTCCACCAATATTGTAAAAACAAGTTTTCTTTACTTACAATAAACCAGTCTATCGGGGAAAAATATAACTTTTATCAAATACTGCTCCCCTGAATTTAACGACACTTTTGGGGTAAAATACCCCACTGTGCGTCGCCTATGCTCTTTCTGTTAGCATGTGAATAGCAACTCTTTTGCATTTCGTGTGCGTGTTTATTGTCACTTAGTCAGAGAGATGCGAAAGACTCAGTACCGTTATCTCTGCTCCCAATTGACACGCATTCACACTCACTCTCCCTCTCTCTCTATCCCTCTATCTCTCTCTCTTTCTCCACACACACACACACACACACACACGCACAGTGTCTAGCAGACGTCCACCGAGCTATAACCAAAATTGGTGGTTTTGTAAAACTGCCAAAGCCGCCACAGGCCGTTGCTTGCCACATTGCTAACCTCTGCCCTCTGCTCCTGCCCCTGCCCCTACCCCATCACACACACTCACACCTTGGCAGCAGCTGCATCCGTGTGTGTGTGTGTGTGTGTGTGAGTGCGAGCCAACATTTCTGGCCAAGTGCATTGATAGTCAATTGCAGTGCAGCAGCAGGTTGCAACAATGACCTCAGCGTGTATCTGTCAGTCTATAACTAAGCATATAGATATATATATATATTGATATAGAATTATATATGTACATATGTGTGCGTATGTTTGTTTGTCTAAGCTTGCATATGTGTGCGTGTGCTTGCAGAGCATAAGGTAGTTTTGTAAGTTCGTTGGATTTTAATTGATTTCCATGGTCGAGTGCATACTTATGTCTTATCTGTCAACTGTCTATTTGCTCACACACTCTAACCGTATAGCCTAAGGTGCCAGTATTGGTATTGGTGAGAGACAGAGAGAGTGAGAGAGAGAGTGAGAAAGAGAGAGAGAGAGAGGGAGTATGAGAGTTATAATAATAAACATATTTCCAGGTTTTAACAGCTACAGCCTGATCAAATCTATCATACGATCGCAAATGCAACGGCGATAGTTTAATATATTTCCGGATAGATGGAATAAACAAAATACAGCTGATAAAAGCTAGAAACAGCAATTGCCAACCTATCGATATATATCAAAATAGAGAGAGAAAGCTAAGCCTAAAGCTCTTCAAGGTACAAATATTCAAACATTCTAGGCAAGAGATTTCTTAGGACAGAGAGTGCTCTATAGTTAAGATCGATTGATCAGGATCGCCCATTTTGGTTTTCATCAAATTCGTATGCTATATCTTTTCCCATACGTAATTTAGTAACCCCAGTATTGAATCCGAATGCGCAGTAAATAGTAATAATTTCATTATAGAAGGTGCATAATTAAGCAACTTAACTTTTTTTCTTTCTTTATTTCGCCTTAAAGCTGAGGCTTCTTTTATTTATTTATTTTTTTTTGTGTGTAGGTCTATTTATACACTACGACCAGAGTTTTGATCTTTTGTGTAGACCTTTCTATGGTTCTTTTAACTGGTACCCATAATTTTTATTGAAGACTTAATGAACTTAAACTTTAATGGGCTTCATCAGCTTAAAGCTGCTGCTGCCCTTTGGTAGCTTTTTATGCGCTTAAAAGGGATAATATGGTTAAAGCTTAATGAGTTCATTTGATACAGTAGCTTAAAGCTTTGCAATCTCATTGCATTGAAGCTGCACTTAATCAACTTAAAGCTGCTGCTGAAAGTTCCGTGTTAGCCAATTATGTCTTCATATTGTTGTGGCTTAATTTACTGCAGTTGGGCTTGGCAGCTTAAAGCTTCGCATGCTAATTGAATTGAGCTTTGACAAACTGTGACTGTCGCAGCTTAAGGCCTAAAAGTATGCACTATTTGCTGCAATTTTGGGCCAGAGTCACCGAGCCGTCAGCCATCAGCAGGCCAAATTGACATGTAAGTCACGCACAGGGGAACAGCAGCAGCAGCAGCAGCAGCATCGGAAGCTGCAACTGGACTTCGCTCAAGTATAAAAATCGCCCTGTCACTGCCACTCGGGGACTAGGGACGAGGGAGAAGCGAAGGGGAAAAGGGAGAAGGGGACAAGGGAGAGGGAGGCAGATTGACCAATGGTTGAGTGCTGGTTGACTGCGTCTATTTTCAATCTGCATGCGGAGGCATGCACACACACGCACACAGCCACACTTGCAACTTGCAACTTGCAACTTGTGGCAAGTGTGGAGCTAGAGCGGGGCAGAGCTGCAGGCAAACACTTTCGCTTGCGATTTAAAATTTTGCCATGATTATTCCGAGCATGTGCCTTGGCTGCAGCCACGCCCCCTGCTGCCCCTTATGCAGTGGCAACACCCGGTTGCCACTGCCTCTGCCTCTGCCACCGCCTCTGCTGCTGGTTCACTTGTGGCACACAAAGCCACAAATATGCACTAATGACGTCGTCGCAGCAGCAGAGCCAGTGTAGCAGCTGCAACTACAATTACAACACACACATACGCACACACACACACACACACACACACACAAACACACATACGCACACCTCATCACATTTGGGCGCCATTGTGTAGAAGTTTCGAGTTAAAGGTAGGCAAAAGTCCGGCACAAAAACCCAATGATGTGTATTTTTCAGCTCATTGCCAGCGCAAATAGACTGGAGAATGGAGCCTGGAGACTGGAGACTAGCCGGGCTCTATCTCTCGTGCTCTGTCAAAACTTCAACTCCCTTTTTTTTTGTCAGCCACACCGACAGTATTCAGCCCAAAAAAAGAGAGGGGAAAAAAACAAAACAACAATCGCAAAACAAAAGATTGAAAATTGAAATGTTGTCGGTTGTCGGCACCTGTCCATTTCTACGCTCTCCGGATTTTGCCTTTTGGCGTACGTGATTTTGAGCGATTTGTCGCATTTATTTGCATTCGAGTTTTCCATGTGCCAATCAAATAGGCGAGTCTTTTGCCATGGAATGTGCAACACAACTAATCACATTTAACTAACATTCTAAACAGTTCCCGCCATGTTGATTTTCCAGCTCAGTTTGGAAATTCATTTCATTTGAAAATGCAAAAATTCTTTTGATTTTGAGTCGGTTTCAGATGAATAATTAATAAACTTGGTATACTGTGGTATTATGTTTTCTGTCCTGTTCTCAATTTAAAATAAGATTATGTGAGCCGGAACTAATAATAATAATAGATAAACAGAAAGGCGGATAGAGAGATAGAGGGACATGGCTACATTGACTTAGCTCAACGTTTGAAGTCAGAATAAATCGCTCCTTTACCAGAAGAGTATCGTAACTCAAAAAACGCGATGAGTTTTTTTTTTAAGATGCAGTAATATTCATTGGTTATTATTCTATGTTGTGTCAAAATTTTATTATCATATCTTCAATACACCGAGCGTGAGAAGAGAAAAAATGTTGCTCCGCTTTGTATAAAGATACACGGCGCTTGAAAATTTAAAGCCCGTTTATCTCGAAACGCACTTTTTTGAGTTATGACACTCTTCGGGTAAAGGAGCGATATGTATATCCTTTGTGGGCTCTGCCACGCCTTCTTCACACACATTTTTCATATGCACCTATTAAAATATACCCACAACAATATGAAATATGTATAAGCATTATGATGTTTAAATAATTGCCAGAATCCTCCTGTATGCATAACTTAAAAATCCCGAAGAGATTTGAATGTGAAGATATAACAATTGTGAGAAAAAAACAATGCGAAATACACATGTCCTCAGATTTCGGATATGCATATGAAATGATATGGGGGCAGGGACATTCAGCTGGCAGTTAATTGTGGCCTAATTGTTTGTAGCGCGTCCTGATTCTGGTTTCCTGTGCACTGAGCGGCAATTGCACGTCCTTAATTAGGCGCACGGCGCAGGATGCGAAGGGATGGGGAGGGAAGGGGGAAAGCGACTTCAGCAAATGGTGCGGAAACACGCAGGGAGCGACGCCGAGGGGGGTACGCAGTGTCGGTGTTGTTGTTGCTGCTTCTGTTGCTGTTGCTGTTGCCGCATGTGGCAAGGCTTTATCTGGCAGCGACAGTTGCAGCTAAAAGACGCCAAAGGAATGAAACGAAGGCCATGCAAATAACTCGCAAGCTGAAGGAAAACTTTGTTTTCACTTACAAGCAGGAAAGCAGAGGCAGGAGGGGCAGCGTGTGGCAAGCAGCAGACAGACGCAACATTTGCCAAACAAATTGTGAGGCAACTTGCTGCGGAAATTCGTACACTCAGAACAAATACAAACGGAGAAAATTGCTGAAGTTTGATTTAAACAAGCTCGATTGCGATTTAAATGATATTCGAAAATATTTAATTTATTTTTATATTTTTATATTTCTTAGATCATGGATTTTAAAAAACTCTCGGAAGGAAACGTAGTAGCTCCTTCAGCTCCTTCTATGCTGAATTGCAATACTATCGGATAAGAAACAACGAAGATAGGCAACAGAAGATTTGTTTGACTATGTGTGTATTATAGAAACACAGTTATTTATTTTTTTTTATTTTATTTATTTATTTAAATGCCAACTAAGACCAGTCAGCCAAGAAAAAATATATTACAAATTAAAATTAAGAATAATAAAATTAAAATTAAAAAATAAATTTAATATAAGAAAATAAGAAAATCTGGGGGAAGAATAAATTAAAATATAAATGAAAAATAAAAAAGAAAAATAAAGGTCCAGCATTTGCTGCGAGGATATGGGAAAACCCAGAAAAACCCAATCAGACCAAGATTAGTGGTTAGTTGTGTTAAACAAATATACAAATCTGAATTGATTAAGATGAAATGTTAGAATGAGTTAGATATTGTAGGATAGCGAATTTTATAGAAGGTAGAGAGAGTTCAGAAGATATTAATTTATAATGTGCGTTATAACTAGAGCATAAAACCCGGAAATTATTGTGCATAGCATAATCAGTGGTGCATACAGGAAGAAAAATAGGTTGAAAGTTCCTAGTAGGCCTACGAGGTATTGAAAAACTAATTTGATTCAAAAGGGCAGGGGAGTCTACTTCACCTAAAATCAACTTATGAAGAAATAAAACACCTAAAACAGTCCTACGATTAGATAAAGACGGAAGATTAATAAGAAGTAATCTTGCAGAATAAGGTGGTAAGCGAAGATTAGGATCCCAATTTAATCCTCGAAGAGCAAATAAAAGGAATTGTTTCTGAACTGATTCTATCCTATCTTGATACACTCTATGCTGGGGACACCAAACACATGAGCAGTATTCAAGAATGGGACGTACTAGAGAGGTATACAAAAGTTTGGTAAAATAAGGGTCATTGAATTCTTTAGACCAGCGTTTAATGAATCCAAGTACACCCTTGGCCTTGCTTATAATAGCAGAAATATGTAGCGTAAAGCTTAATTTAGGATCAAATATTACTCCAAGGTCATGAAGTGATGAAATGCGTTGCAATGGAACATTATCGATCGTATATATTGCAGAAAACTGTAGATTAAAGTTCAGAATTCTAAGATAGTTTTAAAATATTTTCCTGCTCTATCTCAAAATAAAATTCAATAGAAAATTATTAAAGAAATCACTTTCATTTTCTTATAATTGTATTTCATTTTATTTTCTAAAATTAAACCACGAGCACAGCCTGTTTCTCTCAGTGTATGGAAAGGCGAGCTACACCCCCCACGAATATGACGTAGGGCTATAAGTGAAGATGGTATGGTTATGTATAGACAACTGGGTTTTGTCTTTTGCCAAAACTTCTGGCAGTGCTTGCCTCAAGTTGATCAAAAACTTTGCAGCAGGTAGCGATGTGTCTGCCACTGGCATCGGGTGGCATCGGATGGCATCGGTTGTGGCACTAACTGGCACTGGCTACGTGTAGATAGGACTTTAAACTCCTGGACAGCGTGGGGCGTGGGGCGTGGGGCGTGGGGCGTGCTTAAAGGTGCCACATTAACAAAATGTCAAAATGTTAAAAAGCGTGATTTTGCCACCTAGCAGAATGCAAGTAAATGGCGACAAGTGTTGCTGCTGCTGCTGCTGCTGCTGCTGCTGCTGCTGCTGCTGCTGCTGCAACTGCTGCTGCTGCTGCTGCAGTAACAAAATAAACAGCAGGCCAAGACCAGAGCAGACCCTACCAGACTGCGCCTAGCTCTGGTCGGGATCAGGGCTGGCAAACAAGCGCAGTGTGCTGTCCCGATGATTGAGTGAGACTGCCAGCAAGGCCAAGGGGACAGGGGGGCAGGGGGAGGGGCAGGCGGTGGGGCAGGCAGCTGAGCAATGTCATCAACTAGCGCACGTGCTGCAGACAGCTTGACAAAAAATTGTGGCCCTGCAACAACAGCAACAACACAATGCAGCAGGCGGCATGTGGCATGGGGCAGGCAGCTGGGGGCAAGGAGAGGCACTCAGCAGCAGGTAATGCCCAGTATCAGTGACTGGATTTAAACGGATTACAACAACAACGAGAGCGACAGCGACAATCGAGTTAGCGCCACACAGTAACCTCAGCAGTGCTGTCAGATTGGCTTGTTTAAGGCTAGCATATATAGAATAGAATAACAGACACAAATCTAACCACACAAATGCAGTAGTTTGTAGAGAATATTGATATCTACAAATTCAGTAAATTTCATTAATCAAGAGAGATATGATGCATCAAAGTTTTGCTTATATACACAGTTAATGGTTAATTGGTTTGTTTGTTGGCTTGTTGATTGTTCTTAGTTTTCATTAAAGAAATAAATTAATAAATTATATTTGGCTATTACATATAAAGGAGACTTTATAGCTTATTTGGGCTTTTAAAAGCTGCCAACACTGGCTGACCAACGGACGCTGCTTTCCTGCCCTGCCGCTGCTCAGTTTCAGTTTTCAGTTGCCTTTTTTCCGCTGCATAGCTGAGGGCTACTGCCTCTATGTGTGTGTGTGTGTGTGTGTGTGTGTAGTTGATAACTGTGGCTGGAGCTGGAGGCCAGCACTGTAAACTAGATAAACACCACGATGCTGAGCAGACCCCAACTGAGCGTGCCACTAAAACTGTAGCTAAAGCTGAGGTTGAGGTTGAGGCGGAGGCAGAGACGCAGGCGAAGGCTGAGGCTGAGGCTAAGCTGTGGCTCAAACTGACTAATGATATGTATATACGTGTACAACTGCACACACACACACACACCCTCACACACACACACACACGCACACTCATGCATGCCTCGCCATATTAAAAAACAGCAGCAGCAGCTGACCAACCGCAGCTCTCTAATTAACCCCCCATCACACACTTGGCTCCGCCGCAGCACTTCAACCTCTGCTGCTGCCTCAAATCATGCTCAGCACACCTTGCCTCTGCCCCTGCCCCAGCCCCTGCCCCTCCCGCTTTCCCCAATGCAAGTGAATTTGCGGGTTTGCCCCTACTTACAGTGTATGCTGAGCGATATGCGCTTTGAAACCGATGGGGGCACTCCGTTGGAGGCGATGCACAGATAGGATCCCATCTCATTGCGGGAGATTTTGGCCAGCTTCAGCACCTCGCCCCGATAGGAGGACACTGCGGAAAAGACAAACAGAGGCAAGTGTTTGAGCAAATATGCAAATGGCCAAGTGACACTTTATAATAGTATAGCTTAAAGCAGTTTGGGCTATAAATAATACAAAGTACAGTCTGGAATTTAAACGAATACAGTCGACATAAATAATTAAATAAAAAATATTAAAATTTTATAAATAATTCTGTTTAACAATTTCAATAAATAAATAAATAAATAAAATGTCATGGCACTTTTGAAATAAAAATATTTGTAAGAAAATGTTCAATGAAATTCCAGCAAACTTCTCAGGCATGTTTAAATATTTCAATTAAAAACCGAATTCTATAAGCTTAAGATAATTATTAAAAAAATAAATATGGTAAATTTTAAAACTTAATAAATAAAATAAATACTTTGAAAATGTTTTTGCCCGCTTTAATTTAAGATATTTAATTTTATGTCTCATTTTATTCTTGGCTTGGCATAAAAGTTGTTGTTAAAAGAAGTAGTTAACTTATATTATTTTTATTTATATTAAAAAAGTTAAATTAAAGTTAAATTAGTGAAGTGTGATTAATTGTTTGTTTTTCTTTTTTATACCCTGTACCAAATGTTTAATTTGTAAGCTGTGTTATTTAGTTATATATACCTAGTGTTTTGGTGCCAGCATTATCCTTGAGCACAATTTCGCCGCCATCCTCTCGACGCCAGGTGACAATGGGTTCCGGATAGCCTCGAGCCCTGTTTAAAAATTAAATAACCGCAATGATTAAATATGACTAATTATGCATAATTGATAAATTTAACATTAATTGTTAATTGCCATGAAATTTAAATGTTTTGTGGAGGCAATGGAATTTTGTACATTGAATTGAATGGCATGTGAATGGGCATGCGAATGTGAATGCGAATGTGAATAAGAATGTGAATACTGCGGGCAAAACGGCTTTGCAGCCCTTTTTGTGTGTGCGTGTGCGAATGTGTGTGTGTGTGTGTGTGTGTTTGTTGGCCAGGTCCAAAGCTCAAAGCTGCTTGCAATGCATTTGGCCAGCATACTATGGGCCAGATACCAGATTTTTGTATTGATTTAAGAGTAAGGATACCAATTCCCTGGACTTGGAAATTCTCTTTTAAAAAAGTCTAATTATAAAGTATAGAGCATTTTACAATTCTGTTTATTTCTCCAATTGTTTTAAACACAGAAGTATGTCATTTTGCATATACATAACCTAAAACTATATTAATATATGTTCAAAGTTACAACAAAATCGGTGAATGAACACAAAACTTATTAAACGAACAATATCAGCATTATTTGTAAATAGAAATTAATCTCAAAAATGCATCAATGCCAGCAAAATCAAGTATTTGCCCATAGTGCAGCAGCTGCTGTCTGTGGCTGAGATTCAGCTGAATGTGAGTACGTATGGCATGGACTTAGTTCTAAGAAAACGAGTGCACAGAAGGCGGGGGGCAGGCCGAAGGGGGGGCATGTTGAGGCAGCAGTTTAACAGCGCCAGCCAGACACGGGTGTGGTGAATTTTTATGATGCCGCAAACAGATGCAAAATAGCCAAGCCAAAGAAAGTCCTACACCCGTACATCCTATTCCCTAGTCCAAGACCCAAAACACAATGGACGCCCGCCTGGGCGCCAGTCAGCAGCAGTTGCTTAGTTGATAAGTTGGTTTAAGACCCAACTAAGCGACTGGCGACTGGCGACTGCCAAGCTGATTGTTTGTCTTCGGTCTCTGAGCTCCCTCTCTGTGCTCAGCCGCATCAAAACTGTTGATCATTGTGCTGCTGCAGCGAATATTATCTACAAATGTAATCATATCTTCCAGCAGAGCTCCAAATTCCATTGCAAGAAAGTTCCATTCACATTTCATACAACTGTCTGCGTAGAATGTTGTAATTAAGTTGTGTCTCCAACGATTGCAGTGATTTATACCAAAAGAAAAAATATGTGGACAGGGCGGATCAGTGGGACGGAGGCTACAGTCGGACGTAACCGACAGTGGGAAACCCTTTACTTTGAGTATATGTACATACAAACACAATCAGAGGCACACACACTAAACAACCCACGGCAAATTGTCCGTTTCAATATTTCGCTGTTTCTTATCCGATTGAAACGAAATTCACAGGGTCAATAGAGAGTTTCATAAGCTAGTTACGTACCAAATTACAAGTCAATAACTTTAAAACTTTGGCTGCAGTAGCTTTTTGCGGTTTGCGTGGGAAGGAGGGCATGTATCCAAAACCTAAATTCCAAATATGGTGTCTGTAGCTCTTATAGTTGCTGAGATCTAGGTGTTCATACAGACGGACAGACAGATAGACGGACAGACAGACAGACGGACAGACGAACAGACGGACATGGCTATATCGACTCGACTTGTTGTCCTGATACTTTGTGGAGTCTGCCACGCCTCCTTCTGGGTGTAACACACATTTCCTCTTTGCACTAAGTCAATAGACCCTTTTTACTTTTTTAAAGTAAAGGGTCTAATCAAGAGCTTTCGTACTTGAATTAAGAAATTCCGGTGTCAAAAATTGAAATTCTTGTCAATAAAAAATTTCATAAACGGCTTTTCGTCACATGGCGTCACATATTTAAAAAAAAATCGGTCACATCAATTAAGCAGCAAAAATAGGGTAGCTTACAACACAAAGAATTATACAATAAATTGAAGTCCACTTTAAATTAATTGCATATGAACAATTCAATTAAAATCAACATTTATTTTATAGTTCATATGATAAATCATGTAATTATGAAATGGTGTGCACAGAAATCAATATAAAGTGGCGAAAGATTGAAGCAAACGCAAGTTTAAACATTGTTCACTTTGCCAAGCTTCATTTATCGAAATAACCTGCCGATATCAGCAATCGATAGGCACAAAACTAATCGTCGCCAACAGCTAGACAGCGTTTGTAATAGTTGTAGCCGCAGGTCCATGTCGTTTTAATTTTGTTTATTGCGAGTGTTAAAGTTGAAGTTAAAGTTAAGTTTCAGTTTCAGTTTATGGGGAATCTGTCCTAAGTGGTATTAAGAGTAAAATGAACAAAAATTGCAGACGTTGTCCTCTAATAGCTTTCCACACACATCCACACTTATAAACATATATATATATATATATATGTATATGTATATGTGTATGTGTATGTAGGTGTAGGTTTATCGCTCCGGTTCCATCATTCTGCGGTTAAATCGTTAAAATTACTTCGTGGTCGTGGTCAAGTTCATAAATCAACGGCGACCAAATGCGTTGCCAGAGTCCTTGTCGCAGTTAGCTCTAAAAGGAAAAACCGCTGAAAATAACAAGTGCTAACCCAGCTAGAAAACAGCTAAACTATGCTGCACGAGCAGATACCCTGCAAACGATGGCAAAGCAACCGAGTTATGGCAAATACAAATACAAATGGAAAGAGTGCAACAAACACACACATAGACACTCTCACACACTCACACACACACACACACACACACACACACACATACACACACATGTCAGATGACAACCAAAATACCCCAGCTGTTGACGGAGGAGGGGCAAGGGCATATGGCGAGCAGCGACCCAAATCAAGAGAAATGAAGTGTCGCTTAATTTGCTGACATTATTAAATGACGATGATGATAATGATAATGATGATGATAATGACGATGACGATGAGACGGGTGGAGTTGGCGTGTTGAAAGCCATTTGGCTGGGATTTTGGCTGGAATCCAGTTAAAGCGCTCTGCATGCAATTGTTTCAACTAATAAACACAAATACTCAATTACGTATGATCTAGCGCTTAGGTGTTACCGTGGTTCAAAATGCTCGCTAATTGCATTTGAAGCTAACACATTTATGGGCTTATATTATTAATAATATTATTATTGTTCAATTAACTTATTATTGTTTAATTTAACTCCTTCACTCACCGACATGTTAAACGCACTGAACTGCCCTCGGGCACAATCACATCCGATGAAGTATCCTCGCTGATGAAGTCCGGTGGTATAACAACGTCCAGAAAACCAATCTAGAAAGCAATGAGAAAGACGGAGACATTTAAAAATGTTTTAAATAAATTTAAAAGATTTTTAATTTTTTAATGATGAAATTTGGTATGGAAAATTGTTTTAAAATTTCTAACAATTTAAGCTTTTATTTTTTGTAAATTTTGATAACACTTCAGAGATGCACAACTATCTTAAATTAATCAGAAGCTAACGGGAATTATTTTAAGATTATGCACAAAATTGTATAAGGCATGAGTTTAAGCTATTTTGAGAGCTTCTTTCATAAATTTAATATTATTCACAATTTATACAAATTGTATCCAAGTGTTTCTAGTCGAAATTATATATATTTTAAAAGCTTTATTAAAAATAAATTTAATTTTTGTATGCTTCATTTTAATTTGATTTCTTTCTAGACTGGTCTTAATCAATATTTAAATAAATCAATTAATTAATAAATAAAAAAAAATACAGCAGACACAGTACACTATATAAATGAGAAAAAAAAGATTCAGGATGAAACAAAATGCAGGTACAAAAGTTTTCTTCGAATGTTAAAGACTCGCAGCCAAGAATAACTATAGTAATAATAATAATAATAATACTAATAATAGTAATAACACGAGCGAAGGCAAATAAAACAGTCATCAGTAAATTGTGGAAAAGGTCGTCGGACGGTTGACAGAAAATTTACTATACACTCAGCGAAAATTTGCTGATTATGCAGGCGGTCATAAAGCAGCTGGAGAAAGCACAGGGCAAAATGTTTTTATGTGCCAAACGGGGGGCCCCAGAGATCGTTGCCGGAGTGGGGGGATTGCATATAAACAAACACAGATACACTTACACATACATACGTATGTGGCGTAAGTACACGAGGAATAAACAAACCAAAAAAAGAGAAAGAGAATATAGAGAAAGCAAAGCGAATGAAATAACGCTAAATACAATAGTTGAGGACTCTGTGACAGTCAACGAGCGCTCTTAACGCAATGGAAATGGTAATAGAAAGCAAGAAGAAGCAGACGAAGACGAAGAAGGAGGAGAAGCAGAAGAAGAAGCAAGGACAACAACAAATGATATGAAAACAAAGCATAACATAAGACAATTGGGCTAAGGCTGCGTTTGCAGCTTTGTGCTCGCTGTGCGTTGCAGCAGCGAACCCCTGTCCCCCTCCATGCCCCTTGGCCCTTGCCACATGCCACATGCCCCCTGCCACAGCAGCAATTCACACACTTGCCGCTCCCCTTGCCCTCTTGTGAACACTGCGCTGTTGTCCTTGCGAGAAGCGTTAAAGTAAAAATAAAAATTAAGGAAGCATGAAATACATTTTATTGGCGCCATAAACTTCACTTGGCTGGACACATGAGTGTACGTGCGTCCACTACACACACACACACACAAACACACGCACACAAACACACATACACATGCTTGCGTGTGTGAGTGTAAGTACACTGTGCCATTCGCCCTATTTGCCATAGTTTTCGCTTTCGATTTGCAGCGCTTTCTTTCACTTGCTCGACGAGGCGCTGCTGGGGTATTTGGAAAGAAAAAGAGGGAGAGAGAGGGATAGAGAGAGAGAGAGAGAGAGAGAGAGAGTGTGTGTGTGGCTAGGGGCGGGGCAGGCAAGTGGACAGCGACAACAAGTGTGTTGCATTCAATTTTACTTTTGCCCCTTCAAATGCTGCATGAAATTTTCCTCCTTGGACACTTTGGAAAATTGCTTTCAGACAAGCCCAGCGAATCATGGAAAATATTTATAAACATTTTGATTGTCTTCTTAGCTCCGCCATTATGCACGAGCTTTCATTCAGACATTCATTCATGCATCAGTCGCTTGGATTCAAAACCACTCACAACACCTTCAAAAATGCCAACACTTGAATCAAAATAACACTATGCAAATTTCTTTTACATTTTTTTTGGCACGAATTTTTTAAGTTTCGCATTTTCTTTAAATTTAAAATTCATTAACAACCCAAAAAATACAAATAAAAAAAAAACATAGTTGCATACCTGTTGTCAAAAAATCCTTAAAAAATATACTAAAACCAACTTCCCTAAAATCTCATCTATGCTTGCCTGGAAAACCACATTTTCCTCTGTATCTAAACATTTTCGGAATGTGGTTGAAGTATTTCTGATTCTGGATACCAAATCCCCTCTACGGCATAATCAATAAAAACTAAATATACATATACATATATTCATTATAGAAGGATGCTATTCAGAATATTTGCTTTCTACCATTTTATTTATCAGCCCTGAAAAGCGCATTAAGATCGGCTAATAAAAACGGAATTTATTAGAAAAGGAAGAAGAAGACGCATTGCTGTTGCGCTTCGATGTATGAAATTGCATTATAGGGGGTGCTTGGTATTCCCAATCGGGTTTACCCGACTTATACTAATATAGATTAATGCTAATGCCAATTGGTGTTAGACTCACCTGACTTTTCATTGGATCCGTATTCAGTTGGCACATGTAGCCACCGCGATCCTCCTCGGAGACGGCTTTGATGTGCAGATTCCAGGTGTTCTGGTCTAAGTGGCTGACCGTGACACGCGGATTGTGCGTGATGACGTTCTCGTGTATCGCTTGTATGGCTTTTGTATCCGCTTTAAGCCAGCCCACCTGCATGCGGATGGAGAGGAAAGGGGGGAAAATGTATTTTAGCGTGGAATAACGGGACAAGCACAATGCATTTAGCGGGGAAATACTTACACGATAGCCACCCAAATGTCGTACGTGACACGTGAAGGTTGCATCGCGACCCACGGCGACGGACACATTCGAAATGCTTTCCACAAACTCCGGTTGAAAGGCGCCAATCGCTGCAGAGAAGGAGAGAAGAGAGGGGGGCATAAGTAGGAGCTGGTGCAAGCGTCGAGATTAGAATGCGATTGGCGGTGTGCGGTGTGAGTTGTGAGGTTGCTTAATGATATCGCCGAGCACCCTGTCGCACCACAAGTGGCAACTGCAACCGCCTGCCAAAAACAGCGTGATTTATAGCTTTTAAATGTGCCCGACGCACCGATTGCCAAGTGGCAGGGACAGACGACCAGTGGGAGGGGCAGGAGAAGAGGGAGAAGAGGGAGGAGGAGGAGGAACTGAAGTTGCAAGCGGCATAGCTGCCAAAGCTTGAGCTGCTTTAATGCAGCTCACGATTAATTGAATGATCAACGGAGTTTTGTGTTTTGTGGGTTTTTAGGCTGTCGCTGCGACACACGCGAATACATAAATAATTTATTGAATCATTGAAAATCAAACATTTCACTTGCAACTTCGCCTCAAAAAAAAAACCAAAATAAAACGAAAAAACTTTTGCCATGCAACGCAGGGGCAGGGTGCCAAGGACCCTCTAATGGTAGAGTGCCAGACAGCCGTTGCTGTTGCTGTTGCCCGGATTCTGCCGCAGCAACAAAGTGCCTGCTCTGACTAGCTCCCCCTCCCCCCCATCCCCCCTCTCTCTCTCTCGCTCGCCGCACCGCCTTCGTAATGCATGCAAAAAACTTTTGCCAAACTTGAAATTTAAATATTTATAGACAGTGCCGCTGGCAGCGGCAAGTGCGTCGGCCATCCGCAGCCATCCGTGCCACACGCTCCACACTCTCCACACTCGCCCCACTGTGCAGCTCTGGCATGCTCAACGCGTCTGTACGACTGTTACGACAACCCACTGTACTGCACGGCGCATGGAGCGGGGCGGGGCGTGGCAACAGGGGGGCAACAGGGGTTAACGGGGTCGTTGGTAAGTAGAAGAATGTGCTGAATTGACGCAATTGGCCAAAGGCATGATTTATTTCATACTTTTCAAATTTTTTATACTTTGCTTTCTTTTTTCTGCTTTATATGTTTTTCTTTTCAATAAAAAAGGATATCGATATCATTTGTAGGACAGTTATGAACTGTTCACTGCTGCAATATGTACAATGGGCCTAAAAGCGAGCTGAACTCGGCAAATTATATAAAATATTTCAGATGCTTGAATATCATTGATTTTAATTTAAACATAATTTAAATAAAATCTAGTTTCTAGGTTACTAACGTAGCTTGAATAAAATAGATAAGGATATAGGATATAATCTTTAATAAATAAATACATTAAATCAATTAAATCCAATTATATTATACACTCTTGAACAAAATACACCATAATAGCTGCAGCCAATTTTTTTAAATTTTGTATTATTTTTTTAAAAAGAATTTGTAATACTTTTATTTCTGGATTATAAGAAATATGAACAAAATTAGAAAAAGGCATTTGATAATGCTGTTATTTTTTGGATTTTCTAAGATGGTTTTATTAAATATGAGATTAAAATATTAAATTTTTTCTCGAATAAATATTTTAATATTTTATTTTAGAGGGTTGATTACATATTAGATAAAATTCAAAAATACGGTTTTAAATGCGTTTGTTTAAGGAATATTTTACTAATCGAGTTCCTTTAAATTAATAATAATTAAAAGCGCAAATGATGACAATTCTAATTAATTGTACAACTCTTGTTGTAGTTAAATAATTTAATTTGTTTTTAATAAATATTTCAGAGTGTAGTATTTAAGTGTTTCCCCGAGTTGCAACTAAACGGCAACAATGCATGATTTAATGTGATTGCATCGTCTATAATGAGTGTAGCATGATTTAATGGGATTGTATCGTGTGCCACAATTAACACCCCAAAGTTGTCAAATGATTTACAAATTTAATTACACTGCTTGCGGTAAGTGCAAACTACCATATACATATACACATGCATATCTCTCAGTGTATTTGTGCTTAGTAAATGCCGAGGCAAATCGAATTTCATTTTGTTTGCTTGCTGACCCAGGGCCAAGGGCAGATTTAAAGAGAAATGGGTTAACCAGACATTACTTAATACGAAAATTAAATATTTTCGAAAATAAATATAAATGCAGAGCCAAAAGCCGAGAGCTGCAGCCCTAGGAGAACTGGAGTAGAGTATGTTTGTGGGCTGGATTTATTTGCATAGACTGAAAGTCGTAATCAAAGCGACCGAACGCCCAGCTGACTGACTAAGAGGGCGGACGGACAGATGGACGGACAGACGGACAGACGGAGAGACGGACAAACGGATAGACAGAGGAGCTGCAGCTATCGTATCAAAATCAACAAGAAGAGCTAAAAGTTCAGGGCAACAACTGCAAATCTTTTGCTGCAAATTACAGCAGCATACGCAAAAGTCAGACAATACAACAAGAGTGTACATACAGACATATATACCAAATATATCTATATATATATATATATGTATATACCGACAGTATGACCAAACAAACTGCACTCAAATGTAGTTGCTGCTTGGCTGGGCTGCGGCTTGTTTGTCAATCTGTTCAACTGAATGCCAACAAGACAGAGGTGGCAACGCCACTGGCTGTAGCATGTGGCATGTGGCAGTGGCAGTGGCAGTGGCAGTGGCAGTGGCAACTTGCAGCTTGACTGCTTCTTCAACAGCATTGTGCCAATTCCAATGAACTTGTCACCCGTTAGCCGCCCCTCCTCTCCCCCAAACCATCAGCACTTTGCATTTGATGTGCACAAAAGTCGCGTATGCGGGGCAAAGTCAATTAAGACTGGCACAGTTGGTCAGCCTATGGCAGCACACACATGCACTGAGAGAAAAAATTACCAGTTCTGCACCTTCAACCATTACTTCATAAGTTGTTATCACGCTAAACATTAAAATTCAATTAATATGCATTTATTATGTCGTAAACGGAATTTATATTTCCATTTAAGATACTCGAGGTAATCCGGGATATTGGACTAATGCAATTAGGGATTACAATAGACCTCTTAGTTCCTGGTAGAATATTCACCGCGAATATTAAAAAGCATGTAAATGGCAATTTTTAGACAAAACTAAAATTATTTTTTTCGAAATTAAAAATAAACTACAATGAAATGTAAAATTTGCATTTCTGTCAGTGCACACTTTTTTTGTAAATTCAAATTATTTATAATTAGTTTTTAAAATGTTATTTGTTATCTAAAATAAGTTTTAATTTGGTTTCCGGAAACTAACTAGTTAGTAGAAATTTATTATTATTTATACTATATTAATAAACGTATTGAAATAAATTAAATCTTAATCATAACGAAAAGTCGTTTTTATTGAGCTCCCTCCGGAGATCAATAAAATATATTAAATATATTAAATATATATCCTAACTCAACTTTCATCATTAAATATATTTAAACGTCTACAATTTTAATCCCCAGTTTCAAAACAGTTCAGTTGACCTTCATTTAGGTGCGCAATTATTTCTCGCTGTGTACACACAGATTTTTTACAGTAACATAAATTTAGGCGTCTCCGCTGGGAACCGACGCCCTGCACTACGCCGGCTTCATTTCAATTTTCTTAGCCCCGCTCGCGACAGTTCTGCGAGTGTGTGTGTGTATGTTAGAGAGAGTATGTGCACATGTGTGTGTGTGTGTGTGTGTGTGTGTGTGTGTGTGTGTGTGTGAGTGTGTGTATAGGCTTGACACTTCGGCTATAGCCTTACAGCTAGGTGTTGGCCCAAAAGTTTAAATCACACAACGACAATGCGGATTTACCAAAGCAAATTTATGGTTAAGGACATTGGCAAAAGTTAAGCTACTATATCTTTATGTGTATGTGTGCCTGTGTGTGTGAGTGTGTTAATCAAGTGCATGTGAGTGTGTGTGTGTGTG
This sequence comes from Hypselothyrea guttata, assembly GCA_035045125.1. Classification (NCBI taxonomy): domain Eukaryota; kingdom Metazoa; phylum Arthropoda; class Insecta; order Diptera; family Drosophilidae; genus Hypselothyrea; species Hypselothyrea guttata. The sequence goes on from JAWNNJ010001046.1 coordinate 238,474, forward strand.
TGTGGATGTGGCAACAAAATATATGGCATGGCTACACAAGAAAGCTGGAAGCAAAAAGGTAACAGATACAAAGATGCCAATCTGCAATCTGCATGGCACCTTTTTTTATGGTCCGCACACACAAATCCGACGCCAAAGCGCCAATGATAGGTGATAATGGCAAATTTGAGACGGCAAACAGCACGTAACGGGAATTGCCAATAGCAGTGGGGGTACAAAAAAGCCAAAGAAGCTAAAAAAATATATATATAAATAAATAAACAGGCGACGCAGCCGAAAACAAAAATAAACTAAACAAACTTTAATATCAACTTTAGATGCCCGCCAATATTATATCTAAAATATACCATATAAAAAACCAAAGTCTATTGCCATTCGTTGGGCGCTAAAAAACTGACAAAATCAGCGCAAATAGCAACCGCATATAACAGCCAGAAAACGGCAAATTGCAAAAATCAAAAAATAGAAAAATAAGAAAATAAAAAATAGTAGTAAAATAGAAAAATAACAAATGATGACTGCTAGAGTGGTTTTCGGCTAGACCCACGCGGTTTTCGTTTTTTGTTTTATTTTTTTTTTTGTTTTTTCTCTCGTTTTTTTTGTTGGTGCCAAGTGCGCCTAATGGCCAACAGAGACTGCGAAATTTGCATTTTTTACAAATCGTCGTCTACAACTTGTAGCACTCGCAATTCAATTTACACTGGCCAACAAGACAATGGCCTGGATGCCAACCGAGAGAGCAAAAAACACAAGCTGTGGAATCAAGTTTAACTTTAAAATCAAGTGTAACAGACTAGCAGCTACCCTGTAAACACTAGTTGTGCATGTCGGGCAAACAGTACTTGAAGTAAATTTACCACTTATGAAATTAATTTGCTATTGCTTATAAATATTATAACAAGGAAAGAAATACGTATGTATATTTAAATAAATAAATAAATAATATTGTATATATATTGTCGAGTTAAAATTATGTTTATTAATCATATTTCAAGTATAGGGTACAGGGTATTCTACATTCTGCTCCGGCTGGTTTTTTTAACTTCCAAACTAATTGACAATTTAAATTTATTTTATATAAAACAAAAAATCAAAAAAATTTCGTTGAAGTTTGAAGAATAAAACAATGTTGATTGATAATATTTCGAATATTATTTCAAGACTATATGTGAGATATATGTATCTTTGTAATGAGAATCGACTTAAAAAATTGAGTGTAAAGAGCTGAAATTGGCTATCTAGCTGCATAGATACATGGATACCCTGTAATCCGCGATAACTGGCGTGCGTATAGAAAACTGTGGCTCAAATGCTAAGCTATGAACATTTCCATAGGGTATTACTGAAACACGGAAAAATTTAATTTCATTTATAGATTTACTGATATAGCACATACATACATATAGTATTTCGGAGGGATCTCGGTCGTAACAAACGTCTTGCAATTAATTGTGTCTTGATTTTTGTTTCACACTTTGAAATGGGTTCGCCACGCGGACCTTTTTCACTGCATGCCACCCATTGCAAATGAGCGACGAGTTGCTTTTAATTGCCAAAGTTTTCCCTACTCCCCCCCCCCCTTGAGGAAATCGAAACAGAAATACAGTTAGATTCAGGAAATGTGGCGAAAGAAATGCCAGCTAACGGTTGGGTCAGTCTTAAATCAAATCAACATTAGCCAAAGTAAACATACTTAATAGCTAATCGCTGCTTAAGTAAAAGTTAATCGAAGTTGAGTTGTATTATACACATATATATAGTAATAAGATAAATAAAATATATGTTGAACAAGGCTGCTACAGTCGGACGCAACCAACAGTTAGATGGGCATTAGTTTTATTATTTTATTGCTGATGGAGTTTATTGAAGTTTTCGCCATAGTTTCTATATAAGAAGCAGAAGAAGTAGAAGTAAAAGCTTTATAATTTGAGATACAAATGGTAGATAAGATCGAAGGATTTAATTTCCTTATAGCATTAAAAGATCTTTTTAAGTAGCTAATAATACATACCGCAAAGCAACAATTTTGTCTAATAAAATTAATATTTCAGCGAAGCTTAAACAGAAGTTTTATTAACAAAACACAGCTAAGAATATTGTCTAATAAATATAATTTTAAAATACATTTTATATAAAAAGGTTTAAAAAAGAAGTCATATTAACAATTAGAAAAGACACAAATTATATAACTAACATTCAACTACAATAACTATAAAAGCCTCTAGCTTAACACAATAAAACTTGGCTTAAACTGATTATAATATTACCTAAAACTATTTCTTGTAATTCTTTTAACAGCCGTCCAATATTTTTTCATTATTCACATTTCTGTTAACATCAGCTTTATTTGATTCAAAACGCATTAACCAAAGTTTCTTATTTTCTTTATTTTTTTTAAATGTTGTAAAAAAAAAACCATACATTTTAATAGATGTTATAAGTCGGTAGTACAACGCAATAAAGCTTAATTCTTACAGATTATTTAATTAGCTGCAACACTTTTTTCGCCTAGCCAAAGTTGTTAATATTTTTTCTACTTTGGCTGTGAAACTTCAAAAGTTCGCAGGTTTTTTAGCTTATGTAGTAATACCTCAGCCATTGCATAGGCGTTTTAATGCTGTTTGATCTATAAAAGCTTAAATAGACTTTATAACTTTACAAGCTTTTAGTTAGTATTTTTTAAAGTCGGTTTTTTTTTTGTAGCTATGGGCATGTTAAGTACTTAGCAACGAATTTGAGCGTCCTTTTAGTCCAAACTTTTTTTATAGCCGCATATGTTGCAAAAGTGGCGGTCAGGCAGTGGCAGTTGCCGCAGCTGAGCATGTGGCAAGAGGCAAGCGGCAAGAGGCAAGCGGCAGAGGCATTGGGTTTGGGATTGGGATTGGGACAGTCGCTCCTGTGGCTATTGTGGTCGCCAGCTCTAAAAGCCAAAGAACCGACATATGGCTATATATACTATATGCATACACTTCAAAATATATAGCGTTACTTGTTCAATTTGTTAAAGTTAACACTAGAAAATAATAATAAATAATGAAATAGCATCGTGATTGAATGCAGATTAATAAAGCCTCAATGATAAAGTATTTTAAAAGTAAATAATTTAATTTAATGAAGTTTTAAAATATTTATAAAATATAATATTATGCAAAGCGCAGCAGCAATGCTTCTTCTTCGTTTTTTTTTTGTGTGCTGCATGCTTTAATAGGTAAGAGCCTGCAATAATCACTCTTGAAAATATCCTGAGTTTATTTTTAACTTTTTGACTTTTTGACATCGGAAATTCTAGATTCAAGTGCGAAAACTGTCGATTTTTGTCTCAGTGTAGATATGGCTATGGCCAAAGCGTGATGTGCATCGTTGTATCAATTAAGACACCCAAGGGACGACAACATTGAGTACATTGAATTTACAAAGTGTCAAAGGTTTAGTTTGTCCGTCTGTCCATCTGTCCATCTGTCCGTCTGTCCTTCTGTCCGTCTGTCCGTCCGTTTGTCTGGCTGTCCTTTGGTCTGCGGTTTAGCTTACATTTATGAATGCATGCTGCGTGCACACACAAACACGTGTGTGGAGGAAGGGGCGGTGGGCGGGGCTGTGGGTGTGGGTGTGATACACGTGGGGAACTAGCTTATCATTTATGGTCTCCCATTCACGTTTCCAATTGCCACCACATGCTGGGCAATTAATTTGCATTTCATTGATATGCACGCTCACACGGCTAAAGAGCGTGTAGTGACAGAAAGCGGGTGAGACAGAGAGAGAGAGAGAAAGCGAGAGAGAGAGAAAGAGAGAGAGAGAGAGAGCAGCAAGCAGAGTGCTCTGCTCCCATTCTGCAATATTTGTTTAGGATTATTATCGGTTATTAATGTTGCTGTAATTGAAAATTATTTTCACTTTTATGTTTATCATTATCAATGGCCATTACAACCGACCAACCGACCAACTGGCAACGCTGGTATGTGAAAAGTGGCATGGTTGCAAGGTGGCACGGTGGCAAGGTGGCAAGGCTGGCAGCTGTGGTATACGCTTAATGCACTCCAATACGCATTTCACAATTCGCTCTGCGTTATTATCACTGGGGAATTATTGTTTGCCGAGATTTAAGCGTTGTGTTTTTTTTTTTTGCTTTTTTATACAATTTTATTTTCATTTATGTGTATGCACACACTTATACATATTTAATATTTATGCACTCGGCCAATGTCCGTCCCTCTGTCCCGCCGTCCCGCTGCCAATTATTCACATGCAAATATTTTGCGTTTTCATTTTTATTTACATTTTGTTTGCGTGCCTTATTATATTTGTGTTTTTAATACATATCTAAAAGCGCAGTTAATTGAACGTGATTAAAGTGCTGATTACAGCCCGACAAGTACGGCATTAACTGGCCTTTTGTGCCAAATGGAAAGAATAAACAAAAGACCATTTCAAAGCCCCACGTGTCTCGGAAAAACACCAATTATCCGACATCCCATTCATATTCAACTAGTTTTGGTTGATTCTTCTGCTCGCCCGCTAGTTTGCAATGCATTTATTTCTCGCAAATTGTGTAAATTTTGAGATAAATTATTGCAAATTCTTGAACATTAATTGGCTGTAACAGATCCCATTAATTGAGCATATAGCATATACATATGTATGTATGCACATATAGAATATATCGCACACACTTATTTTAATCTATTTGCAGAGGAAATAATAAACTTTTATTTTCATTTTGCCGCATTAAAGTAATTAAAAGTTGTCTACATTCATTGGCCACGGCACTTTTCTCATTGATTGCACTAGTATTAATGCTGTTCATTCAATTGAGCTTAATTTATATGGAGCGCAGAATAAATAAAGTACAATTTATAGCGAATATAGCATGACTTCGATGCCAGTTTAACTAATAAATTATGCACTTAAATTTAAACTATTTGTTTAACAAAAAGTTGTAATTCCTTAAAAATTCACCTAAGTTTAATATGATTGCACTAAAATAAAATATTTTTGAAAAGCAGAAAAATGCAAAAACATTTTGAGGAAATTGTTAAAAATGAATTTTAAATAATTATGTTAAGCACTTTTTAAACAATTATGTATTAAAAAGTTAAAAGACAAATATGTTGTTTTAAAAATAAAATTAAAAAAAAATAAAAATGTTAAGTTCAAAATTTGTATGCAAAAATAAAAGCTACTTCTTTTTAATTATAATAACAGAAAATTGTGTGTATATGTAAAACTCTTTACGCTGATTAACCGGTAAAATTACAAGAATTAATTTTAACAGCTTATTTAATTTTAACTTGCAAACTTTTGGTTTGCCATTGATTTTCATAAAAATTTAGCAAATAAAATAAAAGTCGAATTTTAGAAGCATTAAAAATGTAGCATAAAAATTTATAAAAATTTTAGAATTTAAGAAGCATTAAAAATAAAATGACTATTAGAAATTTAGTTGAATTAAAATATGTTTAAAAACTTATTCGGAACTAAATAGAACAAGAGTTATTTTAAAATGTTGGGATTTGAAGAAGTTAATTTGTAACTTTTAATAAGTTTTTTTTAATAACATTCAAAATAAAAATTTCATTTAAAAAAAAACAGCATATTTATTAATTGATATGTTCAATAATCAAAATAGATTTTAAACATAAATTTCAATTTATTAAATTGAAAATTTATTTTATAAAAAAAAGAGCTGTTCAATCAGTGGAATTGATAATTCGCATAAAAATACCAGATATACAGACTTATCGTCTAGTAGGCACATACATAGATAGCAATTGCATTGTTGTTTACATTCATTGAAAAATAATCATCAAATGAATATAGCTTTCAGGTAGGGAGTTTGGGGCTTGGGGCTTGGGGCTTGGGGCTCGATGTTCGAGGTCGGACACCTCATTTGTTATGATTACGAGTACTTTTCAGCGGAAAATGCAGCCACAAGCATTAATAAAATGCAGATGAAAACTGCATTTTTGTTCGTGCAATTAAATCAAAAGATAATTTGGTTTGTACATATGTTGGCATAGGTATCGCTGCCATTCGCTTCACTTCACTTCATTTGAGTTCAGTTTGTTTTGGTTTGAGTCTGGTTGAAGTCTGGTCAATTAAAGTGCCATGCGAATGCTCTGTTGTTTTCCTTCTGTTTATCAGCTTCTGTTTCTGCCATATTAATATATTATTATTATGTATTTTTCCCCGATTTTTTCATTCTTTCATTTATCTGCGTATTATTTACGCACTTGCATGCCTATTGACAGACTGAATAATGACACGGCTATTTGGAATGCCGAATTTCAAGTCTTCCCATATATAGAGAACTCTCGGCTTATTAATTTTGTTAACTTTATTAATCTCATACCTACAGTAAATGTTAATTAATTTCTTTGAAAAATCAACAATTTTATTGCACATTTGCGATCAAAGATAGCACACGGCAGCAGTTCAAATTTATTATTTGTTTGCTTAGTTGGATAGAAATTATTTCTTTGCTAAACATTTATATTTATATTTCATTTATATTTCACCATTTTGTTAAAAATTGTTTTATCAATTAAGGGTCATAGACCAAATACCATTTGGGGCAAAATATATTTAACTTCCACATGAGCAAACATGGCGTATGATTAATTTTAATTAATCTAAACCCAATTCGTTCAATAAACACAAACTTGTTTGACAGTCGGAAATAGATTAAGATTAGAATCGATAAGAATAGATATATGTAAATAAAATAGTTTACAACCCATTGAACTAAACAGTTGTAAATGATTAAATTTTAATTAAAGCTAAGTGAAGTAAATAATTGCACAATTGCAATACTCTTTGTATTATAAAAAGGCGAAAAGTTCAATTTTTAAAAGAATAAATAACATTTTCCATTTCTTTTTACTTTAGCTTTACACTTAAAACTAATAAAATAGAATTAGTTCCGATATGCAGATCCCAAATTAGTTTTAACTAAGTTTTTATTTTACACAATTTCGAATGGAATAATACTATGCTGAATATTGAGGTTTTTACGAAACTTATGATCATGGCGAAAGCGAAAAGTAACATTTTAATTGATATATTGAAAATTAAAAGTATTCGATTTGAAAAGCAAAACTAGGCACTTGAATTCAATTTCACATCTTAAAAATCTAAATACAGTTTATATATTAAATTTATTATTAAAGAATATTTTAACTTTGAAACTGCAAGATATAATATGGTATAAGTCTTGCACTAATTTAGATTACAACTTTTTAAGAATAAAAAACTCACACAAAAAATTAACAAAAATTAAAATTTAAAACTGCTGTTCTTTCTGGCACTGAATATTTTAATTTCGCATCAGCCTTCTGTTAGTTGTAAGTATTTGTTTCATTATTTTTACCTTCGATGAGCGCCACAATCAACAGAAACACGATCAGCATTTTATCATTGCGATTGATGAGCACCAGATAGCAACGATACAGATGCAGTTTGCAGTTGTTGAGCATTTGAGAATGCGATTAATCTGTTGATGCTATATCTAAATGTATATCGTAGTTATTTTCTGAGCGTTGTCAACGCGCTCAGACATTGGGGCCTTCGAGCTGCCCTCCAAATAAATTAATATTAATATTCTCACAATTTGAATTTGCACAGTTGGAAGTATGGCGGGTACATGAAAAAAATACAAGATAATAACTGACACGCTGATTGCAATGCACTTAGCCAGAACCGTTAGAAACGCGCGCGTTAACTAGATGCGTGCGCGTATGCCAACTCTGCGTATGCGTATGCGTGCGTGCGATGCGTGCGTTGCGTTGCGTTGCGCTGCGTTGCGCTGCGTTGAGGCTGTGAAGCGTCAAGCGTCAGACCAACCAGCCGATGGAGACGTTGATGATCAACTGAAAACGCAGCGTCCCAAATGGCCAGGCGGAGGCCGAGCAGATGCCGAGTGCGATTCGTGGGCCTTCAGCCGTTGGATGCTGGATGTTTGCGTGTACCGAGCAGGGTTGCCGAGCGGCCGAACGTTGAATTGTCGTTGCCAATTGTCGAAGTGGATTTTCGAAACGAATGGCATCCACCATGTGCCGAATGCCATCCACATGCCAGCCACGTGGTGGATTCCAAGGCATTTAGACAACGGCGGCAGGCTGGCGGGTGCGCGTCGCATGTGGCACATGCGCAGCGTGCTGCGAGGGAGGAGTGTCGATGCGTCCTTCTGACAAATGGTACGACAATTGCTACAAGCTGTGGTGGCATTTGGCGGCTTGGGTTTGTGGCAAGCGGCAACGCGGTTGGGCGCCTGAGTCGTCATCGTCATCGTCGTCATCGTCGTTGGCATCGTCGTCGTTGTAATCATCATCGGCTGGCAGTTGCTGTTGCTTGTGGCAGGCAGCATCGGCAGCTGCTGCGACTTGGTACATTTCATTATTTTTGGGGGCTCGTGTTTTGTTATCAGGGCAGCAGGCCGTGCCACATGCCACATGCCACAGTTGCCTAATCAACAAGCCATCAAAGGTATTGTGGTTGATTAACTGCCTCAAACAGCTCAATATCAGGCGCAGAACCCAAAGCTGAAGACGTGGCAGGAGCCATGCCACATGCCGCATGCCGCATGCCACTTGCAACTGCAATTGTCCAGGCAAATGGAAAGCGTCAATCATCGAAGCGAATCCCCAAAAAAAAAAAAAAAAAAACACAGCAAAAAACAGAACTTTTGCCAACACAAAGTTTTTAATGTGAATTGCATTTTGCAATCGGCAAACAGAGACAGCAGACAGCAGACAGGCTGGCAGGAGGAGTGAGCGGGGGGTGGGGGGAGGGGGAAGACACAGTGCATTTTCATATCGATAATTTTTCAATTTCTCAAATATATCCCAGATGAGTTGAAGGGAAATCGAGAGCTAACCGCAGTTGACAAATGGAAATAACAAAACTCTAAACTGCAAAACTCGAATGAAATTTAATTGAACTTCAACTTTGTGTGCTTGTCAGCGCTGCAGAAGAAACAGCAGCCGGAGCAGAGAGAAGCGAAAGGAGAGAAGAGAAAGGAGATAAGAGACAGCGAAGAGGCAGCAATAGGAAAGAAGCCAGCCAAGACATGTCCATGTCTCAATCGCAAAATCTCAAGTTGTCTTAAAATGAAATTGAGCGCACAGCGCTTGCCAGGACGTGAGAGATGCCACCAAAAACTCACAGCGATTGTGGCAGCAACTGTTGTATCCACAATGGCAGTGGCAAAATAGTAGCCAGCGCTCTCTGTGGCATCAACAGTGGCATCAACAGTCTGCATCAGCCTCTGGAGCTGACAATTCAAAGTAAGGCTGTCAAACCTGTCGCAAAGTGGCTTAATTATCCAATAGACGTTGGACGTGCCACAAGCGGCATGCGGTATGCGGCATGCGGCATGGGGCAGGGTATTAAACTTGTCAGCGAACAGCGAATGTCAGTCATATTAAATTACGAATATTGCCATTTAGCTATACCCCCAAACCTTGGCGCTTTTGCCGTTCCAAATGTAACTCAATTTGATAAGTTTCCGCCGTAATTATGCAATTATGTAATATCTCACTTTTTTCTCTGCACTCTAAGCGAATTACACTGTGCGAAAAACAAAAAAAAACGTGCACTAAAACTTACAAAAGAAATCAAACTGTGAGTGCAAAACTTTTGACAGTCAAAATCTGCAATTATGCTCGAATGGCAAGTGCTGCCAAGGGGTGTAGGGAGCAAGTGGGGCAGGGGCTTGGAAGGGGTAGGGGACCGTAGGAGGATGGGGGGGGGGGGGGGGGTTGGCATTTCACTCGAGTTGTCAACTGCGCATATGCTTCAAATAAAAAGTTGTTTTGACAAAAGAACAAAAAAGCAACAACAATGATGCGAACAAAGAAATCAAAAACTTTTGTTTCTAAAACTCATGTTGAAATTTGCACACGTACACACACACACACACACACACACACACACACACGCACACTTAGATAAAGGCTTGTTGCTGAATTTTGGATTTTGGAAAAGGTGTTGCTGCCAGCTACAATAACAATCACAACAATGACGCCAACACATGCTGCAGCTATAATAAGCATGCAACAACGCTGCCACAAAGCAGCAGCAGCAACAATAACAACAACAACAACAGCAACAACAACAACAGCACAAGTTGTTGGTTTCTTTTGCTTGTTAGGTGTTAAAATAGGCGGAAGTTAGAGGCCATGTACTTGAAGTAGGGTCTCCTAGCACCCGAACTTAACGGCTACACTGCCAGAAAAACCACAGGTAATCAAATTACATTTTAGCAAGCATTTTAGTAGAGCAAAGCAGAAAAATATATATGAATTTTCAAAATCTGATAAGCTTGGCGAAATTTAAAAAATATTTATAACAAACATCGACTTTCTAATTCCTGACGTTTAATAGTCCAATATTTCCATAACAATAAATTTAAATCAAGTGTAAAAGCATAATTATATTTTGTTTCAAAATAAAAAAAAATTTTTTCAAAATATGATAGCAGGTCTCAATGGGTTTTGAACTCGAGAACCTATGCTTATGAGGCGAATGTCCTAACCTAAGCATAACCAAAATTGCAAAATTCCAAGTCCAACTTTTAGTTTTTGAAATATACGTCGCTTTTATTAATAGTTGTAGTTGTTGTAAAAAATTAAATTAGTTTAATTTAAAAGCGGAACATTTGTAAAATAAAATACACTATAAAAAAAAAACTTTCACTTAGGTTCCACCGAGAGAGAAGAGCGGATGGCGGCTGGCTGGAAAGTGTGACCAGGTTTTCGGGGCGTCTCTGTGTATGTGTGTGTGTGTGTGTTTACGTGCTCGTGTTCCGGCAGGCGCATGTAGTCCGTACGTGTGCCAAACTGCTGGCAACAATGTGCCAACCTGTGTGTGTAAATGTGTGTGAGAGTGTGCGAGTGTGTGTAAATGTGTATGAAAGTGTGTGTGTGTGTGTGTGTGTGTGTGTGTGTGTGTGTGCTTGTAGTCGCACATTTCAATTTGCATGTGTTAGCAGCAAACTTTTGATAAGTGTTACTCGAATTACACGTACGCACACACACATCACACATATCTACACCTATAACCCCCCTACACCCTCACACACACACACACACACCCACACACAGACATATATCAATAACCAGAGTGCATATTGCCACAATTAATTTGAGGCGCTACGTGCCATAAACCCAAGCACAAAGAAAACTTATCCAAAACTAAAACTAGAAAAAACATTTATGTTTGTCTGTATATTTAACTTTGTTGAATTTTTGAAAAATGTGACCTTTTCATCTACTATCGCGTCAACCTTGGCTGCATATGGTCACACTGAATGTTATGGCTGCCCAAAATAAAATAACTATGAAACCATATAATATTTTTAATAGAACTATCTAAGCTTCAAAGCAATAACCATTGTTCAAATTATTAATGTCAATTGATGATCTCTTTCAAAGTCAATCTGGTTGCAAACATAAACCATTAGGTCATTTTTAAGACCTCCATTATTTCCGCATAAGCTGTTCGCATCCATTTATTCCATGTTTCCCTGGAACTAGTTTAATTATAAACTTCTGCTGTCGGTTGCGTCTGACTAAAGCCTTCTACCCGACTTATCTTATCTTAACTTGCCTAATTTTGGGTCCATTTATGATCTACCCATAAGGAATTTTACGTTCCATACAAAGGAATATATTGCAAAAACCCTTTCGGAAAACCCTTCAGAAATAACTAATCATTAGCATACTTCCCTTTAGTTTTGCTTTGATCTCAGATAACCCAATAAAAATCGATTCAAGTTGATGTGTTTTTGCTGTGCGTGCTTATAGAAAGATATTACGTTATCGTTATCGAATGGGCACTCGATACACACAAAGCTGTCAGTGGCAGGGGCCACATTAAGTGAAGCTGACAAGCGCATTGTGCGCTTCAAAATTATGCACATATCCTGTAAATTTAAGAATGCCACACGGAGTGGCAAGCACCAGAGCACCACGGCGAGCAGACAAAAGGCAAAACAAATTGAGCGTTTGGCAGGCGTATGCGCAACATATGTGGCAAGGTGGCAAGCTCTACGGTCTGCGGTTGGCTTGGGCTGAATGGGGAGGGGTTTGGGTTGGGTTGGGTTGCGCTTTGGTCACATTTACAGCTGCAACATAAAAATTGTTGCAGCTTCGCTTCATTTTTGTGTGTACTTTTTGCTTTTTGCGACATGTTATCTCGGCTGTGCGTCATTTCACAGCAGCGACGACGACGACGACGACGACGGCGATGGGGCCACAACGAAGGCAGAACACAAAGCAAAATCTGACAATAAGTGTGAAAATGGTTGCGCTGCCGGCGTCGACGTTGCCATGCAAAACTAAAAGAAAAATGTTTAAATATTTCCTGGTTTTTATTGTGGTTGCTGTTATGCTGCTGCTGTTGCTGGCACTGGCACTGCCACTGCCACACCATGGGGCATGCCGCGTGTGGCAAGTGTGCAAAATCAAAAGGCAGCAGACAAACCATGCTCTGATGCGAACCAAGAAAAAATGGCAACACTTTCCGTGTATTGTTGTTGCTGCTGCTGCTGTTGCTGCTGTTAGTGTTGCAGCCACGCGCAAAAATATGAAAACTTTCGACAGGAAACAGGAACTGATAAGGCTATTTTTGCCCAGGCAAACGCCTGTCGTCGCTGCTGCTCCCTTGGCTCGTGTCATTTGCGTTCCCCCCGCTCTCCCCCTTGGCCTTTGTTGTTGTGCGCTTTGAGCATTTTGACGCCATCGCCAAACTTATTGTGCAAGATTTATTTTAGCCATTCTTGCCACTTCCACTACCACCCCCACCCCACCCACTCGCCTGCCGCTAGCTGCTTTAACTGTTAACTCGTAACCTACCAAAACATCGCTTCACCTGACATCGTTTAGTCATCGCCGCCCCTCGCAGCAGCGCCCTCTATTGTCAGACTATCGTTTACTTGCACAGTGGAGCAAATGGATTTCAACCGCAACTTTTCCAGCATTTATGCGCTGATTTTAAATTATTTCAGCATTTTGCTCCACAATTTCAATATATACAGAATTGAAATGTTAAATACGAATAGATATATACCTTAAACGACCTAGTTTATATAGAAGATCTAATACATTAGGTCACAAAACAAAAGACTCGGTTGATTATTAATTTAATTTCACCTACGGCCACAGTTCCCTTTTTTTGTGCACTGTAAAGTGAGAATTGTCTGTTCACTTTTAAACCACACACAATTCTAATATAGATGGCGCCATCAGAATATGTGCTCCTCCAATTTATTCAAATATTATTTACAAAACAGATTGTGATGCATACGAAAACGCAGCCATAGAATATATAAAATATATCCTTGTATTCCAATTGATAATTTACAATAAAATGTAATTTATGAAATATATATATTTATACATATATATTCATGCATGCACTGGCGCCATCAGTGGCTGGTGGGTTGTGGCAGGTGGCAAGCAGTGCATGCATACACGTGCAAGCAGTGCAGCCGCCACATGCGCAAGCGCTGCAAGCTTTGAAAACTTTAAGCCAGAAACAAAACAAACAGAAAGAGATATTATTTAAATAAGTTTGTAAGCTTGTGTGGAAAATTGCGCAAAATTGCAAAATCTCAACTGGCGCAAAAGCTCGTTCTGCTGACAACAAGCAGAGCAGAAAGCAGGGCACAGTAGGCAAAGAAAGCAGTAGAGCAAAGTAGTTCGGGAAGCAGTGCAGTTGTAGATTTGTAATTTTCAATTCCATCCTTAGAATTCCCAACCTGTCGTTCGGCTGTTTGATAGTTTAAATAGCGCAAACTCGGAGCGTTCAATCGGTGGTCCGTGGTCTACAGCACAAAGGGTTGGCCACATCCCCGACTAATTGTGGTTTATAGATTTAAGCCAAACTATTAGTCTTAAGTATAAAGTTTGAAAGTTCCCCCCCCCCCAACCCCCTCTCCAGCACACTCACAACAACACAATACGCCGCCGGAATAAGTAACAGTAGATGGTATAGCATATGTAGATGGTTCATAAAAAGCTGTAGACCACACCGGGAGATGTTGCCCTGATCACCTTTTTTTGTTTTTTTTTTTTATATTCCAGATTTTTGGCTTTATTAAGCCCATTAGCACGCAGCTGATCAGTCAGACTTTTATTTACGATTATATTTAGGGTTCCGTCGTGGTTGAATATATTTAAGGGCTTTGCAATAAAATTATAAACACATCTGACCTTGAAAACCGTTGATAACTGTAACGTTTATCATGCTATTTTATTGGAAATATTATGCATAATAATATATATGGTGTACCAGGGGCTGCAACACGTGCCCCACGCTGCCAGCTGCGCACAATGTTGCAAGGCAGCTCAAAGTGTAACTGCAACTGTTGTTGGTCGTATCTATGAAAAGTTTTTATATTTTTAGTTTTGTTTATTTTTTTTTTGCTTTTGTCGCCTGTTGGCTGCGTTGTCAGTCATGCCCCATTCGGCAGCAACTGTTGCAAGCTGCACTTTTTTATGGCATCTGCGATACGAGGAGCATGTGTCCACATCCGTGTGCTGTTCATGCTTATTCTAACAGCGGGGCAGGGGGTGGGATGGGAAACAAAGGGTGGGAGAGGGGGGGAGGGGCATCATTGCGGTTTTTCATTTCATCAATGTGCAATGTGCGCTCGCAATTTGCAAGTTTTATGAGCAGTTTTCATCTTGTTGCCGTTGTGTCCTTTGCCGCATGGCTTTGCCACTGTCGTTAGACGAAACAACAAGCCGGCGACGGCCATTATGAGGTTAACATTCCGCACCCCCCCGCACCACACGGCCCAACATTTGCCTACTTAGGCAGCTTAGCGTGTCTTTAGAGCATAGGCTTTAAAGCCTTCGACGGTGATATAATTAAATAAGTCGCCCGCCCCAGTGGCATGCCACAAAGTAAGCCGCACAAAAGCCATTCCATTAGCGCGACCTGTGCTACCTGGCATTATCTGCGCGATCCGCCACAAAACAGGCGACAGAGAGCAGCACACAAAACAAAACAGCGCAGAAAACCAGTATGAGAGAAGCCGATCAGTCGGACGCACTCGACTGTAGAATGACCTGTAAGCACTATTTTAATTAAAATTATTTTCCCTTATTTATAAATGATTTTAAAACATTAAACGACCCGCAGCAACAGTGCTCCTTCTTAGTTTTTTGGTCTGTAGTATGTTTTTAAGTTTTATTTAATTTTTTTGTTTTATTTTTTTTTATGTATAACTTTTACCATAGTTATATAATAATTTTTTATATAATAATTTCATTACGTGTAATGGTTGGTTTAATAGCTAGATAAATATAATAGATGAGAGTGTACTTTCTTAAAAAAAACCTTATAATATAAAGGGGCGTTACAACCCTCATTAAAAAAAAACCTGATCTACATTCCTCTAGATTTTATGGTTTCCGAGAGTTAAATGTTTATCCAGTCGAATAGACAGACGGACCTGGTTGAATCGACTTAGATCGATATATATATCTGGATCTGCCACGCCTCCTTCATCCTGTTAGATACATTTGCACAAAACTGCTAACCCTATTTTAGCCATTTTCAATAGGTACAGGGTATAGAAGAGGCAGCAAGACAAAAAAAAAAGAAATCTGCTTATTTAGTAAACACTTTAGCACTGCCGTTGGGCCAATAAAGGCGATGTGGCATCTTCATGCGCAACGAGTGCAACATAAAAATACGACCATGAATTAACGTTAAAACATTGCCAAAAAGGCAGGGGCCAACAGTCGAGAGCTAACTGGCTGTGCCCGTGCTCCTGCCCGTGCTTCTGCCCCCCTACCCTGACCCCTACTCGACGCTCCTGCCCACAAACAAACACATAAAAATGTTGTGGACGCACCGCATGGCGTGGTCTGGCAAGGTCTGGCGGGGTCTGGCGGGATCTGACGGGGTCTGGGGGGTCTGGCATGCCACTGACTCTAGCTGGCATGAAAAATCATTTAATTTACTACGCAAACACAAGCAACAACGGTGAAGGAGGAGGCGCGCAGCCGGGCAAGTGGCAGTGGCAGAGGGAAGCCTAACAATATGAAGTAAGTTTCATTTAATGGACTGCACGCGAGCTGCTGCTGCTGCTGCTGCTGCTGCTGCAAAAGATGTTGCCACTGCAAAGCCAAGCTCAGTTATGCGGTTGCCTAACACTCACACACACACGCATTAACACAACCACAACACACACACACAAACTCACTTTATCAGCTGCTGAAAGTAAAAGTGTTGGCATGCCGCATATGCAACTGGCCGTGCTCTGATTTGCCACACACAAACAGTTAACTGTGCACACAGCATGCACTACACTGTGCGAAATCTATGCTGCAAAGTTAAGCTACATTTGCTGTGAATTAACTCAGGCTTACTTCTTCAATTCTCAATGTGCAAATACATAAACAGCTAAGCCACAGGTAACAAATGAAATTTTATAGCATACTTATCAGCGCTGGAAATAATTTGAAAATGATTGCAATAATTTTAACGCTAACTGTTAACGGTTTATGCAGCTTGTGTCAGCATAAGTAAAGCTACACTCAAACTTTAAAGTGTGTAACTTGCGTTTTGGAGTCTACACTGTGCGAAATATATGCAGATATAAAAATGTATGATTACTGGGATGAACTTGGCGAACAAGTTGCGCTTAGCTGAGTTGACTGCAATTCTTAGTAAGGAGATTAAGCCGGCTCGAGAATACTTAAAGCAGCACTCTGGAGTCTAGCGGTCTATCCAAGAGTCGGTATGGCTGTGCCATGCGTAATACTGGCAGAACTTACTGTGCTGAAATACTTATATCAATATTTGGCCAAAGACATATCACGGCTCTATCTGGCCCACCTTCACTCACCCTCTCTGTCGCCGACACGCACGCACAGACCGAATGCCAAACAAATCCCCCACGTAACTGGGCAGCGGGTGTTGGGGCATGCAGTGTTGTTGGTGTCAAGTGGCAGGTGGGGCAGGGGAAGAGAGGGGGGGGGGGCAGCATCCGTTTTGACGTTTGGCATGGCAGCGACCATAACCGTTTGTCGTTTGTCGCTTGCCATACGGCCAAGCTGTGCAAATATTTTAACATTTCCGACATTTCGACGACACGTTGAAAGGATTTACAAAAAATAACATGAAGCGGCAAGACATTTACGTCAGCTAGTGGCTAACGGCCTATAAAACCAGAGCAATAACAGCAAACAACTACTATAACGGAAACAAGAAAAACAATCGCAGCGAACAGCATACACTCAACGAAAAAAACTAAATAAATTACAACGATTTAGATACACCAATATTTATTTATATTTAAATAGTTAGAGTCTATTGGAAAATACAAAAAAAAAAAAATTCAATTAAAAAGTAATACGAAATAATATTTTTTTTTTTCGAATTATTAAGAGTAGATTAGAAAAATAAAATACTATAAAAAATAGATTACAAATAATTAAACATATATAAAAACTATTAAGTAATAAAAATAACGGCCAAACAGATATACATAGTATTATAATAATTAATGTAAGCTCATAAAAAGGAATTTTTTATTGAATTTCGTAATTATATAAAAACTTGCTTTATGAATTTATATAAATTGTAATATTGAAATAGGTTTTAAATATTATAAGCTTGGCCAAATTTCGCGCAGTGTTTGGCGCATTAAGTTGAGTGGAATGACCGATCGGTCTCAGCGACAGCATCAAATCCATCGTGCAAGGCCAACAACAAATAACAAACGTTGGCCAAATATTTGCGCAAATGACAAAATGACTGTTCGATGGCCGAAACGCAGGCGATAGACTGGCACGAAATGGAACAGAATGGAATGGACTGCAAGTGGGCAGAGAGTGGTTGAGCGGGAGAGGCAAAGGAAGGGGGGAATGGCGAGACGGAACGTGCAGTCAGCAATGCGTCGAATATCATGGATTCAATAAACACTTCAAACATAAACTTGACGATTTATTGCGACTAACTGTGTGTGTGTATTTAAGTGTGTGTGTGAGAGAGAGTGTGTGTATGTATGTATGTGTGTGTGTCGTATGCTCGTATATGACAGTGTGCTGTGTCTAGTGGGCAACGCGTCGTATACGCAATGAATTATTAATTCGTCGCCCCGGGTCCGTGTGCGCACTCTGCACGTTATGCCAAAGCATTTAACTGCTGACAAATGATAAATTTATTATTTACACACACACACACACACACACGTACACTTAGAGGGAGAAAGTGAGTGTGTGCGAGCGAGTGACATTGCATTTGCTAGATTAAAATATGTTTTAATATTTGCTTGCTTTACACTTGAACGCTACACACGCACACACACATCCAAACACACACACACACACACTCACTCACTCACACCTATACGTACACACACACACTTGTGGGTCACACGTAGCAACAAAGAATCTTAGCTCTACGCTATGCGATAATCACGCGCCTTTTGATTAATTGCCAACGCGTTGACTTTAAACCACAACAACAACAACAACTAAATACATATATATATAGATATATATATCGGTGTATATATATCTGCACGTGAACATCAATGTCAACGTCAACGTGGCAACTAAGCGCAAGTTCAACAACGCGTTGCAAGTTTCCTTATCGCCTCAAAAGTTGTAAGTTTCAGCTCGTACACCTTTGTGCGTTTCTATAGCATACTTTACAGCTCACTATCGCCGTCTGAGCGGCCGCAGAGGCAGAGAGGAGGTGAGAGCAGCAGAGAGCAGCGGAGAGTGAGAGAGACTTGTTAAAGCAGAGAGACGTGTCCAAATCGCTGCCTGAGCGCTTATCACAGCCAAAGTGTCCGCGAATCCTTAATTACGCGCTCTGCGTATCCAGTTGCTGTGGCAGACAGCGCACGGTGGGACGGAGGGACGGAGGGACGAACAGTCGGACGTACGGTGGCGGTAACGGGGGCATTTGTTTGGCTTGCCACAACATTTGCATAGTTTGTAGTTTTGTTGCCACAAAACGCGTTCTACACTCTAGTTCAGCTCAGTGGAGTGGAGTTGAATTTTGTTCGGTCAGTGGCAACAACTGAAACAGATTTTTGTATTTATTTTTATTTTTTTGTTTTAGTTTTTGTACTTTCTTTTCACTGCTTCGCTCATTTGCTATGCAAACCAAAATTATAAATATATATTTTTATTTATGGATTTGATATTAGACAACTTTGTTTAGTTATACCTTAAATTATATTTATCATAGCTAAAACATTATTTATTATAAATATTACTTTAAAGATATTTTGAAAATTTTATTTTAAGTGGTAATTGTTTTAAATATTTATTAATAAAACATGCTAATTAAGCAATTATAAATAATACAACACTTTTAAATTTATTGCACAATTTTTATTTAAAATACTTTAAAATACCTTACAAATTAGTATTAAATTCTTTGAAATCTGGACTCGCATAGAACACAATGGCCAAAGTCAATCAATTCGATTAGAAAATCGTAGCAAACAGGCACACAAAGCTGGAATAGAAACTCACATGAAGAAATCGGAATAGACTCACATCGAAAAAAGCAAACCAGATGCCCCTTGGTCCCCACCTCACAATGCCCCATTTCCCGTGCCCCGTGTCCCGTGCCACATGCTAGCCGTTATCATAAAACGATTTTGCTCATTTATAAGTAAGTAGAAACAAAGCGTCTCGACGCAACGTGCGGCATTTGGCCTAAAAAAGAAACGAGGCAACAAAAAAAATTGTAACGAAACTTAAATTATGGCAAATCAATTGGCAGTGCCAATGCCGATGCCGATGCCCCAGCCAAGTGGTAAGGAAAACACAACCAGGCCCAGTGAAAAAACGAGCCGTACACTGAGAGAAATACTAAGAGTTTTCGTTTATAATAAGACAGTAAATTCTTATTTCTAGTGCTTCATAATAATAATAATTTGTATACCCTTTGGCTTACAAAATTACAAAAGTTTTATTAAGTTAGTGCAATTTGAAAATGTGTGCAGATATAGCCATGTCCGTCTGTCCGTCCATATTATCACCTAAATCTCGTAAACTATGACAGCTAGGAAATTTGATACTTGGGATCCAAGTAGCCAATGGCATTCTCTCTCGATGCTGTGAATTACATTTCAATTGGATAGGAAACAGCGAAGATATGCAAGAGACAACTTTCTCGCATTGTGTAGCATAATGTATAGCGTTTGCCACTGTCGGTTACGTTCGACTGTTTTGTTATTTGCAGTAATTATTTCGATTTGATATTGAATTCCACAACAACACAAGATTCACTTGAGATCATTATTTTGTAGATCGAATAATGCATAATTTTGCAGAGTGTAGCCGCAGTAGCAGTCAGAATGAGACCCGCAGCCGGAGCAGGAGCAGGAGCAAAGTGGGAGTAGGGGCATTGGAACCAGCTGTGCGAAGAACCCTTCGTAGTATCAAGAGCAAAAACAACAGCTTACCCCGTGCAAACATTTTGGCATGGCTTGTGACCCGCCGTGTGTCTGCCTTTTGCTTTGCTCCCTTTTTCGCCTTTTTTTCCTTCTACTTGTTTTTTTTTTTGTTTCGCCATAAAGCACATTTTATTGAGTTGTCGAACTTAAGCACCAAACAGAAAATGAGCAGCAAGAACGGAAAAAAACGACGAGGAAAAATGCCAAGCTGGGGCAGGTCCCCATAAGTGTGGGGCAATGTGTTGCATAGACGACGGCTCAATAATGTGCCGTGGCAGCCGAGGCGCTCTTTTGGACATGTGCAACACCGAGTAACGGGTCCAGGCAATTGGCAACATTTTGCCAAGAGCTCACACACACAGAGACACCCTCCAACACACACACATACATACACGCACACACACACACAGGGGAGCAGCCGTAAGGGACTGATAAGTATTTGTGTCGTCCTGAATCGCGACAGTGCCGTCTATACATCCCTGCCTACATACATATATATACATATATATATTTGTGTGTGTGTGTGTGTGAGACTGCGTGAGTGTGCGTGTACGTAATCGTTTACAGCTGCTCGAATGCGCAAATAATTTGAAACGAATGTGCTCAAATGTTCATACGCAAAAGCTACTACCATATTACCCATGCAGCGCAATAAACTAGGCAACCCCAGCTTACCATGGCGTAAATTCAACATTTTTCGATCACAAATTTTAACTGCCCTAATGACGCACTCTTCAAAACAAAAACCATTCAATTTTGGATAACAAGCGTAATGAATGCTGTTATTTAGAATGAATAGTACTTAGTATCATATTATCGATTAAAAACTGCGCTGCGTATAACATTATTCCAATATTTTATTATTTATATACATTTTTTTATTTACATATATTTAAATTATATATATTTAAAATATATATGTAATTTAGAATGAATACTACTTACCGATTAACAACTGAAAAACTGCGCTGCGTGTAACATTATTTAAATATATTATTATTTATATACATTTTTTATTTATATTTATATTTAAATTATATATATTTATATTTAAATATTTTTAAAAAATTATATTTTAAAGATTGCAAGGTATATATAATTTTATTGCTTGAATATATATATTTGCTGTAAATATCTTTAACTAAAAGTTTTAAAATAAATAAACAGAGATCTCCATAACCACAAGCAAGGTCTACACAAAATTCAAAATTCTGGTCGAATTGTACAAATAGACCTAAAAAAAAAATCTTAAGCTTTGCAATTTTAAATTATTTGGCATTATTTGTGCGTAAATAGGCTGGTGAATACCACTGTACATGGAGGCTGGTCGTGTGGGAGTTTGTTTTTGTGCTCCAATTTTCGCACTCCTTGACGCGCACTGCGTGTGCGTGTGTGTGTGAGTGTGTGTGTGTGGCTCATTAGTACGAGTACTATTACAAGCACACTGCTTAGTCATAAAGGACTGACGCCATGGGCGAACAGGGGCGAACAGGGGCGGGGCAGCAACGACAGCTTGTCCTTTTGCCCGTCTGACATTACCGAACAAGTCTTTGTGGGGTCTTTGTGCTCTGGCTGCCGCCTGCTATTGTTTTGTCATATTTAAAAACGAATTTACGTTTTTCTGGCTGCTGCTGGGCCATAAGGTATCAATAATTTACCGCTCTTTAATGCGCAGGCAGCCAATTATTGCTAAGAGGACGCCGTAGGGTCCTCATATGCGACGCCTTGAGTACGGCTTCCAGGGCAAAGCTGACATTTTATTAATTACTGTAAACAAAGCGGTAAGTTTAACAAACTGCCGCACAATTAAAACTCAGCCAGAAACTTCACTCAACTTAACTTCGCGACAAAGCACAGTTAGGTTAGGTTGGGGTTTACGCTCAGCGGATAACAAAATGGCAGGCGATACCGTTGTTATTCCCACGCTTGCGGTTGTCATTTTAATTGTGCCATGGGGCTACAAAGCGAGCAACAAGATTAACCTACACTCAGAGAAAAAACCAAACCATTCTGACTTGATTCAATCCAAAAACGGGTCAAAAGTCGTGTTATCCAGAAATTACTTGATTTGAGTAAGAATTACTTAATTCAAGTAAGAATCATGTAATCCAGAATGGCTTGATGGTTTGGATATTTAGGAATATTCCGGATTAATTTAAACCTTTCCTGTCTTGAATTAAACTTATATTTATACTTAAATCTATCCTGATGTTTCTTGAATCAATCCTATTTTTTCTTAATTCAATCGTAATTTGACTTGAACTAAAAAAAAAAACAAAAAAAAATCGTTTATTTTTGTTTTTTTTTTTAGTATTTACCTGCGGCAGGAATCGAACCCGGAACCCAGTGATGTTTGTGTGAATAATGCCTTCGTGCTAGTCGTCAGTGCCGTCGCCAATGATTTTCGGCGTCGGTTCATTGCCGATCATAGTACACACATACAACAAATTTGTGAAAAAGGCATACAGAAAACATATATTGCTGTCCTGCTCTTGTCGTCATGGCAACGTATGTAAACAAACCAAATTTTGTGAAACAGGCATACACAATATATTGCTGTCCTGCTCTTGTCGTCATGGCAACAAGAAACTAAGAAAGTTTTCGGCTTAGTTCAAGCGTGTTTTTTCTTTAATTCAAGTATTTCTCACTTGAAACAAGATATATATTTCTTGTTTTTGAATGTAAGCCAGATTCTTACTTAAATCAAGAAATATCAAGTAAGAAACTTTCTAGAATTTTTCAAGACATTTGTCGGATTGATGTAAGCCATAAAAATCAATCCGGATTCTGGCTACTTTTCCCTGAGTGTAGTTATATACAAAGCTTTGCTTTTTTTTGAGAACAGCACGTAGTCCAGGGTATTTCGAGTGCTGTCCGTTTGCATTTCTAAGCATTTCTTATTTCCTTAAGTACATATTTTGATATACACACATATACTTTATTAGGAGATTAACGGACTTACAAGTTAACAAGTCCGTTTTGTCAGACATTACTTTGAGCGGAAACTGGAGAGCCAAGACGCTGCGTGTAATGAGCTGCAAAACGCATTGAAGGCACCCAAGGATATGGCCAAGTTGTCCATGTTGGCCAAGTTAGCGCCCTGGTGCCAGCTTCAAATCAATTGCAACTGATTTTAGTATGCATCAAACGTTTTACAACTATTTTTCTTAACGCATTTTATTGGCGCTAAGGGAAACAACAGCGAGCCACGGATCAGATGCCCATCCTCTCTCCGCCCCCTTCCTCCCTCAACAAGCTACCCCCAAAGGGGATGACCACGAATGGACTCGGGACAATAGACAAGGGGAAGGGTGCCGAGGGTATGGGCCAAGGCACGTACTCATTTAAACCGACGCGCCTGACGAGCTAATGGTGAATGCTTATCAGAGTTGACAATTTTTGGCCGGGAAGAAAAAACGTTTTTTACGGAAGGTTCACTTAAAAAAGTGGCGCGAAATAGGAAGCAAGAAAAAAACTAAATTGTTATCAAGTATTCAAACCAATCGATGACGAGTGCATCCGACTGAACAACTGCCTCCATACTGGTTTTTAAACCCTTCAGCTGCAAAACAATAAAATATTTTTACTATTCAATTAACAATTTATCGTTAATATATAACTTATTAAATAGATGACAAAATACGGGTATTAAATAAAATATATGTTAAACTTATTAATAAATAAATTAAAAATGTATCATCAAAATTATGGGCAAATATTGATTATAGTAATATTGGCAGACATTCATTTTTTGCATCAACATTGTAAAAATTATAAAAAAAAATAAAATAAAAAAAAATTAATTATTTCAAAAAATTACAAAATTTTCGCTTCTTTTTCATTTGTAGCAAATGCTTTTCAGAAACAGTCAGGTTTGGCGGGAAAAAGCGAACTTGGCAGCACTGCCGCGTATTGTTGATGTTGTTGGTGTTGTTTTTGTTGTCGTTGTTGTTATTTGTTTGGCCTTGTTGTTGCTTTCCATTGTCATATTAAAACCGCAGTGACGAAAGCAACCCACGATGAAGGGGGCCGTGGAGGGGCCGAGGCCGTGCATAGCATTTTCTATTAACAGCAATAAAATGTAAGCGGCCACTGGGCCACTGGGTGTTTGCTGCCCCAAGTAACCCACAGACGGCCGAGAGGAGAAAGGGTATATTGTGGCAATGACGGCTGCAATGGCGGCGGCAGAATGGCGAGTTTATATTTTCCCTTTTTATTGTTATTGGGCAGCCAATTTGACACGACGCATCCAGACGCTGGCTGAAGTAAATGAAGCCAATGAAATAGACAGACAGACAGACAGACAGATGGACAGACAGACACTAAATAAACCTACACACAACATTAATGGAATGCCCAATGTTTAAATATACATATTGTATGCAAATTCACTTTTTTCTGTGCTTTTAAAGTTGCCAAAGCTAATTGTAATGGCAAAGAACTGTAAACTCCATAAAAAAAAGCACTATCGATATTAAAAATATTAAGCATCACGACCTTAATCATCAAAACATCACTGGGTTGTGGGTTCAATTCCTACCGCGGGCATAAGTTAAAAAATTTTTTTTTATAGAAAAAAAAAACTTTTTTTATATTTTTTAAATTTTTATTATTTATATTTATAGTATGAATTTGAATATATAATTTTTGTTCTCATTTCAAAACGATTCTTTTAACTCAGGAATTGAACTCACAAGAGAGCCGAAAGAAACAACAATAACTTTTTGGGAGAGCGCGAGAGCGGAAAATGGGAGCATGTGCTCTCTTATTTAAGTTTTAATATGCTCATATTCCATTATTGATTTAACCATTTTCATTCTTACTTTCGATGTTGAATACGATTGAAGTCAAATTAAGAATGTTTCTATTTGTTTTAAGGTTGTTGTGTAATACAAGATTTTTACTACGAGCGTAGTTACTTTTACTATGGGCTTTTTGTCTGAGTGTACTTATATCCTAAACTCCTAAACCCTATACTCAAAGTAAGAAGGGTCACTATGCAGTGAAACATCGATGTTAAAAATGAAACATCGATATATCGGACAGTTCTGGAAACATGGATAATATCGAACTTGTCATTGATGGTTTTTCAGCTTTAAATCAGGGTATTCTATCGTCCCATTCTGGTTATATTTTTTTATATTTAAATTCATGTATGGGTTGGCGCCAGAGGCTGGTGCACTGCTTGGGGCAGGGGCAAGCAGTGCCGGCATACACATGCAAGCAGCGCACGCGCCACAAGCTTTGAAGAGTACACGCGGCAAAATAAACAAACAGATAGACAATATGTATGTATGTATGTATGTATGTATGTGTATTTGTAAGCTTTTGTAGGCTGAGCGAAGATTTCGAGCTCTTTACTGGCACAAAAGCTCGTTCTGCTGACAACAAGCAGAGCAGAAAGCAGGGCACAGTAGGCAAAGAAAGCAGTAGAGCAAAGCAGTTCAGAAAGCAGTGCAGTTGTAGATTTGTAATTTTCAATTCCATCCTTAGAATTCCCAACCTGTCGTTCGGCTGTTTGATAGTTTAAATAGCGCAAACTCGGAGTGTTCAATCGGTGGTCCGTGGTCTACAGCACAAAGGGTTGGCCACATCCCCGACTAATTGTGGCTTATAGATTTAAGCCAAACTATTAGTCTTAAGCAAAAAGTTTGAATAATCCCTCCCCCCAACCCCCTCTCCAGCACACTCGCAAAAACACTTTCGCCGCCGGAATAAGTAACAGTAGATGGTATAGCATATGTAGATGGTTCATTAAAAGCTGTAGACCACACCGGGAGATGTTGCCCTGATCACCTTTTTTTGTGTTTTTTTTTTAATTGCCATATTTTTGGCTTTATTAGGCCAAAAAGCAAGTAGCTGATCAGTCAGACGCGCTCGACTGTAGAATATTCTGTAAATTCTGTTTAAATTCAATTTGAATATATTTATAAATAATCATACCAAGCGCAGCAATGCTTATTCTTACTTTTTGTCTGTACCACTGTGGCAACACTGGTTGTTGCTCAATAGGCTGCGATCATTACGGACCTGTCGTCAATTCTGCTACCGATTACTCCATAAGAGTAATCTTAATATCGATTAAAATGTAAATTCGTTTTCTGCAAAGAAATTAATTTTATTTAATAAAGTGCAATTTCAATAAGTAGCTGAAAGCTAAGCAATCCATGGTATTGCTATGTAGTTGAACGCCTTAACATAAATATGTACAATATATTATGAATAAGTACGCAAACAAAAAACAAAACGAAGAAACATTCAGAAGCAGAAGTATATGCTGAGAATATTTATGACCGGGAACGTGTTTGTAATGCAGAAAAGCAGCTGCTTTTGGTTCAAATTAGGTTAAATGCAAACACAATGACAAACTGACAATTTGCCCATTGGAACAGCAACTTCGAGTACAACAAGAACAACAAGAACAACAGCAAGAACAATGCTGCAATTAAATAAATGTTTTTGGCCGTCTGTCGCAAAGATGCCAGAAGGATTTGAAATGGTTTTATGACGCGCACATTACCAAATAACTGAAGGAGGCGGCATAAGCAGCTCCAGCGCCCAAGCAGCAGTGTTGCCACATCCGCTTTTTCTCGTCAAATCTGGCTGTTTTTCCTGGAAAAATTATAAAACTGTGAGAAGCGGATGTTCTAGCGGTATTTTTTTATTATTATTTTTATTTTTTTAATAAATTAATGTATGCTATTTTTCACAAACAAGTTACATATTACTCACAAAGCCTAGCAAATTTTTTGTGACATATATTCGATGTTTCTTATTCGATCGTAATGCCATTCATCATTTTGATCGATGTTTGTCTATAGTATAAACATTCTATTTATTTTTTGCAATTTAAATATTGATGAATTTAAAAACCAGTAATGTCGCAGTGGATTAGTCGTACGCACTCGGCTGTAAAATATCCCACAAAGCAATATAATAGTAGAACATAATTTTGCTTTATTGCTTTTGTCGGTTTACGTCTTTAATCCTTCAAGAACCAGCTTGAGAGATAATCGAAAGACAGATTGTGATGTCACTTGTTGTTGAAAAGCATAAAAAAAAAACTTAAGAATAAAATTTTTTTGGCTTTTTTCGGACGATTTTATAGTTTTATTCAAATGTGCTTCCCGCCAAAAACAGTTTTTTTTTCTTAAAGAAAACTGGCAACACTGCAGAGGAGTAAAGGAGTAAAATCGGCAACAGGCGACAACAGAGAGTGAGAGTGAAGAGACAAGAACAGAGTTGAAGAGGAAGATGGAGATGAAGACGGAGATGGAGATGGAGGCGGAGACAGAGACGTAGAGTCAGGAGGCGTATGTTCAACGAAATGCAGTTGGTGCCACTCTGTCCGCCAAATGGCGCAACACAAAAACAGCCAAAAGAAATAATTTAGCTTAATTCAATGCGAGTGCGAAGAGGGGTCGGGAAGGGGAAGGGGAAGGGGGAAAGGGGAAAGGGGGCAGAGACAGCAGTAGTTATCAAAGCCACTGCGCACCGCCGAGTGGCGACAAGGAGGCGCTTCCTCTGGCGCAATTAGTGCAACATTGTTGCAAATTTTTTGCGCTCTCGCCATGAGTTGCAGCTTGTTGCTTGTGGCAGCGGCGCCTTTAAGTACGCTTCATGTTCCACCAAAGAAACAAAGCAAAGGGCAAGTTTAACGCGCCAAGCCAAACTCAATTTCGTATAGCTAAATTCCAGAATTTTTTGTTTTTGTTTTTTGCCGTGCATCAAGTGGCAGCAACAACTAAAAAACCAAAGTGGCAAAAAACGGAACTCTTCAGCTGAAGTGCGGCGCGCCAGCACATGAATAAGCATTAAGCTGGCTTGCAGCAGTTGGAAAATGGGGGGAGTTCAGGAAGTTCAGGAAGTTCGGGGAGTTGGGGGCAGTTGCAGGATGTGCACAGGGTTGACGGCAGTTGAGTGTTGCCGTGCTTCACTTTTAATTTCAATGCGAGGTGCTGCCACTTTTTGCATTCCGTTTTTCCCCCTTTTATTTTTGTTGCCAGCGGGTTAGCTGATGAGCCCATTGTAACTGTTGCAGCTGGGTAGGCAGACTGGGGCACACAAGTAAATAAACATATCTATGCAGACAGCTTTAATGTTCCTAAGCCTCTTTGTCCCGACTGCACGAATGACCGACTTGCTATCAATTTGCACAGTTAAATTTGTGCTTAAAGTGCTACGTACAGGGTCTAGAAAGTTAGTGCAGGTTAGAAACGGGTGTAACGCCCAGAAGAAGGCGTGGCAGAAAATATATATATTCGTGATCAGCATATTCGTGATGTCAAGTCAATAAAGCCATGTTTGTCTGTCTACAGAGCTAGAAGCACTATTTTTGGATCTTCCATGCCATACGGTGATCAATTAAGTTTTAGATTTTTGTTACTTTTCCCCTTCCCAACCATCTCAATCCAAGTCTACAGATTTGTAATTTGGCATGTAGGCAACCTAGTATTATTCGCTATCGACGCACAGTGGCTCAATCGGCGAATTTGGGGTGCCAAAAATCATAGCTCCCAAACGGGTGGACATATCTTCCTGAAACAAATTGCGTTTTAAAGAAAAATGTTCAAATTTTCAAAAACACTAAACGTTATTACGCTGGAACTTATAGAAGCTGCGCTATACGCGGTCAAAGTTGAGTTTTGTTGCAAGTTTAACATCAAATTTAGCGGCAAATAAGCTAAATGTTACATCTCCTTGATTTTCAATAAAATAATGCATTTTTTTTTTTTAAATAATTTATTTATGTTTATTAATATATTAAAAAAAAGTTTTAAGTCAAAGATTGTTCAACAATGTACGTAATATTTTTATTTATTTTGTTTAATATCATCAATATTGCACTAATTTTCTGGTCGAGGCAGCGTATGCGAAGAGTATAGTATATAAGCGATATCTCACAAAATATTCATGAAATTTGTATTTTTGAGACATAAAACCACTAGATATATATTATATTGCATAATGCACTATATTTAACTTACATAAAATATTGATTTAATGGTATATTTTGTCATCTTTAAAACAAAACAATAAATATCACATAAAAACAATCGAATATGCATGTAACAGACAAGCTGCATGCGGTACATTTTCTTCTTCTTATACCCCCTGACGCATGGTTTTTGCACTAGGTTGGTTGGGTTTTTTTTTAAAAAACCAAATTTCCCGCAATTTCCCGCAGCTGAACTTTTGGAAATATGTAAAGAAATATTTGCAGAATATGATGTCATTCACAGTTTTTCACCCAAATCGCCCCAAAATTTTGAAACTCTATATAAAGTTGAAAAATATGCTCAAAAACAGGTACTTCGCAAAATAATTCCGCAAAAATACCGAAATCGACAAATCGAAATTGTTTTTGTTTTATAACATCTAAAATAAGTGAAATTACAAATATAAATTCACTCATAATCGATTTCTCTTATACTTTTTTTGTTTATCGCCACTAAAGTTGGACAAATTGCACGTAAAAAGGGCCGTTTTACCAAAATGAAAATTTTTTTTCAACTTTAAGAGTCTGTAACTACTAAACCAGTTATCCAAATTCATTAAAATTTTGGTTTCCACAGCATTAAACATTCCTGTATCAGATGGCATTATTTTTATTCAGCAACTCGTTTAGCGGGAAATCATTTTTGGCACGCCAAATCTAGCTATTGAGCCACTGTGCGACGTTGTAAATTGCGCTACAAACAGATAACGAACAGCGAAGATTTGCAACCGACAATTTAGTCTATATGTTTATTCTAAGCTAAACAATGTAAATTTAAAATGTCGAATGATGAAGTGAAAAATTCATTAATTTGTTAGGCTTTCATTATTAAACTCTCAATTATATATTTTATATTATATTTATAATAATAATATTGTTAAACAAAAATATAGGTATAATAAATTCTAAAAAAATTTTAATTTGAACTAAAATTCGGAGTATAAAAAATTAAAAAAACTACAACTATTGTTTACGTTATGACATACATATTATATTTACTTATATGATAATATGGAAGAATTAATACAGAGAAAACAGTCGTAAGTCAGTCAGGACAAACTGCCATTTAGTTTGCATTTAGATATATAACCAATTTTCCTTTACATACAGTGTAACAGTTGCTAAGCTTTGGCAAATATGTGAAATTGAGCTCTTAATTTACAATTCCGATACAAAATGAAAGTAAGCGCCCATCTCTCCGACTCTGTCCGTGTCCCTTTGGCCATTAAATATACAAAACCTCATAAAACAAAGTTGACCAACAAGCAGTTTTAATTGATTTCCACACCAATGACTGGTCAACGAAGCAGTGCCAATGCCACACTTGATGCCACTTCAGCACGAGTGGGGCTTAACCCTACACACCCCTTAACCCTCTGCCATCTCCCACTCCTGCTCGCAATCCCACTAGCAGAATACTTTTGGCAGTGACCCTCACTCATGCTCAGGCGCAGCATTGATGTGTGATGTGTGTCTGAAAAGTTTACAATAATTTTTACACATTCAATAGCCGCAACTAAACGCCAAATGCCAACGCCATGCGGTCGCAACAGGATAAAAGGACTAGAGGACAACGGACATCGGACACGGGACATGGGACATGGGACGAATACTGGCAGACACAACTGTGACCGACAACCGACAACGGACAACCGACAACAGGCGCTGACCAATGCGGACGATGAAGAGCCAAAGAAAAGTTTTGTTCGACCCGCACGGGGCACATTACTTTGTGTGATTGTGATTGTGTCTCTTCTGTGTGTGTTGGCATATTTTTAGCAAAAGCAGTTTTCCAAAATGTCCATACCCCCTATCCACCAAATCCATACCCCCCCCCCCCTCCCCCCCTATCCCATTCCACACACACTTACACATGCAAAAGTTCAGAGTTCAACGCATGATTGTGAAAATGGAATTGCCAAAGTTGAGGACGAGGGCGTATAAAAGTTGCACAATTTTTTTATACTCTTCGTTGTCGTTTTTTAATCTTTTTTTCTATTCCTTTTTTTAACAACTTTCTTTTTTCATTTGTCATACGGCAAATGCTCTTCAGTCCTAAGTCCTTTTCTGGCATAATTTCCTGCTTGTTCTGCAGCCACACTCGCTGCTAAAAGTATTCTAATTCTACATTTTCTTTCAATATATTAAAAAATTATTAATATGTAATGATATATTAGTTCAAATAAAATTTTATATGAATCTACATTACAAAGTTGCTTTTAATTTATTAAACATAACAATTTTCATTTATTGAAATTAAAATTTGTAATTTAATTAATTTTTGAAAGTCGTTAATAATTTAATTATTTAATTAATTTAATTAATTTAATTTGTTTATTGTAAAAATCAAGTTAAAATAAAATTACATTTTATAGTTCGTTAATTTTATATTCTGATTTATTAAAACTATATTAAATTAAAGATTAGTTTCCGATTTATTTACAATAAATTTGTCCTCATAAATAAATAAATAAATACACGAATTTAAATAAACAGAGTCGATCGCACGCGACTGCAGCGCTTGCAACTTGCTGCAAAGTAACAACTGTCGATTACACACGACTGCAGCACACTTACTGCATATTTTTCAACTTTCTATTATTATCATTTTTTACTTTTCTATTTGCTTGTTGTCATTTTCAATGACAGCAGCAAACGCTCTACCGGCCCCAATTTTTCTATATCTATATATATATAAATGTGCATAAAATATGCATGTGTGTGTTCCTGTGTGTGTGTGTGTGTGTGTGTGTGCGTGAAGAGCCACAGATGTTTGCAAATAATTTTAATTTCATATCTGCGACTGTGAAAAGTTCCTAATTGAAATTGCCTGGCCTTGTCCGTATTAAGAGCGAAGTGCAGAAAAACGAGAAACTGTTAACTGTAGAACCGAATGCCAAGCGTAAAGTATTTAATTTCAATTAGAAAATGGCAATTTGGCAATTCAGTGCTGGAATTTGGCAAAGTTAGCAATTACCACGAGTTCGCAGCTTGAGAATCTATTTGAACTTGCACAACTACTTGATATTGCTCAACACTGGCAAACATTACTAGATGCTAAGCAAAAATTTCGATGGTCATTGTAGATATTAACACACACACATACACACACACAAGCTTAGAGCTCAAAGCAACCAATCAACATAAAACAAAAGCGTAAATGACGGTGGAGGCTGGGACTGGGGCTGGAAATGGGGTAGGGGCGTGGCTGAGCAACTGTATAAAAATTTAGCTCAATTACCAGAAATTTACAACATCAATAAAATAACTGAAGAGTGCTCAACAGAAATCAGACAAGAGAGCGAAGGAGCGGGGGAGCGAGGGAGTGTGGAACGTGGCGTGTGGAGTGTGGATGCTGTGCACGTGTGCTCTCTGCAGTGTTGCCAGTTTTCATTGTACAAAAAAGCTATTTTTAACGAAGCAGACTCTGAAATAGAGCTAGCAAATTGTACAAGATATAAGTCAAAAGAACGCTTACTTATTCTTCATATATTCGACGCTTTTTAATCACAATTTCGATACCAGTCTCATAAATCTCGAATTTTTATCCAGAAATTGGCTTGCATGCCTAAATTTCAATATATTTAATTTTATTTAATTGTCGTGACTAATGCAATAGCTTTAGGGTTTATATATTTGAAAAGAAATAAAAAGCAGAATAAAAATTGAAAAAACCCAAAAATTTTCGATTAAACCAATTTCCAAATTTTCCTAGCAAATGCGACAGAAAAAATGGGTTTCAGAATTTTGTTTACATATATTAATTTTATTTATTTATATTTATTTGAAAAATTATACATATTTCTTTTAATTTTCAATATATATTTTATATAAACTTATTTGTAGTATTTTATATTGATTTATTTTTACTATTATTTATTAATTTATTTTGTTTTTAATTTTTTTTTAGATGTATTTTAGATATTTTGTAGTTGAAATCTGGCTATTTCTGGCAACACTGCTCACAGCGCCTCTCCCACACTCGCACACACACACACACGTACCCCTGCCACGCTCATACACCCTGTCTCCCACTCCTCCCTCTCCTCTCTCTCACCACTCTCTAGCAAACAAGTGTATGTACGTACAAACTCATCACCGGATGCTGACATATTGAAACACGTACCGACAACATGCTACACCAAAATTATAGTCACTTCCTTGATTTTGATTTTGAGTACTACCAGAGAGTGAGGTGGGGATGGTGAGGGGTGAGGGGTGTTAGCGTGAAGAGAGCGGGCCAAAACGGTTGTGGGCCTCACTGTAAGTGTTGCAAAATATGTTGACTCAACTCATAACATAAAGCCAGCAGTCGGAGAGCGAGAGAGAAAGCACATGGCGTTGCCAGCGTGGGCGTAGCATGCAACAACAACAACAACAACAACAGCAACAATGGTGACTACAAAAAAAGCTAAATAAAACAACAACAAGACGAGCGGCAGAGAAGCAGCAGAGGATTTCCTAATGAGTGCTCCATGAATGAATTTCAGCCACAGAATACTAATTCGATGGAAAATTCATTTTTCCACACGATTGGCAATTAAAAGAGATTTTCTGCCACACACACACACATACACATACACACATACATGTGCGTGTGTGTGTGTGTAGTACGCGCATAGCTTTTGTGTAGTCATTGACTGAATTGACAGGCGAGTGGACGAACGATTGGAGCCAGAGCCAAAGGCAAAGCAAAGGGACAGTCGGCACAGCGTGAAAGTGAGAAGGTGTCGAGCGAGCAAGCGAGCTGGCGTCTGACAGTGCTGCCACCTTGTTGAAATCTAGCATACAACAAAATGGCTACAACACAATTGTGAGGCTTTCATCAATCGAGAGAGGATTGAACAGTGTTGCTTAATGTTTAAAGCAAACCATAACCAACACTGCACTGAGGACCAGAAATCCACTATTTTGGCATTAAATCTAAAAATATAGCCAAAACTCTACAAATTTGCAATGTTCACAATATGTTTCTTAAACTAAATTTTACGTGTTATATCCAAAAAAAAAAAGTAAGATATTGCGCCACCACTTCTTCTTGAGCGATGAGCTAAGTTGATTTAAACTTGACTGTCTTTCTGACCATCTATCCTTCTGTTCGTCTGTCAGGCAGTTTGGATGAACATGTTGTTATAGCAGTCATTTTTGGTATGTAGGTAGGTTTATACTATATGCAGATCAAGTTTATTTAAATTCCACGCCCCCGTACGCCCTAATCAATATAAAACAAAGTCAAATTACAAGCGTGATAGAATGTTGTTATATAGAATATATACTCTCTTCTATTATATTTACCTAACCTACAATACGTTCAAAATCACAGAAGTTATTTAAGAAACAATTCTGCAGGGTTTGGCTCGCAAGCGCTCTGGCCATTAAAGTAAGAAGAAGAATCGTTGCTGCGGTCTTACAATATTTTTAAAATATATTTAAATTTAAGGATACAGGAGGCAGGATACAATAGACCAACTGCGCCCACTGTGGTTGGATCCAAATATTTTGTTGCTTGCGGGTAATAAATTGTTTGTTCTTCTAGAGTTGATACATTTTATTTTGTAAATATTTTAATTAATACCTATGGACCCGCCTGTAAGCACGATTTGTTTAGTTAGCGAATTAATGGCCAAACTGCCTGCACTGAAGCAGCTGAAAGAGCTTGTTAGTCAGTCGCTTGACTCGACTGGGCGCCGGCTCTCCGCCTCTCCTGCTGTCGACGGTCGACAGTCAACTGTCGAGTGTGTGTATCTGTGTATGTTTGTGTATCTGTGTGTGTGTGTGTGTGTGTGTGTGAGTGTGTGTGTGTGTATCAGCATGCAGTGTTAAATCCAACTTGTCAATGTGATGGCAGCCAAGCAGGCAAACGACAGGCGTTGATGTATTTGACAAACAGCACGTGGGACGCAGAGGCACACTTCTTGCACCTCACACTTGCCCCCTGCCCCTGCTGCCACAACAACCGTGCTCACTTTCCGCTTTGCCCCTTACGGCTGGCTTACAGTCTGTGGTAAAGTTCGGTGGCAACGAATCGAAGGCTAATTTCTTTAATTGGTTGTCGCAATGGGGGCTACGTTAAAGTGCTGCGAACGAGCTGTAACTGCGGCGGGCTGAAGAAGGGGATAGGGGGAGGGATTGAGGGAGGGGTTTGGTGGCAAGGGCATGCCAATCAGCACGAGCAAAAAGTTTGCAATCTAATAATGTCAATGCCAAAACTAAAAAGTGCACGACAAACGCATAAAAACAATAAATTGCACAAACGTTTCCAAAGTAGAAACTGCAGCCCCCTCCCCTATTACCCACTTGCCACGCTCCGCTCCCTTCTAACCACTGTCATTGAACATGCAACATTTCGCAGTTCGCTTTCAATTTGAGCTAGCTGCAAGTACATGCACAGACTGCACAGACAAATCGATACAGCGCAGCGTTGTAATGAAGTTTTCTGTTGCCGTCTTTGTGGCCGCTTCCGCTTCCTTTGCCGCTCAACTTATTCTTGCAGCAAGAAACTACAGTTTGACAGCTGCACCTACAAGATACAGCAAGGAGTGGGGAGAGGGGCAGCGGGGAGCGCGCAAAACCAAAAACAAAAGCTTTTAATAAGTGTGCGCTTTTGTCTTTCAGGGCAGCACAACAAGTGAAATTTGCTTGCAGGCCCAGTCTATATCTGTACATTCATCCATCTCGCTTCAATAATCTCTCTCTCTCTCTCTCTCTCTCTCTCTCTCTCTCCACTCTCCACTCTCCAGCTCAACAAATTTACTGAAATTAATAGCAACATTGTTATAATACTGCTCTACATAATTTTAATGCATTGATATCCAATGTTATGTTTTAGATATTTGATACTTCAGTTTGGCTTAAGAGTTTTAACGACATTTGTTAGTATAGTTTCTTAGAGGAAAAATAACTTTCTAGGCAATGTAATACGGTTAATATCTTTTGGACCAAAATGTTTAAGTATTTACACGTTGAAGTTTTATTATTAAGTTTTTCATAATTTGCTATTTTTTTAAGTAATCACATAAATAGCTGAATAACAAAACGAAACTTGAACGTGATAACAACCAATCAATCCAAAGTTTTAAATCGTATGACACGTTGGAGTTACTTCACGAACGAGATTAGCTAAAACTAGGAAACAGGTATCCTGAAGTAACTTTAAAGTATTGTAAAAGCATTCCAAAAATGAAGTCTCTAGCTCTTACAGTTTGCGAGATCTAGGTGTTCATACGGACAGACCTACAGACGGACAGACGAACATGACTACTTCGCTAAAGAATATATATACTTTACTTTAGTATTTGTAATTTTGTAGTTTTTTTTATTGTACAGCATCAAAACAGTGAAAATAAACACAGAGAAATTGCCGTATGCTAAGTTAAAGAGCAGAGTGGTAATACTGCTTACACTGCTTGAACTACTTGAACTGCTTGCACTGCTTGCCACTCAGATTGCATAAGCAATAAAGGTCAACTGGACATTAGAGCGCCTGCTTGGGAAAACTACGACGTGACAGGGCCCAGCTGTCATTATGGCTAGTAGCGTCTGGTACTCTTAGGCAAATCACTTAAAGTTGAGTTGAGCCAAAACCGATTCGAGAGGAGTGGGCGGGGGGCGGAGAGTCTGGGCGAAAGACATAGCGGAAATACTCGTAACTTAACTCAATTACGCTTAATTATTTCCTAGTTGGTAAGGAATTTCGCTCGCTCCACAGACAATAAAAGTTTCGTTTTAGTTTTTGTGTTACTTTTGCACAAAATGTAGACGTTGCTTAAGTTCTGAACGGACTCAAACCCCGATCCCAATCCGAACCCCAACTTTAACCCCAATCCCGACTCCGACTCGGGCAGTTTAACTCTGCTGTTGGGCCCATATGTGTGCCCATGTGTGGGCCTGAGAGGCGCTGAGGAGCGGCCCAAGGACTTGGGCTACAGTGCTGATTATTATTATTCACTTGGGCATTTTTACGAGCTGCTTTTGGACAAAAGTTCGTCCACCCTTCGCCCCCGCATCCTGCCGCTCTTTGTGCCAACTATTCAACTGTCTCACGAGACAACGACAACGACCCCATTCTCTGTTTCTATAGATATTTGCTCCTTTCGCTCTTTGTCTCTGTTGTTTTTTATGCACAACTCTAAAAATTCAGCTTGGCCTGCGCTATTTTATGAGCCCAGCTGCTGGGTTATTGGTCTGCCGCTCTCGCCTGATAACAGCGGCTGGCATTCGGAGCCAACTTTAGAGCCTTGAGAATTACAAATCAGACTGCCGCTACCTATAAAATAATAACTATGTGTGTGTTTTATTGTAGCCAACTTTACGGCGCAAGACCTTGCGCCAGCAAACATTCCTGTCTGTCTGCCCAGCCCACCTACGATATACCTCTCTTAAATCTGTGTTAGCTACTCAGATATACCTACATCTATTTGCTTGTCGCATTACAACTCTGAGTGCTTCGAGTACTCCGAATACTCCGAATACTCTGAGTATTCCGCATGCTTCAAGTACTCCAAAAGCGGTATGAATCACTCAAAGAACCTGCTGCGTAATGTATTAATTTCATATATTTTAAATTTACAAAATCGTTCATATATTTTTGAATACAATACAAAATAATTAAACTGTTCCGCTGGTACGGACGGATCCGATCATTTAAAATATATTATTTTATATGAATTTAAATATAATATTACGCTAGTATTTTATTTATTTGTACATTTGTAAAGCGACGTGTGACTTTATAACTGAAGGTGAAAATTCGGGGTCGTCGTCTAGCAAAGGCAGATTTTAATGGAAAAATGTGGCTTTGGTCAGATAGTACTATTTCGAATGTTGCCAGCACTCTCATATGTGACCTTAGAAACGGAAATTGTCAAACCTGTCTGTATATGTGAGTATGTCGTAGGCGAGGTTCAAACCGTGAACCTGTGATTTATGAGACGAGCCCAGCCGCCGATTCATCAAGAGATCTTCATCAGAATATTTCTAAGACTAGCTGTTTACCCCCAAGTTTTACCGTCTCCCTCTATTGCTCATTTTAGGCGCTTTCATTTTGAAATCAACGGTTTAATTTGCATGAAATGCTGGATTTTCTTTAGAAGAACTCTAGCTTTTTCGAATTTTACTCAAATATTTTGTTTATTAAAATATAATTGAAAAATATTTATGAAAGGTTGCGCGAATTGCACCAGCAATGCTTCATCTTAGTTCTTTTTTTTTTTGTACCATGCTTTAAATGCGGCACTGTCGAAGCCCGCAATATTGTATCCCAAATAACTTCTGTGTTTGTTTTCAGGATAATTAAATATAATATATATGAATATAAAATATAATAATTCAATATATAAGTGACAAGTCGAATAAAAGTAAAACTGAAATTCAAATAAACTGTATAAAGTTGGTAGCAATTGGATTGAGCATAATTCAAATTCGAGCAGTTCAAGCTGCAGTTTAGACAAATTAATAAACAATTATGCCAGTTACAATATGGCCTTAGTTCTGGCTGATAGAGCTCCATTAGACCAACAGCTCAGCTCAAAAGCCAGGGGCTGGGGATGGATGTGGCAAGGGGGCATGGCAAGTTGGCTGTAAACATGCGCTTGAGTGTGATGATAATAATATTTATGGGAATCCTCAAGGACACTTTCGTGAGCGGCACTTCAGTGTGTGTGTGTGTGTGTTTGGTAAGGGAGTGATGAGAGGGGTGGAGGGGGGTGTTCGTATTACCCTGGTGGCTACTTGCCGACGAATTTTTCACAACTTGGCCACAATTTGCGCCTTAATTTGCCACAGTTGAAGCAGCGGCAACTTGAAGTGTATAGAAAAAGTGAAACTTTTTACAATAACAAAAGGCAACCGCAGGCCGGCAAAGTGGCCGACTATGGGCAACAATAACAATGGCAATACACACACATATACACACACACACACACACACACCCATACAGAGAGAGTCGAAAATATGCCCCAAGGACTCGCTGAGCTGTAAGCTCGGTAAGTTGTTGCCACAAAGAGTGTTGTTGCTGCTGTTGTTGGCATCACAAATATTGCTGCTCATCATTTTTATTTGTTTGCTTTCACTTGACTGGCAAAGGTGGCCTCTCGGGTGTCCGGTGAAAGTCTCCCCCCCCCCTCCCTCTCTCTGCCACCGGCTCACGCTCCTTCCCAACGCCTTGCCTGCCCCATTTGCTGCAACTTTGTTGATTTAACTCTCGCCCTGCCACAGCTTTGCTTTTGCTTTTGCTTGGGGTTTTGCTTTGCCTTTTTCTCTCTTTGGCTTTTCTTTGCTTATGTTTTTTTTATTCGTATACCCTGTACCCGTGAAACGAGTGAAAACAAGGCTAATAAATTTGACCCAAAGATCGACAAAAACCTAAACGTAATATAAGATATAGAAGATAGTTTTTAGTTATATAATTATATTGAACTTATCTGAAAAAGGCATTGAAATCGTTTAATAAACATCGAAGATATTACACAAACAATATTGCAATCTTTGCAATTGATGTACGGAAACCCCTTTAGTACTAACGAATTAAAAAACTAAGATGATGCTTTGCTGTTTCACTTCGTATAATATTTTTTTAATATATTTTAAAATGATATATAAAATATAGGCAGCAGGGTATTTTACAGTCAGGCACATCCGACTGATCGAATGTGTTCTTACTGTTTTTTTTTTTTTTGCCGTTTTTACTCGATTCGCTGCGACCGCACTGAAAACTTTGTTTACCTACGAAATTGGAAGTGTGAAATAAGCAAAGTTGAATTATTCCTGGCGGACATGATAAACTGTGGCCCAGCGGCCTTGATTGAGCCGCAGAGTGATGGCGTCTAGCAGAGGGGCGGGGCAGGCAGAGGGCGCTGGCTTAAGGCTATGGCATAATACAGTCAAATATCCACACACATACACATACACATTAATACACGCATAGTCAAGTTGCTATTTGTGTCAATTTGGCTGCTTTGACTTTTTTGTCACTTTGGCTTTTGTTGTTTTTATTTTTTATTGGCCGCCTGCGGGGCAGGCATTGCGTAAATGAATTTTTGGCATTTCTTCTGGATTTCGACAAAAGAATTATTTTCGTTATTAACGCCGGAAATTCATATAACACTTAGCTAAGCAGCGCCAACTTCCTGTTAAAGCATCGCACAAATACATACATATAATCTATAAGAATAAATTAAATAATCATATAATAAATTAAATAATTTACCCCAACTAAAAATAACCAAAAAAAAACACAGCAACACAATTTAAAAGCTACAGATTTAAAATCAGTCTGTGAATTGCAGGATAAGAAACAGCAAGGATATGCAACAGACAGTTTGCTTGACTGTGTGTGTATTATTGAAACACAATGTACAGGGTCTCCTATAGTAGGTAACGTCCCACTGTAGCCTTCTGTCCCAACTGCTTTTTTATAAGTATTGATATTTGAATAGCTCACAAGAAATGCTATATTTAGCTATAAACATAATTTATTTATATGTAAAATATTTCTGTAATTTTCGCAGATTAATTGGCATCTATTGGGTCTAAAACTGTTGCCGTGGCAACTCTGGAGCTGCGTGGCATGCGCTCAAAACTTTTCTGAAGTGTCTAATTTGATTTTGGGCGGCATTAATGGCAAAAAGTCGATTTTAATTAACTGAGATCGGCCCTCAAAGCGTGGCAGGCTAATAAAATTAACAACAACAACATGCATATTCGCCAAATGTGCGTGTGTGTGTGTGTGTGTGTGTGTGCCCCCATAGGCCTGTCATTGGGCATAATTAATGGTAGCGACATGTTCTAAGTGGCAGTCACGATTTAGCTAATTCTTTTATCGATATATGTCGATAAGACGTGCCAACAGGCACAGTGGGTCAGCTGGACATTGCACACTGGTCGCATGTTATCAATGTCAAATTTTATTGCCTAAAATAAAGTAATAAAGCTAGAGAGTCTGAATTTTATAAGAACAACTGTACTTGCAAATATAATAGGTAGGACAAACTCCAATTGAATTCGACCACGCCCATTTACAACAGCCATATAAATAATATTATCGATTATTTTAATTAAAAAAGTCCTTTAATAAAGCAAAAATTATATAAAAACATAAATATATTTTTTTCACATACTAATTTTTTGATAGAAGTTAATAGAATCTTAGTTTAGCTCCATAGTACAAATTTAATTTTTTTTTTTCCCCCTATTAAAATTTGGATTTCCTGCAAAAATTTGCCTCTTTGACCAGTGTGCGGTGTGCAGTGGGGCCAACAGCTGTGCGGTGTACATGCTGCCACGCCTACTCTAGAACAAATGCAATTACATAGATACAGGAGTTTGGGTTTGAGTTTGGATTCGGATTTGGGTTTAGCGGCAGTTTATTAGGGCAGAATGTGTGAACCAAGACTGCTTCTTCTTCTTCCTCCTCTTTGAGTTGCTCTTCTGTCGATTTTTATGATTCTTTAGCATTTAGGATTTGTTGTTCGTGTTGCGTTGGCAAGCAAAATAATTATTGTTCGGCTAATTTGCAGTAAAAACGAAATACTTTTGTAACGGTTTTATTAGTTCTCCAAGCAAAATCCAATTAGTCAGCATTAGCAGCAGCAGCAGCAGCAGCAGCAGCATCAAAGCGGCAGCAACCACTTGGAATTTCTTTACATTTTTCTTCTATTTCATTATCTTTTTTTTGTGCTTTTCTGCTGCCGTTTTAGACAGGCCAAAAATTTAGTGATTCGAAAGTGCACTGCACTGAGCGAAAAAAACAAAAACGAGAACATCTCGGGATGGGGGCAGATAGCAAAAGTTCAGAGCAAGCGCTAAGAGAGGGGGGCAGGGGGCAGGGGACAGTGCGGTTGCTGTTTGCAGAGCTAGTGGCACGTGCAGCTAATGGCAGCGTCCACCGCACAGTGGAAGAGTGGGGGAGGGGGGGAGGAGCAGGCTGCAAAAATGCGGGCGTTTCTTTCTTATGACAAAAGTTTGCATACAGCGCAAAAAAGTATGCTATAAAAATTAATTAATGTAAAATGTGCAACTAATTAGCCAGCAGACAGGCATAAGAGTGAGCTATAGATATAAGAAGGAGACAGCAAGAACAGCAGAGCGAGAAAGAAATATACGAAAATAGCTTGAATGGAGACAAGAGAAGAAGACAGTCGTGAAGAACTAGAGAAATTAAGGAAGAGCATAAAAAAGAAGAAACAGTTAAATAAGGGACAGCAAAGAGAAGCAAGAAGAGGAAAAACGATTGAAGAAAGAAAGAAAATAAAGAAGTAGATGTCAAGAGGAAAAATAAAAGAAAGCGAAAAAGTAAATGATAAAGAAAGAGAACCCCAAAGAAACAAAGAAGCTGGGATAAAAAGAAAATCCCATCAAAAGAAAGCGAAAAAGTACAAATTAAAGATAAAGTAAATTATAAAGAAAGATAACGCCAAAAGCTAATAGATAAAATATAAAATATTATAGAAATGGGAGAGAGAAAAACAAAGGAGACGGGTTAAGGAAAATAAACAAAAGATGAAAGGAAAATACAGAGAAAAAGTTAAAGGATAATGAAAATTGAAAAGAAATAAAGTGGAATAGATAGAACGTAAAACAAAATGAAATATGAACCAGAAAAGTAAAGCAAGTAAAAGAAAAAGAATTAGCTCAGTAAATATTAAAAATAAAGGAGAGTAATAAATAGAGCGAATATCAGAAGGTCACAGAGCAAGCGTAGGAGGAAATGTTGAAGATAGGGAAATCGAGAAGAGAAACGGGAAGTTGCAGAAATTAAAATAAGAAACGTTGCAAACAAAATTCAATGCATCTTGATCGCATAAATGGAGTTTTTTCGAAACAAGAATTGGCTGCCTCACTGAACCAACAATCTACACTGAAAATACAAAAACTCTAGAATTTCTGTCAGTGTAACTACACTTTAAACTCCCACAGTTTAAGCCCATAACTCGAACTCCGTCAGATTTAGCTATTAATACTGCAATAGCTGAATAGACGCCCCTCCCCCCCTTTCCTCCAACAGACGGGGTTATAGCCCTGGTACAGTTGCTGCAACTGCAGCGTGGGGCACTTAACCTCAAAAGTGCAGCGCAACATGACTAAGCCGACGATTAAACAACAATTGGCTGACAGCTATTTACACAAGTAGCTGCTGCCACTAGCTTCATATTGTTGCACAATAAC
This sequence comes from Hypselothyrea guttata, assembly GCA_035045125.1. Classification (NCBI taxonomy): domain Eukaryota; kingdom Metazoa; phylum Arthropoda; class Insecta; order Diptera; family Drosophilidae; genus Hypselothyrea; species Hypselothyrea guttata. The sequence goes on from JAWNNJ010001046.1 coordinate 282,069, forward strand.
AACAACAATGGCGACAACAACAGCAACAACAACAGCAACAACAACAACAGTTGCTGCGGCTTATTGCAGACAATTTTGAGGTTAGGGCAGCTCAGCGCCATTGTGTTTCGCTGCGGATTGCGATTGATTGTGTCTCGCAGCCGCGGTTCGATTAAAACACAACAATTTGCTGATTTCTTATTCAGCAGAACCGATTGCAGTTGCAGTTGCAGTCGCTGTCGCCGTCGTTGTTCATCCACAACGTAAACACAGACGAAAAACTGCTAAATCATTGCAATACAAAACCAACAAAAGGCACTGCTTACCCCTACTAACAGTTCCCACTCCTGACCGCTGCGGCACGGCGCTTTCATTGATCTACTCTGCGCAAATATTGAAAATACAATCCGTCTATGCGAAAGTATTGATATGCGCCAAATACATGCAGACAAATATACATATCTATGCACAATAAGAGAGACAGCGACAGAGACAGAGACAGAGAGAGAGAGAGAGAGAGAGAGAGAGAGAGAGAGAGAGCGAAGGAGAAATACGGCTTTTAACAACGAACTCTAGCCGTTGTCTGGCCAATGATTTATTGACGGGCTCGGGAGGCGAACTTCAATGTGCTCGCTTTTTTACCGCAATATTCCGTATGCTCTATCTCTCTCTGTGTCTCGCTGTCTCTCTCCCTCTCTCTCTCAACAGCCGCGCCTCTCTTTCCCCCCGCCAGACGCTTTCTTTAAGCCATATCTTAGCGCCAAAAAAAAAAATGAAATTATTTGCATCAACGACTTACGTTAATATTGGCTTGAGATTTATGCAATAATGTCACATTACCTCCAGTTTTTTCAGCTAAATACCGATAACAATAAGTTAAATCGGGACTTAACACTAATTTCTGATCCTAACCGTTTGCTTGTTATATTGTATGAGCATTAATCCATAAAAATTCTCAACATCCAGAACTAAATTTTCTGCTATTACTTCAATTATTAAATTATTTATTATTTACATATTTTTACCATACTTGCAAATATTTATTTCAATTGTAAATTAATTCTGCATTAAAACAATTAACTTTGTTCGGGCAAGAATATTTTCCAAATGGCCAAAACAAAGTGTCTTAGCCACATTATGTGGCAGCCGTTCACAAAGTGCGAAAAGTTGCCCAAAAAATGAAATCAGCAACAATATAAACGACAGTCAAAGATAGAACTAGGCAACACTGAAAAAAATTGAAGTACTTCCAAACTAAAAAAAAATTTTTAAAACTATTAATTTGTTTTAAATGTGATAAAAACAAGTTAATTATGGAAAACACAAGAAATCTAAAAAGTGAAAAAATTAACTTAAACTTTGGCAGTTATATTCTAAACAAAATTAATAATAATAATAATAATTAATACAATAATAATAAATAATTATAAAATTATCAAAAAGAGCAAACATCATAAGGATTTTATAGATTATTCTAAATGTTACTAAAGGTACTGATTATTTCGCCAAGTGTAGCCGCATTTGGCGCATTGAAAAGGCATTCATTTCATTAGCAAAGTGCATTTTCTTGTAGAGCAGCAAAGCAGATGCCGTGCAGCACCCTAAGCAAAGTCTTGGTACCACTGGGCGTATGAGTCATGCACTGCACAATAAGAGCTAACGGTATTTGTGTATGGATAAATTAACGTTTACGGCAAATAGGAGCAATAAATATGCAGTTTTGTGTAGAGGGAAAGTGTCACAGTCGAGGGGGGGTTTCAAAATAGCTGCGCAAATAGCAAAAGTAATAAAGTTGTGCTTAAAAATCGTTCATAAAATGCGTAGAGCTGCCTGGGCAAGAGGCAGTTGTCGGTGGAAAAATGCGAAGAGACAACATTTGCTTTTGTTGGCAGCGCAGGCAATGTGAAAGAAGAAGAATGCTAGAGACTTAAAGGCAAAATGCTGAAGCGTAGAGCACAGTCAGAAGCAAAAGCCAACAAATAGAAAATGCTGCAAGAAAATGAAGAAAAAACCAAGAGACTTCAGTAAGCACGTAGCCGATCAGGGCCGATTAATAAATACCCTGTATCCTATATTTTAAATATAATATGAAAATATTTTTAAATTATCATAACAAAGACCTGTAGTAACTACTAAAAATAACTAGAGTAATTAATAGAGAACTGTATTTATTAACCAATTTCAATGCCTTTCACTCATTTTATGTAACCTAAGATAAATGTAATGATAGAGATTTTATATTCTGAATAATAGCTGTATAATAACACATAAAAGGGGCGTGGCTTTCATTTAAAATAAATGAAATATATAAATAAATTCTGTATATATGTATCTACTTTCCGAGAAAGTTATTAGCCCCGTTTTGAGCCATTTCATGGGTGCAGGGTATAAAAATGGCATTAAATGGCAAACACGACACCAGAAAGGCCAGTAAAAAGCGCAGCAAAGAAATGAAAATGGAAAATTCAGCTGCCGATTAGATTCGAGTGTTTGTGTAAGCTTTCCCACCTCTCCCCTCTCCTTCCCTCCACCCCCTGAGCATGTCATCCTTATGATAAATGAAATTGTATGCAACATGCACTGACCGCAGCCCCAAACTTTGCCAGCTCACTTTCGCTGTAACAAGCCCCAACTAAACGGGGCAAATGCAGTGAGAAGGGGGGTATCCTCTCCTAAGGGGTAGTTGGTGTGAGGGGCGAGGGGTGAGGGGTGTTGCAGGTGCAGCAGCTGGGCATCAAAATAACAGCGTCTGCCATTTTTGCAGGTCACTGCGCGCTTACAAAAGACAAAAGCCGAGAGGCAAAACCGCCAACAGTTGGCACAAATCTGCTGAATGCCTTGCCACAGAAAGTGTGCGGCACAAGGCACGGGGCACGGGGCACGGGGCACGTTGGCAGTTGTAGGTGTGGCAGCTAGACCTATTGTTAGCAGTTGGCAGTGCAAGTGACAAGCATTTTGCGTATGGCCAAAATGCCGTGTAAATTGTTGTCGCTCTTTCATAGAATTAACTTTGCTTTAAACGCGACGACTTCCAGTGTGCATTTTGTGATAAAGTATAGGCCATACACTGCAACAAAAAACGGTTGGAAAACAATTTATTTGACTGTTTTGTAAGTGAGGACGGAGCAGATCCTGAGGAATTCTACAGTCGAACGTAACCGATAGTAAGCGACACTGTACTTTATACTACACGCAGTCTCGCAAATTGTCTGCTGCATATCTGCGCTGTTTCTTAACCAATCGCTATCGTACAGGTGAAGTTACAGGTCTGTAGCTTTTAAATTGTGGCCACCAAAAATGATAATGATAAGCTTTCACTGAGTTAAGCAAGTTGAAAATTTAAATCAAATTACTATTGATTTGACAAATTTTTCTCACTGTGCATGGCAGAGGGGCATGTGCAACTAAGCGTTTGCCTGTACCAAAAGCCAACCTCTAATTAAGCACCTGACAATTGCAACTGGAGTCTTTAAGGCCAGACTGCAATGCGATGAATTTAGGGACAGACACGCACACTAATACACCTGGAGCACGCAGTGAAAACATAATTATAAACACATGTTGCATCCACACACACACACACACTCATTATGCGTGTATGCGTATGTGGGCACACTTTTAAATCTAGCCATCATGTATTTTGTTACATGATTCAAATTTCTGAAAACTTTTGGCATTAAGCGTAGACCGAAGTCCGCCCGTTTAGTTATCCGGCGTACAGTTTATCCGTATTTACGTCAGTTTCCAGACCAGAGCAGCATTGTATTACGACACTTGATCTGCATAAACTACAACAAGCTTCATGACGATAATAATATATACATATGTATGCGACTACTATACACTCAGAAAAAAAAGGATGTTTCTTTTGACAAAATATAGTTCTTAAATGAATCTTGTTTTGTTTTAGAATTCAAGTGGTAAACGAATCGTGCATGAATTCAGATTAAATTAAGCCAAAAACGGAATAGAATTAAGCAGGGATTGCAAATAATAATTATGAGTTTAAAAAAAGGATAAGGATAAAACATTTATTTCCAATATTTATTTTAAAATGACTTTTAAACTCTTATTTAAAATTAAAAAAAAAAAAAAAATTGAAAATAAGTGTTAATTTTCTTATACAAAAAATTGCAAATAAACGTTTTTTTTAATTGTCTTGATAAAATTGACAAATAACTTTTATTTCTTCATTTTTATTTTAAAACTTATAATAATTGCGATCCCTGGAATGAAGTACAAAGAATGATTTAATTAAGTACGAATCTTATTCTATTATAATCTTAACACTTTATAAACCAAGAATTTCGTTCTTAGCTCAAGTTTTTTTCGTTTTGTTGGTATTTATTCCTAAAAAAAATTCTGCTGACTTAAATTGTTTGAATTTTAAAAAATTACTAAAAACTATTAATAAAATATTTATATTTAAATAAAATATCATAGAAAAAACTGAACTTTTTTATGAGCAACAGCTGCATCTATTGATAGTTAACATATTTCTGCTTTGGCTGAAATTCCCTGGTAACAAACAATTTATTATACACTTTTTTACAATTGGAACTAATTGATTTTGAAATAATTTTCATGCGATTTATCTCAATGATTAATAAACAGCATAAACTTGATATAATAAACCATACAGTGCAGTTGCCTAAAAACGAAATAAAAATAAAAAAATATAATTTTAAATTAATATTAAGGCGAATTTATTTATACTTTCATAGTTGCCTCAGCTAAGCAGACAAATTTTGGCTTTATTGCTGCAAAGCTCAAGCTAAATCTAATGTAAGTGTAGAGAGGCTTCACTGTATTATTACCAACTGGTCGAAATGAATTGAAATTTATTAGTGCACTTGACAATTGCATTGAAGCAAAACGCTGAGCGCACATTTTTCATATTTCAATTCAGACGATTTGTCGAATATTTTTTGCTTTTTTTTAGTGTATACTTAGTTCAAGAAGAGCATATTAGCTATAGCGAAAGCTATGATTTTTTTTTGCGATTTTTGCATAGCTTTTTTAAAATTTTTTTTGGGTTATATGTATTATTTATGATATAATGTATATGTATAATATAGAAAAAATAAATATAAATAAATTTAATTATAAATTATAAATTTATCTTTTTATTTAAAAAAAAAAAATGCAAATTAAATGAATTAAATTCGGAATTTTTAGAAATATAGGAATTTTTTAGAAATTTAGGAATTTTTTAGAAAAACCTATATTTTGTGCAGTTTATTTTTTAAATTTCAGTAATGTCTTTCAGCGGTAAGATTTTAGATCAAACTAAATTTAATACATCATACACTTATTAGAAGTTATGGTTTTACAAAACACAATTAACAAAAAAAGATTCTCAATAATTTATCTCCCTCTTAAACTTTAAGCCTAAAGCTAAACGAAAGTATATGCAAATCTTCGATATGAACTGACATACACGCAACTTCCCCACGCTCTCTCCTCTCCCCTTCCTCCCCCCTCTCCACTCTCAGGCACTCCCGCACAGCACTTAGCAGCAGAAGGGCTTAGCATTTTGCAATGCAATTTCCAACAAATGTGCACCCGCTGCAAAGCAACGAATTAACCCCCACCCCAACCCCTCTCCCCTGCACAGTAGTCCACCCCTCTCCAACTGACGCAATTACTGCTGCGCCCATGTGCTATTTATCTATCGCAGTGAGCGCGCCCCTCTGCCCTCCCGCCGCCTGCTAAGCCCAGCCGCACTGTGGACTGGACTTATAATCATTGGCATGAAATATGACAAACAGCGACGCGCGCGAGTTATTACATCGAACGGGCTCAAAATATTTCATTTATTGTCATGGCAACGCTCGTTGAGCGTGGGGCGGAGAGGGAGGCGCTAAAAGGGAGTGGGGTGTCGAGGTGCAAATATATTGCTGGGCAATATGAAAGTGCAAACTGTAGGGTTTGGGCTGCTAATGAGTGAAATCCTCGATTTTTAAGTAGTACTTAAACCTCAAGGGTTGCAATTTTTAAAACTTCTATAAAAATCCAGGCATGTGTAGAGCTCTACCGATTATTTTTTAATTTATAACAAAGAACGTTTAAAATTATAAAACTGACAAATCAATTTCGTATACTTTTTGTATCCTTACTATAATCGAAAAATTTGCTTATGAAAATCAATCAGAAAACGGTTTCGGTTCCAAATATAAAAGCATTAAATTTAATATGCGTTTCCGGTTTTCTTTCTCTCTGATTCTATATTATTTAATTTGGGATAAAATGGGTTTTTCGGCAATATTTGTAGGGTTTTAAGCGTAGGGTGTTAATACAGACGGATACGGAGATATCTAATAATATATATAAATTGTGAGGTCTATCCCGCCCCCTTTTAAGATGTATCACACATTTTTTTACAAACTTAATACACCCTTTAGTACTTTTTTTAAAGAACAGGAACCAAATATTTAATAATATTCAAGGAAACTTAAATTAGAAGTCTATACATAAGTAAGCACGAATTGTATGTTCGTTGTAATCTTAAGTAATAGCTGATGAAACTGATAGCTGTAAAATGGAAGGTCGTCGATAGGTCGTTTAATGCGAAAGAGTGTGTGGAAGTGTGCATGTGTGTGGCAATTGGCTGAAAGTGCATTTGACATTTCAATGAGACATTGACAACGACCTCGTTTTGCTGTATACCCTATAGTTTCTTTCTTTCGCTGCTGTTTTCTACCATGAGAATACCATTCGATGTCGTTCTCCTGCTTTGTTACTCATGCTCGTTCTGTGGTCGCAGTGCATTGTGAACGTTGTGAACTGAAATTGACGTTTAGATTTTGATTAGGGCGTGGCCGAGGAGGCGTATGGGCAGAGAGGAGAATTGTGACTCAAGCTACACCCAGAGAAAAAACGTAGTGAATTTCACTAGTCTGTATTTGAATTGAAAATTTATGGATATATTTAAATACTCCCAACCTTAGTTTTTTTTAGAAATTGTTATTGACTATATGCATGACAAATTTCCATGTTTGAACTAACTATTTGCATATAGGCATGGATACCAGTGTAGTCTACGACCGTAGTTACTTTTACTATAGCTTTTTTTCTGAGTGTATGATGCCTTGAATCAATCAAAACCAGAATACGAATCAACGTACTGCGAATACTCCGGATATTTTGAGTGAGTGTGTGTGTGAGATTCAGGCTAAATTTGTACAGCATTTGGCTATAAAAATGATTTAATTGCTTAGCAGTTTTTTGTTTTTTTTTTTGCTTCTGTTTGTCATTTTGTTTTTGGCAAGGGCAATTGGTTGGAATGGTTGAAAGCATTTGTGCTACGTTTGGCCACAAATCAATTGGCAATTTATAAACAAACTTAGAGCCATGGACAACACAAGCACACACACACACACACAACACACACAGAGTAACCTACAAATTTCCCACAATGACAAACAGAATCGCCAGTATGGCAGTTGGCAAAAGGTAGACGGATCGGATCGAATCCAGCTGCCGTGTGCATTTGTTATTCATGAGCGGCTATCAACACCAAACAATGTACGAGCAAGGCTTTTGTGTTGATAACAACAACAACAACAGCAACAACAACAACAAGTTTTAGAATAGGTACTTCTTGTGCCCTTGCACCCCCTACCCCCAACCCCCAACCTCCTATGGCCAGTAGCCTGTCCGTTATCCGAGGTCCGTTGTCCTTGCCTGATTGTCCACTGTGGAATCTGACGTTTCCGCTTGCCAAATGCAAACGGAAATGTCGCAAAAAATGGGCTAAAAAACGGGCTGAGTGAGCGGGGGGCTAGAGTGAGAGAAAGAGAGAGTGCTAGTGGGTGTGTAAGTATGTGCGAGGAGTTGGGCAAGTCTACTGCTACTGCTACTGCTACTGCAACTGCCAACTGCTTTTGTTATGAATGATGATGGAAAATCTGGCAGCAGCATCTCAGCTAACTGGGCCGCCAAAAAATTTCAAATGAAATTTTTTCTCTTCATTTTCTCTGCTCATTTTTAGACTCTGTACTTTAAAAAAGTAAAAGAGTCTATTAGTTTAGTGCAAATGACAGCTGTGTGTAACAGGCAGAAGGAAGCGTGGTAGACCCCACAAAGTATATATATTCTGACTCAGGACGACGAGCTGAGTTGATATAGCCATGTCCGTCCGTCCGTCCGTCCGTCTGTCCGTCTGTCCGTCTGTCCGTCTGTCCGTCTGTCTGTCTGTCCGTATGAACACCTAGATCTCAGCAACTATAAAAGCTAAAGACACCAGCTTTCCGGATTTAGGTAGTCAGCTAATGCAAGCAGATCAAGTTTGTTTTAAACTTTTGATATCTCGCCTCCTTCATCCGCGAATCAACAAAAATCTACACCTACCTCAAAAATCTCGAAAACTATAAACGCCACAGCAGCCACAATAATAGCGCTACAGACTTGTAATTTGGCATGTACGTAGCCTAAGGTATTCTTCACCGATGATATTAATTTATTATGATTTGAATTGAAAATAGCGAAGATATGCAATAGACAATTTTTTTCAAAATGCATGTATGTGCCACTGCAGCCACAATAATAAAGCTACAGACTTGTGATTTGAAATGTACGTAGCCTATTGAATTATGCATCGATGCTGTAAATTACATTACAAACGGAGAAGAAACAGCGAAGTTATGCACCAATGAATTGTTTTAAAAATGTATGTAAGCGCCACTACAGCCACAGTTTAAAGGCTATCGACTTGGGATTTGGCATGTACGCAGCCTATGGCAATATCCATCAACGCTGTGAATTATATTACCAACGGAAAAGAAACAGCGAAGATAGCGCAGACAGAGATGCCGCCTAGATCTTGCAAACTATAAGAGCTAGAAATACCATTTTTTGGTATTTATGTTCTCTTATGCAACCATCAGATCAAGTTAGTATGGGTTTTTTGATAACTCCTCTCATTCCTCCGCTAACCGAAAAACCAATTTTGCAACAGTTTGCAGTTTTAAAGCTAAAGATTTGGGATGTGGCATGTACGTAGTCTATGACAATCCCCATCGATGATGTGAAGTACATTACGATCGAATAAGAAACAGCGAAGGAAACACAAAGTACAGGGTCTCCTACAGTCGGTTGCGTCCGACTGTAGCTCCGCCTTACTGGTTTTTGTTGTTGTTGTCGGGGAGTCACAGGGCAGTTGCAGCCGTTGGCGCCCAACGTGGGACAGCGGGGGTACATAACAAAAGGGTATCCAGCGTAGCGTCTCGTAATGTGGTGATTCAATTCAGTTTGTGCAATGAGCAGCCGGGACAAAACTTTGAAAAATGGTAAGAAAAAAGCAAAAATTTCAGAACGAGCGAATCGACACACAGAAAGAGAGAGAGCGAGAGAGAGAGAGAAGGGGGGAAGTGAGCGAACGAGACAGCACTTTCTATTGGTATTGAAATGCAAATGGTCGTTGCCTGCCGAAATTAAATTATGTGGAAGTAATGATAACCCTTCTGCTATGCGGCCGATTCAATTGCCAAACCAGTACAGCATAACCTATACCAATGCCCCCCTCCATCACCCCCTCGATGTCCGTTCGAAGTCGCCATCCATTCCCTGCCCCTGCCAATGCCCTCATTTGATGCTGGGCGACGCAACGCCCTTTTTGGCAGCTGTCTCTTTATTTTGGGGCCGCTCGCCTTTTGGCTTTGCCCATTTCGCATCGACTCCGGCTACGACTTGGCCACTTGCACTCACCGCTGCTTCAAAAATGCAAAATTAATTGGTAGGTGTGGCGTCAGCAGCAGCAGCAACAGCAGCAGCAGCAGCAGCAGCTAACGGTAATTAATTGTCTGTTCAAGTGGCTCGAAAGAAAAGACGTTAAATAACCCAGAGAGAGCCGTAAGTGGGCAAAATGGACACCCGTAAAGGTGCTCCAAATAACCGTAGAGCAGGCTTAACCAACATAAATATTATTCAATGGCCTTTCAATTAGCAAGCAACAAAAATTATGCTGCAATTATGCTCGAAATAGGTCAGTTTGGGTTAGGTATATTGTCAGGGGATTATTTTATAGAAGACTCACTAAATATTCGATCAATTAAACAAAACAGCAAGTCACATTTAGAGCAGTGATTTTTTTTTTCCTTAAACGATCATTTTAAACCGAAATTAAGTTTCTATATTCTATTTTCTACTTATGTTTTGAACAAAATTCAATGTTGCAGTAGTAGAATTTATTAATTTTATTCTTAAATATTTTGTGGGAAAATATTTTCATTAAATTGTTTTAGAAATTAATTGCAACAGATGGATGTGGCATCCAAGATTAAAAGTAAACTTGATCTGCGTTTAGTATACAGCTAACTATATTCCGAAAATTACTGTTCTAACTCTCATAGTTTCCGATATCTCAGACAGACATAGTTTTTAAGAATATATATTTTGTGGGATCTGCCACGCCTACTTCTGCTAGTTACACACATTCGCACACCCTGTTTTTATCATGCATACAAGATATAAAAAGCTAAGTTTAACATATGGATCCAAATCAAAAATAGGCCTAGTGCAAGACAATAAATATAGATACTGCCAGGACCCTGTCCTCCTCACACATACTCACTATGTGTGTTGCCTTAGCACGCAGAAGACACCTTAGATTAGGTAAACCCCTTCTCTCAATAAATGAAATAGCAGACATCAATCCCTATAAAATACTTGACTTTTTTCGGGACTTCGGACTGATGGAAGAGCTCCAAGAAGGCTCCTGTAAGGGATAAAATAGATCTTTTAGATCGCAGTGCAGAATTTCCCACACTAATAATAATAATGTGGATCCAAAACCGTATCAGATTGGAAATTGTTTTTTAAATATAGTAACAAAATTCAAGTCGACTACACCTTTTCAAATTGCTTAGCTGAGTCTGACTGATACGCCGCAATGTGACATCTAAAACAATCTGAATGGCATTGTCCTGGGCGGTGCCGAGCCGTGTTCGAGTTGACGGGCAACTGACTGAGTTAATGCAAATTCAAGACGCGATTGTTTTGAATACTTTGCTATGTCGATGGCTGGGGGAATTGCCCGAACAAATGAAGCTGCGAATTTGGCATTATTTATTGAGGCGACGCGACAGATAACGAGCTGATTGAAGGCAGTTCCAACACAACTGCCGAAACCCCCCCTCAAAAAAAGGGAATGGGAATGAGCACAATAAAGCAGAATATCCACTCGAGGGCTGCTTAAAGGATGCCAGAGATAGCTGAGAAACACAACAGTTTAGGCTGGTGGTAAGGGATAAATTGTGGGCCTAAACAAGTAACAGGATCCAGGCTCTATAGCTATAGCTATAGCTACAGCAATGACAACTGGCCGCCAAACAATTCACAAAATTGTTTTCGTGACTTAAATTTTTGCGTTTGTGTAGGACGTGTTTGGAAAGCATATGATGTGATTTGCCATCAAATTGAGTTGTCTTCTGCGTTCATCTTCCCCTCAATCCCCTCCCCACCCTCCTTCCGAAGTATCTCTGAGCCAAAAGCTGGCCAGGCCTGGACAGATATACACAGACAGCTTGTGCCTGCCATCCAGGCAGCCGTTGAACCGTCCTCTGCCTGCCGTACTGCCAGTCAGCCATCTACCAGAAATGCAATTAAATTTAGAAAAATATCAACAGCAGCAGCAGCAACAGCAGCAATAGCAGCAGCAGCAGCAGCCTGAGCTAGTTGCCGGAATAATAGTTTATAGCCATAATAATAGCAAAGTAGCTGCTACGACCGTAGTTGTCAACCAGTAATGCACTCAGACACCAGCTCAAACTGGGTCTACAGCAGAAAGGCAGATCTTTGTAATGAGCTGCGTGCGTGACACGAAGTTCGGTTCCTTATACGATAACCAGGGTATTATTGGTTTGCATAAAATCAAGAAAATATATGTTTAATTACACTAGCCAACAAAAATCACTTTTATAGCAAAAACTATCAAAGCTATTAAGAACTCCAAAGGTCGTGCGTGACATGAAGTTGGGCTCCTTATACGATTAATTACGGGTTTAAAGGGTTTGTCTACATTTAAGAAAGCATATCTTTATTTACACTAGCCAACACAAATCAGTTTTATTGCTTAAGCTATCAAAGCTATCAAGAACTCCAAATATCGAGCGTGACACGAAGTTGGGTTCCTTATATCAAACGGAGCATTTAAGAAAACATTACATCTTGTATTACAACAGGCAAAAAAAATAACTTTATTGTCCAAGCTATCAGAGTTAATTTTATTATAAATTTAAAATTTCATTAAAACTTTTGGTTTGTTTTTAATTTAAGATCCAAAATTGAGAGTGTTAATAAAATTTGACTGCTGTAATTGATCTGATTAGGTTTCTTCGGTTAGTATAAATGCAACTATCTCATCCACAAATTTATTAATTTAAATTTCTGAATAATATTTTTGAATATATTGAAAAATGTGTCTATCAACTTGCTTTATTTTAAATTAAATATAAAATATATAATGAGGGAAACAATATTAAAGTTTAGTCTTTTAAAGACGTTGTTATTGATAGTTTTTTTTAAATATCGCACGAGTCACGAGCTCAGCTCCAATACTGAATAAAAGACTGCCATCTGGCAACACTGGAAACTGCACATTCCGAACATACTGAGCAGATATGTATGTATGTGCGAATGTAGGTATGTATGATGAGTAAGCAAAGTGGTTGTTGCCTTTAAATAAATACGCTCAAGCGTGCCACGTTTAGTTAGGGAAGAAGTGGCAAGTGGCAAGTGGCAAGTGGTAAGAACTCCTCGTGTAGGTTTACTTAGGTTTAAGCATACTTACTTAAACTCGCCGAGTAGGCCACCTAAACAAAACTTAAACCTAAACTGAAACTGAAACCGAAACTAAAACTACAACTGAAACTACAAAATGGAAACGGAAACTGTGGCTGAAGCTGAACCTGTGAAAAGTCTTCAGTAAAGATACAATTTGTATAGCAACTAAATTACACTATGCAAATATTTGCATATACATATGTACATACATATATATACATATATAGTATATATGTTCTTATGTATCTTTGGACAATTGAAAGCAACATGAAAACAAAACAAAAACTCTTGCAAAACAATTGCTGAAATTCAGAAATTCAACATACTAACAGACTTTGGGCTAGGAGCTGCAAATGCCTTTTGGCTGCATATACACTGCGAAAATAAAGAATGATTTGCTCTACAAAATAATGCTCTTATATGAATACTGCATTGCTCTAGAATTAAGGTACAAATTGAAAAAGATAAGTGAATTAATTCCGCTTAAATCAGGCAAAAATCGTAGTATGGACTATCCTTCCAAAATTTTAAATTTAATTTAAAAATGTCACACGAAGTACGCCGGCAATGCTTCTTCTTAGTTTTATTTGTGATCATGCTTCAATAACCATCCATGACAATATTGTTTCTCCAATAACTTTAGTGTTTATTAACCAATTTCAATGCGCTTTTTGGGATAGTTAAATATAATGGTAGAGAGTTTAAACTCTGAATAGCAACCTTCTATATTCAATTTTATAATATTATGTGCAAATTTAAATTATTTTAACCTCAAAACTTTATACAAATTTGATATAGTAATTGAAGAACGCGCTTAAATGAAGAATTTCATTCTTGAATCATGTTTTTTCAGTCGTATTGAACAGCGCAACTTCTTGATTCAAGTACGAAAACATTTGATTTTTCTTTCAGTGTATGTAAGCACGAATATCTGCATATCTGTCTGTCTGTCTTTCTGTCTATCTATGTATGTGTGTGTTGTTTATGTGCACACTCGAATTCACTCATTGGCAAAGGACACAAAGGCGTTATCAAAACAAACAGCTGCCTACTCGTATGTGCACAGCAACAAATGCCATTTAAAAGCTGTTCTCACTTTGCTCCCATTTGAGACGCGCCTGCATCCAATATAATAATATAATAATAATTATAATGTTAGGCTGGCCTGCCATCTACAAGTATTCAAATAAAGTGGCAACTCTGCCCGGTTTCCGATTGATTAAATGTTGTACGAGTTGAAGAAACTGACTGTTGCTAAGTGAGATCAGCCTGATCTGAATATGGGGAAAGGTAGGGAAAATTTTATCTCTTCCCGTCCATTTCTCGAAATTAAGATTTTGTTGCCGCCCGTTATAAAAAAAAATTGGTCAATTAGTTAATATTTAATTCGAATATAAATATATGCATAACTTATGCATCAATTTCGTTTGAATTTTAAGATAATGAACAAATCTCGCAGGTCCCTCACTTTTTAAAAGTATTTTCCACTCCTTATGTCGGACGGTTCCTATCTCTTTTGAAAATAGCAACGTTGTATCTAAAAGGAAATAAAAAAGCGCTTAAGTTATCAAAATAAATGAAATTAAAACAAATAATCTGCATAAAAAACAGCCTGAACTGAATTCAAACTAAAAATTTAACTTCATTTTCTGAAAATATTTTTTTATTTATTTATTGACTTATATTTTCTTATACTGTAAAAATGGGTCGAATGAAAAATGTCTAGAATGCTAAGCAGATTTTAAAGAACTTCAACTATTTTTGAAAGAATGAATCTAGCTATTTAAAACCGATTCGTATTCGACTTGAACTAATTGCCAAAGTGATTAAGCAGCGTGTGAAGGGACACACTACTTTCAGCCATCATAGCAAATATCCCCAAAGTATAAACACAAAAACCACAAAATGATATTGTAGCTGCCTCATTTCATTCGTTCCCTCGCCCCCGCTTGCAGTTCCCCGAAGCGGAGAGTGCTTTAAAACAATTAATTATACATTTTTGGTAACCAGGCAAGAGCAGACATTTAACTAAAACACACAAACATACAAAACATACGAGCAGACGAACAGACGAACATACAAACAGACGAGCATCTCAACATAGAAAATGCCATGAAAAGCGAGCAAAAACAAACTGGGAAAATGGATTTCCATTTAAGGCGGCATGTTGAGCACATTGTTTTTATTAAGTGTCGCATGATATACTTATATGCCTGTGTGTGTGTGTGTGTGTGTGTGTGTGTGTGTGAATGGCTGTGCGTGTGTGTGTGTGTGCGTGTGGGGCACATAAACACTTCAAGTGGCAACATGGCGTGCAACTAATCCGCTGCCCAAAAAATATGTTACAAGTGGGCATACGCAGGCCATGGATCAAGCACTGCGGCCAGCGGGGGTTGGGGGGTCAAAGGGGTCAAAGCTACTGAGGGCAAGCCGGGCATTACGTGTAAGCACGGTGGAAGATTTTGCAATATATCTATTAAATTAATTTATGTTTGCATTTTATTGATTTTATTTTAATTACTTTATTTGTATTATTTATTTTGTTTTTTTATTAAATTTACTTATTTTATTTATTATTTATTTATTTTGATTTTCTTTTTAATTTATATATTTTATTTACTATATTAAATTATTTTACGTAGTTTTAATCTGAATTAAATTTGTCGATTGCACGCATGCTCGGCCCCACTGTGCACGGGTCCAGTGGGGCAAACAAACATTTCGTCAACATAAAAACAGTTATCGCCTGTATAACAAGTGACGAAGGCAAAAAGCAAGCTACACTGTGCAAAAATATGTAAATGCATGCATGTGCATTATCAAAAGTTAAATTAGTTTTATTTTGATTTTATTGAATTTAATTTTTGACATTTTAGGAATATATTGAAACTAAATATATTTGTTTGTCTACAAACATGTTTTTTGACCTAAATAAAATATACATATGTACATAAAAATTTTAAACTGGAACCTGGGAATATACAATTTTTACTCAGTATGCTCTTTTAAGATCAAAATTGGACAAATAAAAATTTTCGGATGTTTTGGCCCTTGGTAAGGTCGAAATACTTGGGTTTCAGGCGTTAAAAAGTTCCTAAAAACACTTTTTTAGCTCTAAAATCTACGTTTTTTAACCAAGTTCATCGATGTTTGGTTTTTTATGCATTATTTTGTATAACAGATAGTTTAGGATCAAAATTGGACAAAAAAAAATTTTCGGATTTTTTGGCCCTTGCACATTGGGAGCAAGCGAGCAGAGCGAGCGCGCAGAGAAGACAACGGCTAAGCGCTGCCTAGGAGGTTAGCCGGCTACCCGCTGCATTACTTGTAATGCAGGAGGTATGCTTGGAGAGCCAGCACGAGCGAGCGAGCAGAGAGGAGAACGGTTAAGCGCTGCCTAGGAGGTGAGGCGGCTACCCGCTGCATTACTTGTAATGCAGGAGGTATGCTTGGAGAGCCAGCACGAGCGAGCGAGCAGAGAGGAGAACGGTTAAGCGCTGCCTAGGAGGTGAGGCGGCTACCCGCTGCATTACTTGTAATGCAGGAGGTATGCTTGGAGAGCCAGCACGAGCGAGCGAGCAGAGAGGAGAACGGTTAAGCGCTGCCTAGGAGGTGAGGCGGCTACCCGCTGCATTACTTGTAATGCAGGAGGTATGCTTGGAGAGCCAGCACGAGCGAGCGAGCAGAAAGGAGAACAGCTTAGCGCTGCCTAGGAGATGAGGCGGATACCCGCTGCATTACTTGTAATGCAGGAGGTATGCTTGGAGAGCCAGCACGAGCGAGCGCACAGAGAGGAGAACGGCTAAGCGCTGTCTAGGAGATTAGCCGGCTAGCCGCTGCATTACTTGTAATGCAGGAGGTATGCTTGGAGAGCCAGCACCAGCGAGCGAACAGAGAGGAGAACGGTTATGCGCTGCCTAGGAGTTAAGGCGGCTACCCGCTGCATTACTTGTTATGCAGAAGGTATGCTTGGAGAGTCAGCAAGTGCGAGCGAGGAGACCGGCTAAGCGCTGCCTAGGAGCTTAAAGAGTGGTCGATCTAACATAGCTGCTGATTGGTGGGTGGGTTTTCTTGGCTCTTTCTCTTTGTTTTTCTCGGCGACTGCGCAATCTGCAAGCACTATAAATACTGCTGCTGCAGTGCTGCTGATCACAGTGTAGTCTCCGTGGTCAAGTGGTTAGGACGTGTCAAGGGCGCTTAAGTGGAGTGGCGAGTGTGCTTATTATAATTAGTATATAAATTATATTATAAATTATATATAAATCGATTAATTTATCGATTCGATATACATGAAGTATGCCCTTCGATATTATGTTATCAAATTTTAAATATCTCAAAATTTTTTTTTTTTATTTTATGCCAAAATAGGCAAAATGGCCCAATGTGCCTTGGTAAGGTCGGAATACTTGGGTTTCAGGCGTTAAAAAGTTCTTAAAAACGTTTTTTAACCAAGTTAATCGATGTTTGGTTTTTTATGCATTATTTTTCATAACAAATCGTTTAGAATCAAAATTGGACAAATAAAAATTTTCGGATTTTTTGCAGTGTAACAAGATGAAGCTTTTGGTGAAAAAGGCAGTGGTACGGGGGTCATTTAATGTGCGCTAAATACATAGTTTGAAAATAGTTATGAACCCTTTCATCAAGAGCAACTGCCGCCTGCTTCTGGACTATCAATCCTCCTCATCCCGCAACCCCCTGGTCGCCCTGCAACTGGCAGCAAGCAGACAAAAACCCCTGGGAACTCGACTCGTCGTGGCTTTAGTTAAATCGGGAATAGCAGCAAAAGCATTTGCTGTCATTTTGGATTTCGGTTCCTCTTTTTTGTTTTTCTGTTTTTTTTTCTCTTTCCTTTTCTTTTTACATGACCTTTTTTGGCATATTTGCAGTAACATTTTGTCAGTGTATGGCGTGGCTGCCACACTAGAGCCATTCCATCAGCAGCTGCAGGAAAACCTACGGGCACGGCTTGGTCTGGCTCTGCTGATAAACAAAGGCAACTCGGGTTCTTATGGCCAAGGAGACTGCAGTCAACACACACACACACACACACACACACACACAGACACAAATACACACACAACTAAATGAACAAGTGGAAATTAGTGCAAAGAGAACTAAATTTGTATTATTTGGGTCTACAAGTTAAATATCGGATTAAAGAGGTTGCAAAATTAAAGCAGTAAGAACGGTGTAGATCAGTCGGGCGGAAAACTACAGTCGTACGTAATCAACTGTGTTTTAATAATCATAGCACAAAGCTTAATAGACGCTTTTATGTATAATATTTTAGAATATGTAAATGTTGTTGAAGATTTTTTATAAATTTTTGATAAAAATTCGTATATTCAAGTAGCAACCGTGCTCTCACCCACGCCAGCCTCTCTTTTATGGGAAGCACACATAAATATTATGGCATAATTCGTGTACAGTGCACCCTTTCGTCTGGCGGAAGCAGGGGGTTGGGAGAGCATGGGCGGCTGAAGGGGGCGGGCTGGTGGATGACGCATTGAAGTGAACGCATATCTATCATTAATATCGCTGCAGTCAGCTGCTGTTGTGCTACCAAAAAGGCTGTTGCAACAAAAAATATACCACACACACATACATATATATATATATATATATATATACATATGTGCATATAAGCAGCCATGAATGCCAATACACACACAGATACACATACAGATCGTTGGCGCTCTAGCTCAGCTACAGCGTTGCCCATTTAGCGGAATTCAGAATTATACTAATACTTATCGTAAATCTAGTCATGTCCGTCTGTCCGTATAAACACCTAGATCTCAGCAACTAAGTATTAGAGCTACAGCCAACATTTTTAGGATTCAGGTTATCCTATGTTTGTTTGAGAATTTTGATATCTCCCCCCATTCTAAAAACTTTTAATATGGCATGTACGTAGCCCATGGCATTCTCCATCGATGGTGAGCAGTGCATGACAATCGGATAAGAAAGAACGAAGATATGCAACAGACAATTTGCTCGACTTGAAAGAGATGGAGGGGAGTTTGAGCATATGCGAATTAATTGCTCCTGTGTGTAAAATAGTGGTTAAGTAATAATTACATCCGGCTGTAGATTTCCGAGATCTGCTCCTTCCTTACTGGTTTAATGTGGTATATTGAATTTTTTTTTTTTTTCGTTCGAATATATTATTTAAAGTGATATTTATAGATATATTTTATTTCAGATATGGCTATTTCTCGCAGCACTGCTGCGCTTTTGCTGCAGCACTGACTGCTGAACTACTGCCAACTGCAATTAATCATTTTTCTATCATTTTCAGATTTTTCACACATACAAACAGCCGGTGCCAATGCATATGTATGGCACACATATGCATGCATACCCTTACTTAAATCCCCATGCATACACCCTATTAACTACGTAGTATATACTACGTAGACTGTGTCTGGTAAGTTATGCATTTTTCGCAATTGTTCCGACCCGTTTTGGAGCGTACATTCGCCAACTTTTACTTATTGAGAATAGTATACAGTATAGTATAATTATATAGTTTAAATTTTATTTATAATAAATAACACAACAGATATATATTTTCTATAGATAAATATAAAATTTTGCTTTTCTATGCTGCTCGAGCTGAAGTTTGTCATTAGAAACCGATTGTTAAATAACTGCAAGCCGCATAAACGAATCAATAGAAGAAGCCTTTAAGCCGTTCTGCACTTGGCTATGTACAGGTGTCCATCTGTGTATGTGGGTAAGTAAGTATGTATGTAGTTGTGTGTTATAGTGTGTGTGCACTGTACCATTGCAGAGCAAAACGTTTGCTAATGGTGTCTCCATTAGATTAGGTCAATTGGACGATGCGGCACTTGGCAAAAAATCCACAATTTTCCATATGTCTGTTTGCATCAGTGTTGCCAATTTCTGCGAAGAAAAAGCTGTTTTTGACAGGAAGAAAAAAGGTTGGAGATTTCCATGCTTTTCGACAACAATTAAGATTATAATTATCATAACTTTACCAAAACTCAATCGATTTTCAAGCGGTATGGATTTTTCTTAATTATTTGAGTGCGAAAATAAAATTTAAGGGATAAATAAAAAAACAAAAATTTTAAATTTTTACAAACATTTTAGGCCCCTCCTTAAAAAAAAAATGAAATATTGGGACAAAAACTGTATGTTTTAAAAGCGTAAATATTGAGAGCATCTGGTCGAAAAATTTAGATTTTAGGGCCAATATTGAAATCATGTGAGGGATTATCAATACATGAACAAAAAAATGTCTCGCATGCAGTGAAACATCGATGTTAAAAATTATACATCGATATATTGGAAAGTTCAGAAAACATCAATAATATCGGATTTGCCATCGATAATTTTGCAGCTTTAGTACAGGGTTAATATTGTGCTTTAACTATATCTATAATGATATAGTATAATAAAGCGGAACAAATATGAATTATTTTTAAAAACGAGGCAGAAAAATCGGAAATATATTTAGACCCTTTACTTTAAAAAAGTAAAAAGGTTCTATTAGTTTAGTGCAAAGAGGAAATGTGTGTAACACCCAGAAGGAGGCGTGGCAGACCCCACAAAGTATATATATTCTTGATCAGGACGACAAGTCGAGTCGATATAGCCATGTCCGTCTGTCCGTCTGTCTGTCTGTCTGTCCGTCTGTATTCACATATATCTCAGCAACTATAAAAGCTAGAGACACCATATTTGGAATTTAGGTTCTCCTTATCAGTAAGCAGCACGAGTTTGTTTTAGATTTTGGATACCTCCCCCTCTTCCCCCACAAACCGCAAAAAGCTACTGCAGCCACAGCTTTAAAGATATATTTTTTTTAATCCTGAACTTCCGCTTTACGCAGCTCCACAATTGTTTAAGCAAATGCTCTTCAAAAACAGCCAGACGCGACGGAAAAAAGCTAATTTAGCAACACTGGTTTGCATATATGTATTTACATGTGTGTGAAAGTGTGTGTCTGTGTATGGGTGTTTGTTTGTATGTATTGGTCAAAAAGCCAAAGCCAAAACTTTTTGATGACCATCGATGGCGATACGTCCGGAGTTGAACTTTGAGGTAAGCGTTGCAGCCAGTTACTATAGCAAGAACGGATGTCTATGTGTGTGTGTGTGTAGGTGTATCTGTGTGCATGTGTGCGTGTGTGTGGAAAACTGCTAACAAGCTGCTGCTGCTAGCGCTCTAGCGTTGACAGACATAGCGTTGGGCGCATTTGGTCGGCTCGGTTAGGTTTAAGTGTTTTATGAACTTGTTTCAATGAAGTCAGACCAAAGTGCGTGTGCGTGCGTATTGCACACACACACACACATAGATAGAGAGAGAGAGAGAGAGAGAGAGAAAGGGGTAGAGGGAAAGACAGATTTGCGGACTTTCAGGTGACATGTGGCAACAGAAGCCATGTCCAAGGCTAAACTGACCTAACCGTGGTCGGCTCATGTTGTCCTGCTCACTCACGCACTCTCACTCTCTCTCTCTCTCTCTCTCTCTCTCTCTCTCTCACAATCTGTCGCTCTCTTTCTCGCTTTAAGTGTGACCCGACTCTGTCTGAGGCATTGAAGCTTTTAATTTGATTTTCGTTCAAGTGTGGTTTTCACTCCTTACAGCTTTCCCTCTCACTCTCTCTGTCTATCCCTATCTCTCTCTATCTGTATATTCACATGACTGGAAATATGGCAAGTTCTGTAGTCCATTGAGCTTTGTTAGTTGCATTGAACTTGAGCTCTGGCTACCTTTCATTTAACCTGCTGCTTCTTCTTCTCCATTTCCGACTCCTTCCCACTTCCTTATTCTTCTTCTTCTAGCTCTACTTTGGTCCAGCCGCACGTTGCGCTCTAATGAGCGCACCAACAGACATCTTAATTAAAGCTAGTCCCACAAATTCCAATTTATGGCAATTCCATGCATATACCCTATAGCTACCTCCATTATAAGTAGTATCATCCACATAACCTCAATTGAGCTCCGATAATACTCGCATTATACCGTTGTTTAGAGCTTTCAGAAATTACATAATAAATTTATTTATATTTAGTTCATCTTCTTTTATGTATTATTATTATTTTAAGCATTTGTTTTAACTGCATATGAGATATGGGATCATTATCTTTAATTCTAGTTTAATTTAACATATTATAATATTTTTTGAATTTTAAACTTTTAATGCGCTCTGTGCACTAAATAAATAAATAAATAGGTGACTGAATAAATAAATAGTTTAATTTAATGTTTATAAAAAAAAAACAAATTAAATGAACAAAATAATAATAAATATTTTAGCAATACCCTGCACTACTTAACTGCTTACAGGGTAACTGTGCGTCGTCTTGCCGCACTTTATTTATTTTAATTGCAATGCCAAACCAACAGCTCAGTTGACAGAATATTTTGTCGTATTAAAAATAAATAAATAAATAATATACAAATACTTGTGAATATATGAGCATGTTTGCAAATTTTGCTAAATGATATTTGTTCAATTCACTAATATGTTATGGTGGTTTAAGCTGGCATTATAATAATAATAATAATAATGATAATACCCGGTAAAATGCAGCCATGCATTAAACAAACTGCACAGAGGCGTAGTAAGAATATTTACAGCAGGGATATTGTTAAAAAAAAATAACATACTTTAAACTTTTATTAGAATAAAATTACAAAAAGTATATACTATATAATAAATCATGATGGTTATTGGATAAGATCTATAAGTTCTATAAAATGTCCTCTCCGACTACGCCCCTGATAATTCATACGGCTACTTAAGGCATGAGCCTGCAGAAATTTGCTGGCATTCCGTAAGATGCGGCTACTACCGAAAATGTCACTGGTAAGGCGGAAGGCGTGGCAGAGGGTTAGCAGCAAGCCCGCAGCTTGGGCCAGTTGGCGTAGCATTCTGGCACTCAATACGGATGAATTCTGCCGCAACACGGGCATCCATGGGCTCAAGTACATCAACAGCCCCAAACTGCACACCTCCGACAGGTGAGGTGAGGTGTAAGGTGGGGTTAAATAGTGTGTCAACATTGCACCCTCTGCATTGCAGGGTATATTTTGGTCTGGCATTTCTGGCGGTGCTCTGCTTTGCGGGCTTTCTCATGCAGGATGCGTTTGTCAAGTGGAACACCACGCCGGTCATTGTGGGCATCAATCCGGAACCGACGTACATCACCAACGAACCGTTCCCGGCCCTAACCATCTGCAATCTCAACCAGGCCCTAATCAGCCAAGTAGCCCGTATACTCAACGATAAGGCCAAGTACGCCATGCTCCAGGTCCTCTGTCGGCGTCGCATCAACTCCCATCTGTCCAGTGCCAGCCACAACAACAACAACTGGGAGCAGCTTATTGCCAATGTATGTATGTGTGTGTTCGATAATTGCAAAATTGGCAAACATCCATATACTATAATTATACCCTCTACCTAAGACATGTGAAGAGAAGGTGTCACAATTCTAAAAGGGATTTGGTCAGCGCACACTAAAGGACAGGCCAAATACCAAAAATGGTGATTATAGATTAGGTTAGATTATCTTAGACTATATTCAATCTATAGATTAGATTTTTAGAATAGATCTATATATTAGATATATAGATTAAATTTATAGATTGGATCAATAGATTAGTTCTATAGATTCGCACTATAGATTAGATCTTATAGATTGTAAGATCTAGGTGGCTGATCTGCGTGCAGCATAGGAAAACCTAAATCCCAAAAATGATGGATCTTGTAGTTACTAAAATCCAAATGCTTATACGGACAGATGGGCCTGGCTATATAGATTCATCTTTCTTTAGAATGTTTTGACAGTTATACTTAAAAACCATACAAAATATGCACTAAATAGTCATCCAATATGCTTTAAAATATGAACATTGAGCTTAAATTAGATTAAATGCTCTCAAACACTCCCGATATACAAATTCTACGATAAACTCATTCTCTTGCAGATTTCGCAACCCTGTGGCTCCATGGTCATTGGCTGTCGCTTTGGCTCCGTGGACACCGAATGTTCCCGTCTGTTCCACGCGATTGTAACGGATGAGGGACTCTGCTGTGTGTTCAATATGCTGCATCCACGTTTCATGTACAAGCAGAGGTAATTTTTCGATAATTATCGAAAGAAAATCTTATTTTGCATGAATCAGTAGAACTTCAAGCCGAAAGACATAGAATGAAAAGCGTATATTTAATGTGATGCTGAACGTCGCCAAAAAAGCAATCTCAACTCAAATGTGTTAATAACTTTTAAACTATTGCTCTTATTAAATAAGGTTTCAAGTTCCGTTTTTAGTCCTAACTATTAGCTTTCCCAAATACGAAATCAATATAAATTTGTGCATTTACTTTAGAAATTGGAGTATAAAAAGTTAGGGATTGTATTCGATGCATTTTAGGATGCGTAAAAACGAATGTGCTAAAATGCTTAAGGTATATTTTTGTTGCATACTTTTGTGCTGAACCAATTTTGCCTTTTTCTCGGAAATAGAAACTGAATTTCAAAGTTCTCTAAGAATTACATCAAAAACAGTTGAAGATATGATACTCTAGTTCCCAGGATACTCCCCTTTGTAGAGCAGTATAACTAGAAATGCAAATTAACTCTAGCCGAACTCTCTGCTCTTTCCCTTTCCCTTTCCCTTTCCCTTTCCCTTTCCCTTTCCCTTTCCCTTTCCCTTTCCCTTTCCCTTTCCCTTTCCCTTTCCCTTTCCCTTTCCC
This sequence comes from Hypselothyrea guttata, assembly GCA_035045125.1. Lineage (NCBI taxonomy): Eukaryota > Metazoa > Arthropoda > Insecta > Diptera > Drosophilidae > Hypselothyrea > Hypselothyrea guttata. The sequence goes on from JAWNNJ010001046.1 coordinate 306,568, forward strand.
TTTCCCTTTCCCTAGTGTGCCCTGGCTGCTGCGCAATCTGAGCGCGGACAAGGGATCCCAATCTGTGAATTGGCATGCGGAGCTGGGCTACAGTCGGCGTGTGGCAAGGACGCAGGAAAAGCGGCAGCCGTACGCAGCACTGGGCACGGGGGAGTCGCTGGGATTGACGCTGACGCTGGACGTGCAGTCGCAGACGTATTACTGCTCCTCGTCGAGCAGCATTGGGTTCAAGATGGCGCTGCACAGTCCCAACGAGTCGCCGAATGTGCGGGAGACGGGGGTGTTGCTGGCGCCGGGGGCGGAGACCAAAATGCGCATAGAACCGGCCAAAACGGAGACGGAACTGTATCTGCGTCGGGTGCATCGCAAGTATCGGCATTGCCTGTTCCGCAGCGAGGGGAACCTCAGCTACTTTGCCCACTACACGCAACGCAACTGCGAGATGGAGTGCATGTCCCGACAGCTCCTACGGCACTGCGGTTGCATTGTCCACTACATGCCACGGCTGGACAACAACGACACCGTCTGCGGCATACGCGAGGCGGCCTGCGTGGAGAGCGTGCGTCTTCATGCCAATGGCATTGCCCTCGAATCCTGCCTGGACAACTGTCTGCCCAGCTGCTTCGATCTCACCTACAATGCCATTCCCTACGCCACGCGCCTCTCCTACCACGACTTCAAGCGGGCCAATCCGACCATGCAGAACCTCAGCGAGGACTACGTGAGGCGCAACATTGCCGTCCTGAATCTGTACTTCAAGGATAACACCTTTCGATCCAACAAACAGACCGAGTTCGTGGGCATTACCGATTTTCTATGTAAGCGTTTGAATTGCAATTTAATTGGGAATTTAAAAAAAAAAACATCATTACAAGGGACATCCATAAGAGTTTTAGCTCGATGCATCGATGTTCTCCGATGTTTTTAGTGGTAAAAAAATCCCTAATTTGGTCGGTAAATTTCCATTCAGTTTATTTGCATCTATGCTTTCACAGATCGATATTTAGAAACTGCACCCGATATTCCAATGTTTTCACAACCGATTTTCTATGTAAGCGTTTGAATTGGAACTTAGTTGGGGATTTCAAAAAACATCTGTACAAGGGACATGCATAATAGTTTTAACTCGATAACTGATAACCGATTTTCTATGTAAGCGTTTGAATTGGAATTTGAGTTTATATAAATTTTGGATTTAAAAAAAAATCAGTACTAGGGACATCCATAGCTTTAACTCGATGTTTTTCAAAATTCTATGCATCGATGTCTTTAAATTTTAAATTTATTTTAATAAACTTTTATTTAGTCCATTTGTTTTTCATACTTTGACAAACCGATATTTAATATACCCTGTACGGGATGCTCCGTTTTCACAACATCGATGCATCGATATTTTATTACGACTAGCCTTCCTAATTGATCTGTTATTTTGCAGCCAACATTGGCGGTTTGATGGGCCTATTTCTGGGCTTTAGTTTTCTATCGATTGCCGAGCTCATCTACTTTGGCTTCATTCGGCCGTGCCGCATCTGCGCCGAGCTGCGTCAACAGCGACCCGTGTCCACCTTGGAGCTGGCCAGAGCCGGAGAGAGAGCCACAAATGTCGTGGCTCCAGCTGCATTAAAGTGGTCTAAATCGCCAGCAAACTCAATGATGCCGCAGGCACAATGGCAACGGCAAAGGCAACGGCAACGGCAAGTGGCAAGCAGACAAACAGACTGGCGGCAAATAACGCCAGCTGCTTGGTTTAAAGCGGAGCTGGGCCCACAATTAAGTCAAGCTTAATATTTGGCTAAAAGTATATATTAACGTCTTAGTTACATTAGGTCAAAGTAATTTGTTAGTATATCGTTTTCGGGATGCGCAAAGCTGCTGGGCCGCTCATGACACAGGGCAAACTGTTTGGCCTCCTTCTTGACCTCATCATCGAACAGCTGCAGGGCAAATCAATGAATTATAATTGGAAATACTGAAAATATTGACATGCACGGCATACGTACATCACATTCCTGCGTTTCCAGTATTTCACCCAAATCGAACTCCACGGTGGGCAAACTTCTGGACACAAAACGAGCGGCATTTGCCACCTCAGGCACTGCATGCTTCTGCAGCAGCAACAGCTCCCACAGCGAGCTGTCGATGGCGCCGCTTTTCACCGGATCCAGCTCCGTTTCATCATAGGGATCGGCTACTTCGACAGCTGCAAGCAGGGATCGTGATTATTATCATTTTCAAAACATAAATTATAAAATTAAAGTTATTCGATCAATGAGAGTTGGGCCTGTCTGAGTTAGACAGCGATTTTCTAATAAAAATAAAATATTATGGTCAAAACAGCAAGCTTTCAACCGTGTCTATAACCAGTGAGCGTTCAGCCTGCGAGAGTTCGCCCAGCAAGGGTTGGGCCTACAAGAGTTCGGCCAGTGAGTTCCCGATCAGCGCGAGTTCGGTCAGCGATAGTTCGGCCAACGAAAGTTTGCCCAAGGAGAGTTTGTCCAACGAGAGGTCAGCCAGGAAAAGTTAGGCAGCGAGCGTTGAACCAGCAATAGATGAAAAAGTGAGAATTCGGCCAGGGAGAGTTCGGCCAACGACAGTTGAGCCAGTGAGAGTTCGGACAACGAGAGATTCGACCTACGAGCGTTCGGCCAACAAGAGTTTGGCCTACGAGAATTCGCCCTACGAGAGTTTGGGCAGCGAGAGTTGTACCAACGAGAGGTAGGCCAACGAGACTTGAATCAGCGAGAGTTGAGCCAGTGAGAGTTTGTCCAGCGATTGTTATCTTAACAAGAGTTGCGAGGGTACAGAGGCTGCCTAGGGTTCATTATAAAAACTTAGAATACAGATTGAATGTCAATATCTATTGAACCTAGGGGAGGTATTAGGAAAACCTTCTATTGGAAAGCGAAATACCAAAAAAAAAATATAGGGACGGGGCAGATCAGTGGAACGGAGGCTACAGTCGGACGTAACCGACAGTAGAAGACCCTTTACTTTACTACTACTGCTAATATATGTACATACAAACACAATCAGAGGCTCACACACTACGCTACCCGCGTATGCAAGGCACACCACCCCCCCTATGCCTAGTGCGGCAAATTGTCCGTTCCATATTTTTGCTGTTTCTTATCCGATCGAAACGAAACTCACAGGGCCAATAGAGAATGTCATAAGCTAGTTACGTGCCAAATTACAAGTCAATAACTTTAAAGCTGTGGCTGCAGTAGCTTTTTGCGGTTTGCAGGGGAAGGGGGGGAGGTATCCAAAATCTAAAACAAACTCGTGCTGCTCGCGAAATAGGAGAATCTAAATCCCGAATATGGTGTTTCTAGCTCTTATAGTTGCTGAGATCTAGGTGTTCATACGGACGGACAGACAGACGGACAGACGGACATGGCTATATCGACTCGTCTTGTCGTCCTGATCAAGAATATATATACTTTATGGGGTGTGCCACGCCTCCTTCTGGGTGTTACACACATTTCCTCTTTGCACTTAACTAATAGACCCTTTTTACTTTTTTAAAGTAAAGGGTCTAAATATTATGCACTTACCACTTGCCGCAGTTGTGGCCGATATGAGCTTCTGCAGACCCGTGTGCCGCAGCAGCAAGTTGCATGTGAAGCGTATCAAGACAACGGCGTCCTCGGTGGGGCTCTTGAGGGCCAATCTAACGAAGCGCTTGGCAAACGCAGCAACCAGTTTGAGCGGCAAATGGGTTGAGGTGAGAAATATGTCAGCCAGATGGTAGAGGCGCGCCTTGAACTTGTTGTAGAAGACGCACGGGTGGAACGTGTTGTACAGCTTCTGATACACATCCGGATAGGTGACGTTCTGCTTCTGCATGAGCGAGAAGATGCCCTGCATCGCAAGCAAATCAATGGGACTATCTGCAAGGTATGCCATATAAATTTCAGTGAATTTAAACAGAAATAGACGAACTACACACCGAACTGATCCATGGAATCCTGCAGAAAGTCCGTCAGCAGCAGGGGATTGTCCAGATGGGCGAGTATCCGCTCCAGCAGCACCACGAGCAGCTGGCGATGCACCTTCTCCTCGATGCCCGTGCAGTTGGCCATGATGCCGTTCCAGACATCGTTCAATGCGGCACGCGTCTGATCGTAATCGAAGCTGGCAGGCTCAGCTGCCACATGATACTGCTCGGCGCTAAGCACGCTCTTGCCCAGATCGAGCAGATTGATCAGGTGCAGATAGTTAAGCGCCGCATTCGGTGTCTCCACCAGGCTCTCCGGCAGCAACTGTGGCAAGAGCTGATAGGTCAATTGCAACACGTCCAGGCACTTGGCGTACTTCTCGAATGCGGCCAGCCCAACGGCCGGCACTGTCTCCGAGTTAATAAACGCCTCCAGTATGCTGTGCAGCCGAGCTCTTGGCCAGGATTTGTTGGCGCCATGCTGCGCCTCGGCCAATATCAGCTGCATGCAGACCTTTAGCGCCACAGCAGATTCCTCCTTGGCTGCGCCAGCCAGACGATCCAGCAGCAGCGACCACGCCCGATTGTAGGCAGCATAGTACTTGGCATTCGGATCGTTGCTTTTCTTCTGGGCTTTGGCTTTTCCTTTGCATTTCTTCGGCTTTCCCGGCGCCTCCGCTGGCAGAATCAGTTGGCGCTTCAACAGGTTCCTGAAGATCACTTCCAGCACGTTCATGCAGCCGACGGCATTGCCCTCCTCCTTTTTCTAAACGCATGCAAGTCGTATATTCTATATAAACAAATTAATTTCAATGTTTTTACTCACCAACAGCTGCACAATTTCTTTAAGCTCTGCAACATTTACTTTGGAATTGTTTAAAAACTCATTGGCCCTGCGTTGCAGCTCGTTTGGCACATTCTTTTGTTTCGCCGGCTTGGGCTGCTCCAGTTTTGGCTTTACATTTTTAAGCTTCATTGTACTTTTATTCTTTTTCGTTGGCTGCATTTCAAATGTAAATAAAAATTGTACAAAAACGTGCGCCGCGCTGCCCTGCCAACTCGTGTCGAAATTTTCCACGCGCTTGTCCAAAATTAGCACATTTTGCATTGCTTCGCACCAGTGCTGCCACATTTTTGGAGTCAAAAGTGGCTATCATTTAAAGAAAATGTGGCTAAAAACGGCTAAAAATTACCTGCAAGTGGCAAAAAGTAGTTTTTAAAAAAAAGTGTCAAAAGCCAAAAAGCTAAAAGTTAATAATTGAATTTAAAAATAAAGGCCAAATTTCTGGCTAATAGCATTTATAAAAAAAGTGGCTAGCCAGCTCGAAAAGTAGCTAGGGTGGCAGCACTGCTACGCACACGTGTGCCGGTGTGTGTGCATATTCAAATCCTCATTTATTATAATTGCAAAACTTGAAATAAATCAAATAAATACACAATTAAAAATGAATTTAAGCAACGAATTCAAGCCAGTGCTAACTCGGGCTGCGCTTGCCTTGCGGAAAACCGAAGACAGCGAATTTACAGCCATGGTATTCCAGGAGCCCCAAACAACATCCTCAACAAAACCCAAGACAAAAGGCAGCCAAGACGAGCAGGGGGACGAGGAAAAGCCGCATAATGCCAAGTTCGGGAAGAATGAGGACAACGAATTCGATATGAAAAAGGCGCGCCATGAGGTTGTGAACTTTGCGATTGCCAACGAACGGATCGTCCGAAACAAGCGCAAAAAGGAAATGCTGCAGTTGATCAAACTGGGCGCCAAGGCACCCAAAAAGGATTACAAGAACTACAAGGAGCTGAAGGCGGAGCGCCAGCGCCTGAAGGACAGTCGGGAGGAGCGCAAGAAGTTCCATCAACTGGGCAAAACACAAACTGGCGCCTCGAGCGTCAAGTGCAACAAGGGGCAACAGAAGAAGCGGGCGCCCGTTGCCAATATAAACAAACACTACGGCAAAGCAGCGTCCAAAGTCAAGCCACGCAAATAAAATTTAATTTAAATACATTTTGTTTGTTTTTTTAGTTTTATAAATCGTTTGTGTTTGTAAACAAAGATATTTGCAATAGTTGGCAGCCCCAGTCAGTGCTGCGAAGTCGGGTATTTTTCTGCCACTTCTGTTAGTTCTGCAAATTTAATTGGGGAAGAAAATAGCTGAAATTATTAATTTTTCAAGAAATTGCATTATACTATAGAAATTTTACAACAACAAAATGCTTTAATCAAACATTTAAAAAAATTGTATTCTATTATGAAAAATGCATTGCCAACACTGCTCAGTTGTACGGTGCTGCCAACCTGGCCAATAACATATGTTCTTGTTGTCTATTTTGCACTTGATACTTGGTCGGAAGCGATTACGTGAATTCTCTTTGGCCTAAGATTCGCACACCAAACGCACCACGATGAACGCAGCCCCGCGCCACGCCCTCCGGCAACTGCTGCGCCGCAGCTACAGCCAGGCATCCAAAGGAACCCAGCCTGGAGGCAGAGTCGCCCCCGCTGCCCCCGCCTCCTCCCCCGTCAGCAATGTCACGGGCCTGAGCAGCGCCTGTGTGAAGCCCACAACGGCTCCCGTAGGCCCCGGCGCCTCGGCGACCAGCGACTACAAGGTTCCGGAATACTTCTCCTTCAATCGGTTCACGTACGCGGAGGCGGAGGTGGAGATGGCCAAATACCGTTGCCCACAGCCGTCTGCACTGAAGTAGAATCCAACCAAATGCGGATGAAATTAGTTAAAATATTTGCGTATATGTTGTGTAAGCAATATCCCATACTGTACACCTGAAATAAATCAAAGAAATCAGCAAAATATACATTTATATATTATTCCTATATAAAACAAATCTATGTAAGCGCCAGTGTTGGCAAGTTTTTATTTTTGGCGGTAGAAGCACAAAAGAAAGAAAATTTTAAACAAAATAATGACAACAGCCCATAATTTTGTCAATTTTTGCATTTTGTAAAATTTATAAAAAAAAAGATGACAAATATTTAAAAATTATGAAAAAAAAACCCGCTTCATGCAGTTTCCCAAAAACAAAAGCTAAACCTGGCAGGAAAACAGCGGATTCGGCAACAGTGCACAGTGGTCGACAAAAATAAAAAATGAAATCAAAATCAGGTCGATCAGCTCCTAAATAAATTATCTCTATATATGTAATGAAATAATTGTATTTTGCTATGGCAGAAGTTACTACATAGAGTAATAGTATACCATAAAAAAAATTTGTATTTTACACAAAATAAAAAATACACAAATTTTTTGTTATTTGCATGCATTTTCTTAAATTTATCTAGCTGTAAATTACAACAGCTGATTGGCGCTGCCAGCTGTTTTCACTTATTCGTCAGTGCTGCCAGAGTGCGCGATCGCTGAGCTCATACATATTTGATTTTCATGCAATATTGAGGGAAATAAAATATACAAGACTAAAACTAAAATAAAATGCACTTAACGCATAGGATATTGTAATTATATTATTTCTGGCATATTCGTAATGTTATTTAGTTGTCATGGCGGCAACAGCTGATTAGTGCTGCCAGCTGCATTTAGTAATTTGTCAGTGCTGCCAGAGTGTGCGATCGCAAAGCTCTCATTTAATTTTCACTTTCCTGTTCATGCATGCTGAAGCAAAATGGAGAGCAGCAAGAAATACGCTAAATTGCAGCAGCAATTTCTGTGCTGTTATCCGGTGAACAAGATGGCCTGGTCGGTGAGTGTTGACGGATTATAACTATTAACTGATTATTAAGCTGCTACATGTTGCCTGCTCCCTACAGACGCTGCAGCTGCCGCTGGAGCTGGAGGAGCAGCGTGCGCTGATAGCCGCCACCTGTGGCCACGCCTTGAATCGACGCTTTCCGGTGCGCCGCAGCTACCAGGAGGCGTTTGTGAAGCGTCTGATGCAGCTGCTGAAGGACGCGGAGGAGCTGCACGATCACATCTACGACAGCCTGTGCGGCACGTTGGGCAGCGAGGCGACAAACCCCGCCCCCATCCCCGCCCCCGCCATCATCGCTACGCCCTGCGCCTCGTATGCCTACAAGCACTATTTGCTGGAGCCGGAGACGCACATCACGCTGCGCGAGTCCAACAGCTTTGTCAGCGAGGGCACGACGGGATTGTGCACCTGGGAGGCGGCTCTGGCGCTGGCCGACTATCTGCTGCAGCATGCGGACAGCCTGCTGCAGGGCAGCCACATCTGGGAGCTGGGCGCTGGCGCCGGTCTGCTGGGCATTCTGCTCAAGCATCGGGCGCTGCAGCTGCAGGTGGGTCAGGTGCTGCTCACCGACGGCAGCGCCGCCTGCGTCCAGCTGATGCGGGATAACATTGCGCTCAATGCGCACGCCTGGCAGCCGGAGGATGCACCGAAATGCGCCGAGCTGCGCTGGCATGAGATTGAACAGTTTCCCGCATCGGCATATAGCCCGCCCGATCTGATACTGGCGGCCGACGTTATCTACGACAATACCGTGTTCGCCTCCCTGCTGCAGGCCATCGATGGCATCTTCAAGCTCAGCCACAATCGATGCCAGATGCTGCTGGCCAGCACTGTGCGCAATGTGGACACGCTGCAGGAGTTCATGCGCCAGCTGGGTAAGATAAGGACAAAGTTCTTTGTAAGACTATTGGATGCATAACTACCATCTCTCTGCTTGCAGCGCAACATCAGTACAAGGTGACGCCGTGTGGCAATGTGTCGGCGTGCTCGAGTCACTTCTGTCGGGACCACACGGCGGCTGTGCAGATTGTGTGCATTTCACGTTAACTAGCTTTAAAATGCAAACTTAAGAACCCCAAAACCAATCATCAGAAACACTTGAAAGCATTCTACACAGATCACAGATCAAGCAACACAGATCACACAACCTAGATCACAAGTCGCGGATCAAAGATCAAAGATCACAGATCACCCAAACATACTTAAGAACCTAATACTACTCTGATCACGGATTCCAAATCAGAGATTCAAGATCACGGATTACAGATCAAACAACTTAGATCACAAACCGCGGATCAAAGATCTCAGATCCCGCATCGTTGCTCCATGAAGATAATGCCATAGACGTTAACTATCCCTAAAATACAAACTTAAGAACATAATACTACTCTGATCACGGATTACAGATCACGCAACATAGATCACAGATCACCCATCGTTGACTAATTATTGGTATGATTTCTCATGAAGATATACCATAGACGTTAACTAGCTTTAATATACAAACTTAAGAACCTCAATAACAAGCACAAGCAACACTTGCAAGAATACTACTCTGATCACGGATTCCAGATCACAGATCTTGGATCGCCCCTCACTGACTGATTGTTGGAATGGTGCCGTCGTTTAGCCAGCGCACATTGAGCTGCTCGATCTGATGCTTCATGAAGATAATGCCGTAGACCTCGTACTGTATGTCCAGGAGCTTGGCGCGATGCGTGCGCGGCACCTTCATGCCCACGACCAGCGCCAGCAACGACGTGATGATCATAAAGACGAATCCCTGGGACATCAGTGTGCTCTCGTCCTTGGCGTAGAAGTACGAATTACTGGCGTTGGCCACAAAGTAATAGTACACGATGCTCGTGCTGAGCAGCTTGAGCGCGTAGGAGCAGCAGATGATGCACTCCGTGAAACGCAGATGCGTCACCTCGAGCAGCACAATCTGCAGACTGGAGTACGCCATGCCGAAGACGAGCAGCAGAAACCAGAAGGTAACCTTGGAGCTGCTCGTGCCATAGACAATCATGCCCAGCACGGTGATGAGCAACAGCAGCAATTGGGTGCTCACAAACTGCACCTTGGGCGACACGAAGCAGAGGCAGGCGATGGACAGGACACTGCCAGCGAATATCACCCAGAACATGGAGTCGATGTGGGCCAATTGATCGAGGCGCATGGCATCGTTGAGCGAGAACCAGAACACCAGATAGATGAACAGGGCGTACTGTATGGCCTCGGTGAAGAGCAGCAGACCGGTGATGTGCCATTGCTGGTTCTTGGTCACATAGAAGAACTGCAGATGCTTGATCACATCGGCGCGCGTCTCGAAGATGCTGCCATTGGCATTGGCAATGCGCAAATCGTTGTCCAGACTGTTGGACTTGTCCACCGTACCCAGCACGTGTAGCACCTCCAGTCCAATGATCACCGCCAGCATAACGGCTGCGATGCACAGATAGGTCGCTGCGAAATTCACATAGATGCCATCGATGAGCTGCTCCGTGGTCGCCACTTGACCTTCAGCCGCAAACTGATTCAGATTGTCCACATATGCCGAACCGATCAGACTGACCGCCGACGACACGCCCAGCAGATAGCAGCTACAGCAGCCGGATAGCATCAATGCCCGGCTGCCCTTGGAGCTGATCGTGTGCAGGAATCCATAGCCGGCCACAAAGGTTAAACTGTGCGCCACATACGACATATAGGCGCCCACGTGATCTGCGAGAGATAAAGAGTTGACAAGAGATTAAGAGGCAGATAAGCGAGATGGAAAAAGAAAAGGCGATAAAGAGACATCCACTAATAGCGGCTTTCCTCGCTGTCATGCTACGTTCTAGACAAATGTCGCATTCGTGCATATGTTATATCAAATTTGATTTGAATAGAATGATACATTCGACAAAAGTTCATATGAAAAAGATGACAAGCTACTAACTGGGAGATAAGGCAGATGCGAAAACCATCTAAGAGTCGGATAAATAATAACGCCTTTCCACCCAGTCACATTTACCACATTAGACGCCTAATGCTACATTCGTGCCTCTAAAAAATTATATTTGCCTACAAATTTGCATATAAATGTTGAAGCTAAACGGAATTGGAAGACCCTGAAGTAGTTGTCACTGACTTTTTAGATATCCCACTTAGCGCCCAAAGCAATGACCACAGAAATCATGCAAACCATGTGATAGAAGTTCGAACTGTAGATGAGATTCTAGTTGAGACCTTTATGCCATCTCCGCGAAAAAAAAAACGCAAAATACTGATTGGAAGTGATTAGAAATTTTACTGATTGGAATTTTCGATACATAAAAAAAAAAACTAAAAATTAAATAAAATAATGAATAAGCTGGAATTAAAAATTAATGGATTGATGAATGGCTCTACAACTAAGAATTTTGTACTAAATTGTCTGAGGTGACCTTTGGTTTTGCAATAAAATAACGACATGCTTGCAAAGAAGAGAAACAACTGAAATTGGGAAAATGTTATTTGTCGGAAAATAGCAGCCAGGAAAAACTTAAAAAAAAAAACCATAACAACGCTATCAAAAACCTATGATAACCTCAATACCTGATTTCAAATCGCTTCATTCTACACCTGAGAGAACTATGCGTTTTCTAATGCGTTTTCTCACTCACCAAATCCATCCGCGAAGTAGAAGCAACTGGAGATTAAATTGAAGACGCCCGCGACTATAAGCACCTCGGGCTGCCAATAAACAATGCATTTCTTAAGATACTTGAGTAGAAGGAAACCCAAAGCGCACACAAGGGCCAAACCGGCGCCCAGTATCAATGGACCGTAGTCGATGAGGTCCACCTGGGAGTTGCGTTCCGCCACAAAGGCGCAGATCGTGTAGCCAAAGATGAGGCCGGCGGGCAGAAAGCATAGACAGACTAAAACAAAAACAGTTGCTGATTAAGAGAGAGGTTGAGGAGTTTTGGAAGAATTCAACGTACCCACATAGCTAGGGGCGTACTTAAAAAACTTGATAACGCATTTATTCCATAAATTCGACATTATTGCTGTTGATTGTGCCACATTTGTATCTAACTAATGCATATTTGCTAAATGTTTGCTCAAGTATAATAATATCTACGATTGTATTTTGTTTGCAATTAGCGAGACGATCTCATTAGACGGACTGATGCGAGGACAATGCGAGACAAAGACTGTGTGTGCTACTTGGGCTTCTTGTCAGCCAACGGGCAACTGATAACTGATAAGATAAAGCCAAACAATAAGGCAGCACCTGCATGATGACTAATCCCAGCTATCAAGCCATATACGGATGACGAGCTGATAAGCCAAGCCTCATAACGCATTCAACGAGCGAGCATTCCAATTCAAATTTGTTCTAATGAATGAGCTTTTCTTCTCCAGCTGATAACCCAAAGAGGCCCAATCTTATTGTTGTGCCCGAGTACAACCGTAAACGTCAGCCAGCTAAAAAGCTAAAAGCTCCCCCGAGAGCGTGTATTAAGTGAGCGCTCTGCTCAAGTGGCAGCAACCCCTCCATGGCCGCTTCTTCATCGAGCACAGGGGGGGGGGGGGGCGCATACAGGCACAGGGGCGGCAGTGTGGAAGGGGTTTAACTTTGTTTACTTCTGAGCACAGACGAAGGATTGTATCGTGGTTAGCAGCGTGTGAAGGTTGCGTCAGACTCTCTCTCTCTCTCACCATCTGATTAAAGTTATAATCCCAATACAAATAAACTTATTTAATATCAGCGTCATAAACAGCAGCAACGACTTACCAATATTTTGATAATCAGAAAGTTGTAAACTTACAAACCGTTACATGTCGTCAAACAAATTATAAATTTCACAATTTCTTATATCTTGTTCTACAGATTTAGATTTTTCTTTTCAGAAATGAATGTCTATTAAATAAGCAATTTTGTAATCTATGCAGATGATAAAGCAATTACAAAACAAAACTGTAAACTAAATAATAATTATAAGTTTAAGATAATTAAATAATATTAAGTAGACATTTAATGTTTAAAATAGGTAAACCTAGTTTCTGTAGAGCTTCGAAACTGGATTTTAAACGTTCACAAAAATTAAAATAATGTTTGCATTTATGTACGCATATTAACTACGAATATTTAAATATTAACTATTGAACATTCAATTTTGAACTAGCTGTATTAAATAATTTTTAGTAAAATAAATAAATAAAGGAGAATTCCGAAACTAGTTAATTGACAACGCTTATTGTATGCACTCTTTTTCATAGAGATTTGTGACGTCACGTGCGCTGAGTTTACGGCAAAGACTTGGCTTACCTTTTGGGGGCAGTCGCCGGAGAGCAAAGAGAGCGAGAGATAGAGAGTGAGATTGCGATAACAAGGAGAGCGCGTTTGCGCTTGTGACCTCGGAGCGCCCCCAAATGATTTGCGAGTGGGACGACCCAGTAACGAGAATCATTGCGTTCTGTTTTTTAAGCTCACTTGGCATTTGTCCGGCTGCCGTCAGTGGAGGAATTTATTTAGCGACGTTGGCACAAACGCATAGAGAGAGACGGCGATAAGGAAGCTGTAATCAGGAACCGTATCGTAACATGTTATAGGCCAAATACAATCAGCAGAGCCGCCGGCTGTCCGGGAGCAGGGGAACTCCTCTTAACTGGCGGCCAACACAAAATGGTGTCGCTGCAGTGCGCCTAAGCCCAGCTTGAGAGTGTGTGTGTGTGTGGGTGGGTGAGAGTGTGTGTGTGAGCAATGTACGTGAGCATCTGGTGTCATAATCTAAATCTGAGCAGTCGCAGCCTGGTCGTTGTCTTACTGGTCTGCGTAATGCTAGTGTACTTCTCCTACAGCTTCAATGCCTGCTTCTTTGCCAGCCTTACACGCACCCTGCAGCAGGTGAGCCCCCGGATGCTTAGTCGTATATACCCCATCTCAATGCTTCACAATTCTCCTCGATTCCCAGAGCAACCTGCGTCATTTGTTGACTCTGCAGCAGCACAACGTCACAGGCTCCAGCGCAGAGAGATCTTCTCTAATCAATGCCAGCTCCACTTCCGGAACCCGCTCTAGCACCGTCTCCGCCTCCACCTCCAACTTTAGCAGCGTGTCCTTGCCCATTGCCAGCATTGATGGGGCGCCCAAATATCAAATGCTGCGCCAACAAGGCGTGCGACCTTCCCGCCATCTGCCCGACACCCTCATCATTGGCGTCAAGAAGAGCGGTACACGCGCCCTGCTCGAGTTCATCCGACTGCATCCGGATGTGCGTGCCGCTGGCTCCGAGGTGCACTTCTTCGACAGGCATTATCAACGCGGTCTCCGCTGGTACCGCCATCACATGCCCTACACCATCGAGGGGCAAATCACCATGGAGAAGACGCCCAGCTACTTTGTGACCAAGGAGGTGCCACAGCGGGTCTATCACATGAATCCGGCTACCAAGTGAGTGCAAATAGTATTATTTATAGTTCCCAGACAAATTTCAAATAAAAACGAAACTGTTTCGAAAAACCAATCTGTTAAGTGATACGATAGAGCTCCAGGTTACCTTAGCGCTTTAGTATTTCAATTCCCAACAGGCCTGCAAATTATTGATGTGGGTACAGAACTATATTATAATTATTTTATTTCATTAAAAATTTATTATACTAGTATATCTATATAAGGATTAGTTTTGGTTTTGGTTGTCCTGCAAGGTTTGCCTTGAGATCCTTTATATTTTTTGTTAGATTTCCTAATTATAATGCTCAATATAACTAGTCTATATGAATATACGGAGTACGAGCTTTGTAAGCAAATTCGTGTTTAGCAAACTAAATGTATTCAGATCCTTAAATCCTTAACGATCAACTGATGTCTTTAAAGGAGTGATATTATCTAAAAGAATATATGAAAAATTGGATGTAATTCCAAATTAAATCATCTAGAATAGTAATATGTTTTTAGAGAAATTAGGATGTAAATAGCGAATCAAATCTTGAAGAATAGGAAACCGTCAAAAGACAACTATTGATATAGGTTTTGTTGGTTTTCCTCTGCTGTTGGATATTATTGTTTTTGACAAGAATCTACTATAGGGTGCTGGAGTTTTAAATGCCTCAGTATCTTTTAATGTGAGTTAGAATTTAACTTGACTTTCCTATCCTCAGACTGTTGATTGTGGTGCGAGATCCGGTTACCCGAGCTATATCCGACTATACGCAGGCGGCGAGCAAGAAGGCGGACATGAAGCGCTTTGAGCAGTTGGCGTTTGTGAACGGCAGCTACTCGGTGGTGGACACCAATTGGGGACCCGTCAAGATCGGAGTTTATGCGCGGTATCTGGAGCGTTGGCTGTTGTACTTTCCGCTGTCGCAGCTGCTGTTTATTAGCGGCGAACGTTTGATTATGGATCCGGCGTATGAGATCGGACGTGTACAGGATTTCCTGGGTCTGAAGCGTGTGGTGACCGAGAAGCATTTCTATTTCAATGCGACAAAGGGATTTCCGTGTCTGTTCAAGTCGGAGGCGCGGTCAACGCCCCATTGTCTGGGCAAGACGAAAGGACGAAATCATCCGCATATCGATGGCAATGCGATCGAACGCCTGAGGGAGTTCTATAGGCCATTTAACAACAAATTCTATCAATTAACTGGCATTAATTTCGCGTGGCCCTGAAACACGACTACGACCCTACTAATGCTACATATATTCGAAATTTGGGGAGTGAGAGAGATGTTGTTGTTGCGGGTAACGCAACCGACTGATATTGTTGATTACGATTTTTTGTACTTATACACATATAGTTGATACATATATACCTATACATATTATTGTAGCCATATATACCTATACATATACATACATACAAATGTAACGAATAGATTGACAATGTTTATGCTCAACTCATCAATTGTAGCCCTAGGGCAGTAACAGATATTATTATTACTCTCACACTGAAATGCAGTTCCTTCTCTTGACTCACACACACGCACATACTACACACTACTACTACCTATATGCATATACATATACATATACATATATATCTATCTACCTTATACCTACTCGTAAACTGTACTACATACAATACATCAAGAACGCATAGAACGTATAGAGCTTACTACGAATTCCTACAAACGTGAACGAGATCTTAATCCAACTTGCAGCACAACCAATGTACTGATAGCATTCACATTAGGCACAATTGACATTAACATACTATATAGCATAAATACAGGGTGCATCGGTCTTATAGATAAGCGATTTTCAAAAATCAGCTCATTTTGTTTAGTTTGATACAGCAAAATTCGAAACAATTTCTAAGACAATCTTGATCAAGCAGCCTTTAAAATATGCTCTTAATGCATTTTTATAAAAAATGCCTAAATTTGTTTTCTGAAAACATTGAATAACTTTGCCAATTGTAAGTCGGAAATGTTTTGAAAACATTTGTTCAATAACTTTATAATCATATGCCAAAACATCGCGCTTACGTCCAAAATTATAACTATAATCTTAAAAATTTGGACAGGGCAGATCAGTCGGACGGGACAGATCAGTCGGACGGGACAGATCAGTCGGACGGGCCCGACTGTAGAATACCCTGTGCATTTTATTTTATATACAATTTTATAAAACTGTCACTCTAAGCGTATCAAAAGTATTTCTTCTTCTTCCCTTTTTACGTGCGCCAGCTGCACTGCGCTGCGCTGTTGCTGCTGCGCTGCTGGGCTGCGCTACCAATTGCGTAGCTTATATCTACTTTGTTTATTAACCGATTTTAATGCGCTTTTCAGCATAGTTAAATATAATAGTATAGAGTATATGTGCCAAATATCAACATTCTATGTTTAATATTACGCTTGTTTTTGAACTTTTAAGTTTAACTATTGTGATGCTTATATCTCCTGTGTTTCTTAAGCGATTTCAATGCGCTTCACGGGATAGTTAAATATAATACAAGAGAGCTTATGTTCCAAATAACAACATTCTATGTTTAATATAACGCTTGTTATTCAACTTTTTATGTTAAAAAACACGAGGTTGTTTGGGTTTTATTGATTTTTGGGCGTAAAGGGGGCGTGGCGTCCAATTTTCGAAATAAACTTGATCTGCGTAAGATAACTACCTATCTATAGCAACCAAAACGGCATCTCTAGCTTCTGTAATTGCTGAGATCGACGCGTTCATCCAAACAGACAGACAGACAGACGGACAGACAGACAGACAGACAGGGCTAAATCGACTCAACTCGTCTCCCTGATCAAGAATATATATAGTTTGTGGGGTCTGCCACGCCTCCTTCTGCCTGTTACATACATTCGCACAAAGTTATTAACCCTGTTTTTCCCATTTTTCAAATGAGCACAGGGTATAAAAATGAGATTAATTAGGGCTACTTGATTGATATTGTCTGAAGAATCAGTCTAAATAAATTTTGAAAATCGATTGTCCATTTGTGAAGGGCGCACCCTGTACATATACAGTTAGTTCGATATTCAAATTGCATGAAATACAAACAAGCAAATGGCATAGCTAAACCAACTCAATTATTACATTTAAATAAAATTTAATGATTTCATAAATCAATCACAAATTGGTTTGCTCTTAAAATCCCGCCACTCCGCCCGATTTGCGATAATCCGAATTGACCCAAATGCCGCTTGCATTCTGCGCAATGCCACAGATCACCGAACCCCGCTGCCTGTAGCGCTCACATCGATGCCCCTTGGCCTGCAGCTGATCCACATCCATTTTCAGCATGCCATACTCATATTGCAGCACATTGGGCAGCATCTGATGATGGAATCGATTCGCATCAATGGCCTCCTTGATGCTTCCCTGCTGCCACAACATTCGCACCAGCAACGGCACCAATGCCGTCAGTATCTTTGTGCCCCCGGCCGCGCCCACAACCAAACGCACCTCGCCCGTGGCACGATCGGTGACAATGACTGGACTCATCGATGACATAGGTCGTTGGGCAGCGGCACTCACAACATTCTTGCCACCAACGTACGGCAGATCGAAGTAGTTCTTCAGATGCTTCATCGAGAAATCCGACATGGCATTGTTGAACAGCACGCCCGTGCGTTTGCCCATCCGTCCGCTGCCGAAGCTGCAATTCGGATAAGACATTCGTTTTTCAATTCATTTATAGATCTATTTTAATCGACACTCACTAAAAGTTAATGGAGCTGGTAACCGATACAGCATCGTTGTTGTGCAGCACCGACACGTGCGAAGTGCCGTGCTCGTGGCGGGACGCAAAGGCGCGGGAGGCTCCGTAGTGATGGCTACTGTTGTAGGTTCGCTTGTCATCTATCAGTCGGGACAGGCGCGTTGCAAAGAGGGGACTGATCAGCTTCGCCAGAAACTGCAAGCACGGAGATCGAATAAGGAGCTTTGTTGTTATTCAGAAAACAGTCGGACGCAACCGACAGTAGAACCTCATTTTTAGCGTTATAGAAAGTGTGAAAGCAGTGTGGCTTCTTACTTTTTCTCTTTTTCTAAAGATTTTGTTTTCATGTACGAGTCAAAGCATGCAATATTGTATCTTTAATAACTATTGTGTTTATTAACCGATTTCAATACTCTTCTCATGATAGATTACTATAATAGTGGAGAGTATACATTCTGAATAACGAGCATCTTGGTTCAGTATTACGCTTGCTATTCGCATTCTATCGATTAAGGCGTAAATGGGGCGTGGCATGCAATATTTGCAATAAACCTGATCTGCGTATGGCATACATCTATCTACATTCTAAATTTGAGTGCTCTAGCTGTTATAGTTGCAGAGTTCATAGAGAGGGACAGATAGAAAGATAAGGAGAGGAGAAATCGACTCAGCTCGATGTTATGATCGATAATATATGCAAAGCCCTTTCCGCGGAATTATCGTAAGCGCTAAAACGTAAATTTTAGAGGAGAGTTTTATTTGAAAGGCTGATAACTCCTTAAATCCAAAGTAGAGTTAAATAGAATAGAAGAATTGAACGGCAATTGCTCTGCTCTAGCCAAACCGAGCGAGATAGCCGCTTGGGTATATAGACATAGACGGACGAGAGACAGATATAGAAGATATATGCTGACCTGCTGATCGGCTGCATCGTCCAGCTGCCAACGCTGCACGAAACCGAACTTCATGGCCTCCACAATGCGATGCAACTGCAGGGCATTGAATCTGTCAGTGGCAGCGAAGTGGGCACGATATTTGTGCAATATGTTCATGATCAATCCGATGATATGTCCGCTGCCCGGTGGCGGCGTCAGGTGCAGCTCATATTCATCCAAAGGCACAACAATAGCATTCACGAGCTGGGCTCGTGCGTTCACCAAATCCTCCCGGCTAATGCCGCTCTGCACATCCTGCAGATCCGCATGCAGCTTATCGAGCAGGGATCCCCTGTAGAAGCTCTCTGCCCCGTCGATGGCCAGGCGTCCGTAGGTGTTGCACAGCTGCTTGGGCGGCTGGATGTGGCTGCCCATGGGCCGGAACTGGCCCGTATGGGGATCAATGAACATCTCACGCAGCAGAGCATCTTTGCGGAGCGCCGCCTCATTGAGTATCAGCGCATCGTACTGATGCTTGTACAGGGTATAACCGCTGTGGCACAACTTCAGCGTGGGCCTAACCAAATCCTTCCAAGGCACCTGACCAAACCGCTCATGGGCCAACGCATAGCCCAGCAGCTCTGTGGGCACCGCTATGGACCAGCTGGACTGCTGCAGCTCCTGCTCATTACGGAACTGGCGAAAGCTGCTGGATGTCAGAGCCTGTGGGGCCAGCTCCCGGCTCAGTATGGAGTACGACTTGCGCTCCTTGTGCACGTAGATGTTCATCAGCATGCCCCCGCCCAGGCCCATGCTCTGCATGCCCACCAATCCGTTGCAGAGCAGCGCAGCGATCGCTGCGTCCACCGCGCTGCCGCCAGCCCTGAGCGCATCCCTGAAATACGGTTGAAGTTAGTGCAAAGTTTAAAATTAAAACAGTCGGAATGAAACCGATCAGACTGATCAAGAATATATATAGTGCAAAGTTTGTAATTGAACCAGTAAGCACGGAGCCGATCAGATGGAACAAGAATATACTATATAGTAGTACAAAGACAGCACTACAGCAGTACAGTTGGTAGTCTGTGAAAAAAATCTAAAAAACGATTAAATCGCTGAAAAACAAAATCGATTAAATCGAATGGAAATCGAATCGAAGCCCAGCTTTACACTACAGCTAGCATACTCCTCGATGCTATATACATGTATTTCCCTAGAGCGATATACCCGTTTCGTGGGTACAGGGTATAGATATACCGTTTCCTCACCTGGCTATGAGGCTGCAGTTGCCGTTATCCGAGCTTATGGCCGCTTGGCTGTAATGCTGCAGCGGCGAGCTTGACGGCGGCAGCGGCTCTTCGGGATTTGGCGGCACTTTTGTAGCATGGCGTTTATCTGAAATGCAACATGATAACAGATATACCAAGATATATACATATATGCAATTATTGGCGACTTACCCCGGTGCTCCAGTTGGCTATAAAAATTGATGGCCAGCAGTATGGCAAGGCAACCAAATAAATATATCATTTGTGTTTTTATAGATTGCAGTGCCATGTTTGCTGCCGCACAAGCTGCTTCTTCGCAAATTCATATTTTGTTTTTGTTTCCTGCTACATTGTGTGCGCTTTGTTATTGTTTTCAAAACAAATTGCTGTGTCCATAAGGATTCCAACGGCACTATAGCGCCCCGTAGAAACTATGGCATTCATGCCAAGCATTTGCAGCATTTATTGCAGTTTCAAACAAAATTTCACAAAAATAATATTAAAATTAATCAATCTGTTAAGAAACTACTAATTAGAAATATTATTCCATTTTCTTAAAACGAAAAAACTCAACTTTCATCACAAATGTGCCAAGCGTGGCAACCGTGTATGCACAGCATTTCAAGTTGGCCAGCTGCTCGTATATCGATAACATTTTGTATTGATAATCGAGCAAATGGAAATATCGCATTTGAAATGCAGCGCAATTGCGAGTTTTGTTTATACTACAAACTTAATTCAAATGTTGCACGTTTCTGTGAGTATTGGCCAAGTTTAGAACTGTTACAGCCATATAAATACGTCTGTGTAAGTGTGTATATACATATATACGTGGTTCGTGCTCAGAAGTAGCAACATTTCGCACACACATTGGCAAGGAACTAGCGAAATATTTACTGTAATGTAAATAAACAAATAGTCAATATTGCGGTATTGTTGTTGCTGTTGGTTCCGATACATACTTAAACGCAAATGTTCAACCGCAAAAATAACCAAATACTGAAATATCCAAATCGTGCGGATAACGAGATGGAAGTGAAGACAACAACAAAACAAAGTCTGACGATGATGTCGGATCTGTGCTGCCGGCTATTGCAAAAAAAGGCTACATTTTTGCACCAGAATCAAATAGCCAAAAAAACAGGACAAACATTTATTTAATAAAAGTATTATATTTGCTTTTTTGTTGAATAGAATACTGAAATATTGGCCGTTATTAATGCAATTTTGTTGAAATTTATTGCAAAATCAGTTTTAACCTAAATTTTGAAGTTTACTGGACCGATTTTCTTTAGCTTAAAAGTGCCAGATCTATCCGGAAAAAGACCAAGTTGGCAACACCGTCGCTTCTCAGCCGAACTGCTTCGATGCGATCCGATCAGATTGGATCCGATCGGATCGGATGGGATCAGATCGATCGAAAATCATTGTCGTTTCTTCTTTATTTCAGGGCGAATGCCATTCTTGTGCGCGTTGTGGCAGCAGCTTACAAGTAGTGCCGAAGTAATTAATAAGGCCATTAAAGTTTAAACTATATTAAGTTCCGAATCGATAGGCTTCAAATGGCAACTCATTCCAATTCCGATAATCGTCAGCTAACGGGCGTGCATGTGATGCGTATGCCAAAAATATCAAATACAGAACGCAGTAATGGCAAGTTTACGACCGCGATAAAAGTGAATCCAGAACCCAAATCTCCAGATGCTCTGAGTGCAATGATTGCCAGAAGAAGCCTGTCCTCCATGTCCGATGAGGAGATCATTCAGGAGAACCTCAAGGAAATACTCGACTTGAAATCCCGCGTGAGTTTATCGCGATGTTTAACATCTGTGTGGGGGGTAATTTAAGGGCTTTTGATGTGCTATATGGGGATTATAATTATAACTAGACGACGCCATCGTTTTCCGCTTTCACATTGATACATAAGTACATATAAATGTATGCAGTATAAATAAATGTATACAGACCGTAGATGTATCTACTCTGCTCATGAGATTTGAACGGAATGCGAGTTTGTAAACAATGTTTTTATGGGGTATACAACCAGCTCTGGCCACAAAGACTTGGTATACGTACATATATATTATATACACATCACTACATATTGCCTTAATTTGCTACAAGTTTGTCGTATTTTAAGAAAAAAACGCATGGTTACAAATTATTACATTATGATTCATGTTGATTACGAATTTCGTAGGCTTCCATTGTCTTACATATAGTATATGGGTTTTTCCACGCAATTTTCCACCAGCAATGAAATCTGAAAAAAAATAATTTTAATATTTTATGAGACATGTTTTCCCAAAATAACTATTTTATACCTAATTGAGCATTACAAATTCATATATAATATCGGATGTCCTATCCTGATCATATTTAAACAAAATTATAAAAACCAGAGAGCCTGTAAGACAAAGCCTGCATTATTATTTCTTTTATAACTTCTGTGTTTATTAACCAATTTCGATGTGCCTTTCAGAATAGTTAAATTTAATAGTAGAGAGTAAAAATTCCGAATAGCAACTTTCTATGTTCGATATTAGGGCGTCATAAACTTGATCTGCATATGGTATAAACCCAACTACATTCAAAAAATGGCTGCTCTAGGTTTAATAGTTTCCGAAATGTTAGCACAGTTATAGACGGATATTGATAGACAGAAAGACAGGGCTAGATCGACTCAGCGTATACACTTTATGGGGATTACATATAGATATTCTATTTAATTTTGCAGAATTTTCTATTTCTGCAGTTGCATTCAAACAAAACTTACGATAAAATATTTAAAGATGTTATTATAAATGTAATCTAGAAAATATCTATAGCACCCAAAATAGATCTGCGCAAAGCTATTGAAAAAATTGTTTAATTTAAGTTATGCATGTCTATATTAAATTTTAATAGTCTGCAATAATAAAACTGAAATTCTAATAAAATTAAATAAAAACCTTCAACTTTTGTTCATTGAAGGAGGAACGCAAAGCCAACGGACGTTTTGTGGCTGTGATCGTTGCATTTCTAGGTAAGTGCATTTTCTATTTACAATTTTGTTTAGAACTCTCGAACAATTGCAAAAAAATGCTATCCACAGTGCGTAATAATCGTATATGTACATGCATACATCATATTAATATTCCAACAAAAACACAAAACACGAAACACATTTGGCAGATGATTGGAAGCATGAGTGTAATATTTTGATTATTACATGAATCCACATTGTACAACCTTGAACCCCGGCGGAGTGGAAACTGTTACGGGTAGGGGACGGTTCGGGAATATTCCGTATAATGCGGTTCACACGTGTTGATTCCCTTCATGCCCAGAGAGAGAGGCAATTACCATATTATGTAGTTCAATCGCTGAGCATGAAATTTTATTTTTATTATTTCACTGAGTTACTCATATTCAATTTTAGGGCTATTATTTTCCATTCAAATCGGCTTAAATCCAATACAAAACTTATTTCCACAGCATCCAATACAAATTAATAAATTAACTTTTTAACAAGGTGCCAAAAAGGCATCGCAATACATCAACAACAATAATTGCAGTAATAAACAAATACAACTGTCGGCATTCAGTTTTAAGATCAAAGTAAAGCCAACTTGATCTACTTGGGAGAGCCTATATTCTTATGGTTTGCTAAATGTATATTACTACAGGATCTGCTGCTGTCGGTTGCGTCCGACTGTTGTAGTTAGCAGTAATATAAGCTTATTTAGAGTAAACGTTTCATTTTCATTTAATCCACGTATTTCCATAATTTAAAGTATTGATATTTTTACTTAATTTAAATTTAGTTCCCATTTTAATTAAAGTTTTTTATGTTTGGTAAATGTGTTATGGAAATGTATATCTTAAAATGGGTTTCTTTAAAATTCATCTACTTTAACTAAATGCAAAAATATTTATAGCTCTTAAACATTTTTTTATTAATTTATTTAAGGGAATTTATTAATCGAATTCCAGATTAAAATAATGTAAGCCAGCGCAATTGAGGCCTTCAAGCTGCTTTTTTTCTAATTTATTATCCTGATTTAAGCCTATTTTATAGCTTATATCAATGAAAACCCAAATATGTTTTGATTTTCTCCATCAAACTGTCTTCCCTCCAGTGATCTTCATGGCCATCTATCACGCCTGGATACGCAAGAAGGTGCCCTTGGCCGGCGTGTTGGTGCCGGCTGGAATAATGCTCTCCTATGGGGCCTGGGTTGTCGTTTTGGCCAAGCGGGATGAGCACAAGCGGGCCATGTTTGTAGGTATCTGAAATTGGGCGTACTGCGCGCTTTGATTGGCTTCTTTTTCTTCGTCTTAGGAACGCCACATTGAGGAGGTTGTGCTGAAGAACAAGAGCGAACTGGAGGAGAAGCATTCGAGAGTCAAGCACGGAGACAAGGCGAAGGACGGCCACGCCCCTGGTAGCCTGAAGTACGTCAATGAGCTGGCTCCCGATGCCGAGCACCGCAAGAAGCAGCGTCATCACAGGCAGCGCCACCACGATGCAAGTTCGGCCTCCGCCTCAGATGTCAAGGTGCATCGCAGCGGGGCCAAGAGGCCAAGTTTCCGGCAGAAGCTCTTTGGGCAGAGCATTGCGCACGTGAAGCTGCTGGAGATGCCGTGCGATGGCACAGAGTCAGATTCGAAGCCGGAGACAGCTTGCGAATTGAGGGAATCACGGCAAAGGCACGACACGCTGACCGTGCCACAAGAGAAACGCATGAGCTCGCCATCGTAGGACGGAACGCGCCAGAATTCGATTATCCCATGTATTATACAGCAAGCATTATTTTACAAACAGTACATTGAAGGGCATAGTAAATTTGTAAAACATAATAAACACCAACATTAGACGTAAGCAATTTATCCATGTGGTTTTGTTTTGCTTTTGAATTCAAGCGCATTGCCCGCGCAGTTTCAAAAGTTATCGGTTATTCACCGATAAGTCGCCAAGTAAACTACTAGTTGGCCGTGCCACAAGAAAAACGCATGGGTTCGCCATCACATGTATTACACATAACATTAATTGTATTCAAAAAGTAAACAGTAATTTGTACAACATAAAAAACACCAACGTTAGACGTAAGCAATTTATTCATGTGCTTTGGTTTTATTTTTGAATTCAAAAGCATTGCGCGCGCAGTTGCAATAGGAATCGATAACTGTGCCGATAAGCCACCAAGCAAAATTCCAGCTACGGTTACGCAACACTGCCAGAAAGAACCACATGTGAATAAAAAAAATATTTATGGAAAATAGCTTAAACAATATATAATATAAAATTGTAGCAAATATGCAAACAAAAAAGTAATACAAATTAAATCCATAGGGGAAATGATAAATAAATACATATTTTCAAATGGATTTATAATCAGCTGAAGTAGAATGCTGCAAGTGGCAACGCTCGGTGCGGTATTTTTCGGTGACGCTATGCAACACTACATGCAGTCGTTGCAACGCTGCGCGAAAAACACAACCCTGCTCGCTGGCCGGAAGCCAATTCCCGCGGCATTGACGCACACTGCTGCAACATGTTCTTTTTCAGGCGTACGCCATTGCGCATACATCGTACAGCGATTTCTTCTGTGAAAAAAGTAAGCGAGAAAACCGAAAATTCGGGTGTATTAAATGAAAAGCCACAACCCACGCATTAGCCAACCGCAAGCGATATTACATTTGTGAAATAACTGGCATAAGTTGGCAGAAATCGCGACAGTTGTGTTTAACTGCACATATTTGAGGTTAAGCCCTCCTGCTGTTTTTTTTACCGTGTCTTTTTTTGTTTGTGCATGTGTGAGTGTGTGTGTTTGTGATGTGTGTACACACGTGTTGGCATCAAATAAAATAAAGTTAATATTTATCTGCCAATGCACGTCCAAAACTAAAACCGCAGCTGTGACTCCTACGCCGCTGTGGTATTCAATTGGACCAAATTAAAATTATGGTTTACTATTCCTCTTAAGGGTATCGCCTGCCAAGATACAAGCCTTAATAAAAGTTCAGAATCAACAGATTTTTAATTTTTGCTAATTTTTATTAATTAACTTGTTAATTAGAGCTTGTACTTGTTAAAAGCGCAAAAGGGTCTATTAGTTCAGTGCAGATTTGTGTGTGTGTGTGCCGCTCATTGCATTTGTATGTGTACAGGGTTCCCCACTGTCAGTTGCGTCCGTCTGATATCGGTGTCCAAATGCACTCACGAACAAAGGCAATACATAGATGCAAACCTTTTTTTTTTTTGTTTAAACGTGTTGCACTGGAAAAAAAATTGAGCTAATTTTTTTTATTAATATTTTCAAGTTCGGACTTAATTTAAATTGCGTCTAACATAATTCTCGAGAGCAACGGCTATATGGTATGTTAACTGACTAATCGGTAACACCTTTTGCAGAATGGCCGAAGTAGCTGAAACCGTTGCGGAGACCTTCGAGGAGCCGGCGCCCATGGAGGCGGAGGTCGCTGAGGCCGTCGTCGATACGGCGCTGGTGGCCACCACGGAGCTGCCGGAGATCAAGCTGTTCGGACGCTGGTCGTGCGATGATGTCACCGTCAACGACATCTCGCTGCAGGATTACATCTCGGTGAAGGAGAAGTTCGCACGCTATCTGCCCCATTCGGCTGGTCGCTATGCCGCCAAGCGTTTCCGCAAGGCGCAGTGCCCCATTGTGGAGCGTTTGACCTGCTCCCTGATGATGAAGGGACGCAACAACGGCAAGAAGCTCATGGCCTGCCGCATTGTCAAGCACTCCTTCGAGATCATTCACTTGCTGACCGGCGAGAATCCTCTGCAGGTACGATTTTTACTCCCAATCGAACTTGTACTCCCATTTCCTACTCCTATTTATACTGCTTTTCCTACTTATGCTTTCAATATCCTTGTTGCTTCCGCTCTTACTCCATGCTCTCTTGGAGCATTACAATTCCTTTTTTATATATTTAATTTATCACAAATCTGGCTATTTTTTAATAAAATAGAATAGAATAGAATCGCAATCAATCTCAGTTCAGTCTACCTCAACGCCAGTTGGTTAACTCCAGACCACGCTGAGCAAACTCAAAAATAGACTAAAATAAAGCCAAGGTTTTAATATCCTAGTGCCTGAAGATAACGCCCTCTTCTTGCTCTCTTGGAACTTAAAACTACAAAACATCGAAATATAGACTTTATCTGGAGTCCACCTCAATGCCAGGCAGTTGATTTCCATGCTGTAAGCTGAGCATATCTAAAAAAAATCGGACTCAGATCAAAAAGGTTTTAATATCCTAGTGCCCGAAGATTCGAAAACCTCTTCCTGCTCTCTTGGAACTTAAAACGACATGTACCATTTTGCTTAGAATCTCGGATGAAAGTAAATAAATACGGCCAAAACTAAAACCGTAACAGCGATGCCTACGTTGCTATGGTATTCAGTTGGCCCAAAGTAAAGCCCATGATTAACTATTAATCTTAAGGGCACCGTCTTGAAAGTGCAAGCCTTAATAAAGTCAAAAATCAACACGACAACGAACAACAGATAATGGATAATGCAGGATAAATACTAGATCAGTAATTAGTCCACCTCAATGCCAGGCAGCTGAAATATAATGCTGCACTGAGCACGCATATTGCACGGACTTATATTAAGTTAGAGGTTTTAATATCCTAGTGCCCGAAGATTCGAAAACCTCTTCCTGCTCTCTTGGAACTTAAAACTACAAAACATCGAATTATAGACTTTATCTGGAGTCCACCTCAATGCCAGGCAGTTAATTTCCATGCTGTAAGCTGAGCATATCTAAAAAAAAACGGACTCAGATCAAAAAGGTTTTAATATCCTAGTGCCCGAAGATTTGAAAACCTCTTCCTGCTCTCTTGGAACTTAAAACGACACTTGAATTGTAAACCTGAACTCAAATTTGTGGCATTTGCATCAGCTTGATTTTAATATCGTTTATTTTCCCGCTTACCTTTGCAGATCCTGGTGAGCGCCATCATCAACTCTGGACCACGTGAAGATTCCACACGTATTGGTCGTGCCGGTACCGTGCGTCGTCAGGCTGTGGATGTGTCGCCTCTGCGTCGCGTCAACCAGGTGCGTGGGTGTCTGTGGGCAGCTACACTGAGAGAAAAGACAAGAATTTTCATTGCTAAAAGTTGAATGAGGCCGAAAATGATTAAAATTATATTTCTAAGACCATTTAGATTCAGTGCGCATACCTTCTGTTTCAACAGCTTTAAAGATGAGAATACGATGCAATTCGCACTTGATTTAAAACTTATTTTGAGTTTAAACTTAACTTTAGAACAATTCGATTGTAAAACTTGGAATTTCAACAAGATTCTAAAGATTTGTGCTTGAAATCTAGAACAAAATCATATTGATTTAAGTACCCTGTATTGTAGAGCAAGTGATTCTTAATTTCTCTCAGTGTATGCAGTGTGGGAGCACTGCTTTAGACCGGCTACGATGGCGCGCAGTTCGAAACAGCGACTGCGTTCTTATAACACCGGTCATATCAAACTGATCTATCCTATATCCGTAGCGTCACAATGTGTAATTGGCAGACATTTGGCGTATGAACCGAAGAGACACCAATGTTATTCCCAATATTATATTGTACTAATCGGATTTATCTTATCTTTATCTAGGCCATCTGGCTGCTGTGCACTGGCGCCCGTGAGGCTGCATTCAGGAACATCAAGACCATCGCCGAGTGCCTGGCCGATGAGCTCATCAACGCCGCCAAGGTACGCACCTCCCTCGATCCCTACCAACACAGATATAGACTATATAGATTCAGATTCTCGGAGCATGGTCCACTCTAATGCTGCGCATTGTATTGCCAAAGTGCGCTGCCTCGCTTGTAGACCAGATTAAGAGCCGTTTCGACGGTTCGACAGGCGTTAAACAAAAAAACCCATAAAACAGAATTCCACATGTCATGTTTTAGCAGAGGGCCTGTTACACAACAGATCGATTAATCGATTAATCGATTGATCGATTTATAGTTGCATTTATCACTTGGTCCAGTCTAATTCTACGTCTTGTCACTGGATATGGACGTAGACTCGCTTTTGGACAATAGCAATCGCTGTCTTTTATTATCCTTGTGCTTGTGGCAACTATTCCAGCCCAAAGCACGCGAGAAACGTAAAAGAACACTTAATCTAGCTAATCTATTTAATTTAATATAACTTTGTTTGGATCCCAATTATTCATAAAATTCCTTTCTATTATTTCAGGGTTCATCCAACTCGTACGCGATCAAGAAGAAGGACGAATTGGAGCGTGTTGCCAAGTCCAACCGTTAAACAACAACAACTACAACACAACATAAATATAACAAATACCATTTGTTTGATGTCCGATTAAAATTTGATACCTTGTAACGATTTGTGTAAATTTTTATCAATTTTTAAGCGTGCATTGAGCATCAACTGTTGGGGAAAGATACACATGAAAAGACCATCAAATAAATCTGTGTAAAAACATAATATAGGACGCTTTTTTTTACATAGCTGTAGATATTATCTAAATAAATTTTACAATACTCCTGTGTATATTAATACAGAATTCGATATTATGTCCACATTTGTGGCGGGCACAATTCAAAATTATTAACCCTGTTTTACCCATTTTTCAAATGGGCACAGGGTAAAAACAGTAGATGGCGCCAGTTCGAGCCTCGCTACTCCAGTTCACTGGAAACGAACAAGCATTAAGTTGCGTCCGAGCCTCGCTGCCAAAGTCCACGAGAACCGAACACGCACAGGCAGGCATGCACAACAGAGGGCGCCACGCAAATTGGCAACAAGTGTGCACGCGCAACTAGGGCTGCAAAACAATCAACGGCGATCTGTTGAATATCGATTAATTTGCGATCGGACGAGTCGTTTGAAACTTGCGCACAGCTCGATCAATGATCATTTTGCACTTTTACGGAATTAGCTGCATTTTTGGCATGGCATTTAGGCCGCAATACGATGTTTAATGTGCAAACAGTTGTTGCAACGCCCGGACTGACGAACAGCAACTCGATCGCAAGCACAGCGGACACTGCGAGGCAGCCACGCTACAGCCAGTGAGAATCGCATAATTCCATCGACAATTGTGTGATTGTAATTGCAATTGCAATTGTAATTCGTAGATTCCACGAGCACAAGCTAATCGAGCAGTACTGCCGGGATGCGAATCTGCTGAGCAGCATCGAGCAGAGCACCGCGCGTCTGCTGGACAACTACGGGCGCACGGGCAGGCCGGAGGAGGCGCTGGCGCCCCTGCACATCCAACTGGACCTGCAGTACACGGAGCTGGTGAAGCATTCGCAGGCGCTGCTGCACTTCATCATACGCGAGCCGCTGCAGTTCACCGAGGCGCTCAGGTACGCCGTATATAGCCTGGTGCGCCAGCTGCTCAAATCCCATGCCGATGCCACGCCCAACGCCCTCAAGCATATAGACATCGCCCAGCTGCATACGCAGTGGCGTCTGCTCGACTTTAAGCCGCAGGAGCAGCTGCTGTTCAGGCCCAACGCCTACAACTGCCCCCTGGGCCTATCCTTCCTCTCCGGCATCCTCTCCGCCTACACGCCCCCCGAGGCCTTGCTGTAAGTGCCAGCCATCCAATCTGCATCGATTTGACTCTAAGCTCGCTTCTTCTAGGCTGCAATCCATCTGGTACTGCGGCACGGGCTGCATGCGCAACGCCATACAGACCAGCTCCACGGAAGGTACGTCCATCCGCCTAATAACGCTCACTAATAATATCTCTAATCTCTCGCTAATAACTCTCAACTACTTTTCCTTGTTCGTGAATAAGTCTCATTTACCAACACTACGATTCAGACATAAACCCTTCACATACTCTTTTTTCAATACGAACCAGCTCTACGGAAGGTATGTCCATCCGGCAGAGCTCGTGGATACCTTTGAACCGCTTCTCGTTGTCCGTGATTGAACACTTTGGGCAAAGAGTCAGACATGAATCGTTCACAAGTTCTTTTGAATAAATCCATTAAAAACAAGTCAATAGCTTTAAAACAGTAGCTACAGTAGCTTTTTGCGGTTTGAGGGGGAAGGGGAGGAGGTATCCTAAATCTAAAACAAACTCGTGCTGCTCGCGAAATAGGAGAATCTAAATCCCGAATTTGGTGCCTCTAGCTCTTATAGTTGCTGAGATCTAGGTGTTCATACGGACGGACAGACAGACGGACGGACGGACATGGCTATATTGACTCGGCTTGTCGTCCTGATCAAGAATATATATACTTAATGGGGCGTGGCACGCCTCCTTCTGGGTGTTACATACATTTCCTCTTTGCACTAAGTTAATATACCCTTTTTACTTTTTTAAAGTAAAGGGTCTAAAGATAAAAGCACGTTTATTAAAAACTGTAATAACTTTGGATGAACGTATGTATCAGCTCTTAACTGCTATTCGCAGATCTCTGAAATTATTCAAATGGATTTTTAGAGCCCTTTGAGTTTGCTGTCGAATTGAATTTATTCCAGAAAAGATTTTAGTTTCGATTCACGTTTGTTGTGTAGTAAAACAGAAATATTCAGTTGAATTATTTTGGTTTTTTATTTGTGCGTTTTTCTATTGATCTGCAGCCCTTTTGTGTACGAAGGTATGTCCATCCGCAGATCATCTTCTTATTCACGTATATATATATATATATTTGTATACACTTGCTTTCAATATTAAAATAATATGGATATAATAATAGGAAATTAAAATACATGATTTTATATATATATGTAGTGTTACACTTTGAGAGCATTTTTCTATCCTTAATAATTTGATTTTTGATTAAAGCTAAATTCATATTAATAGCATAGTCAATTTTTAACAGAATCAATTTTATTTCAATTATACCAATTAAACAAATGAATATTTTTAGCGAAATTTAATTTGTTTGTGAATAAAATAAATTAAATTTATTAGGTAAAATTTTAAATTTGTAAACGTGTCAGTTTTTATTTAAATATATAGCATTTTTCTTTATTCTGTTTTTTTTTTTCTATTTCACCATTTTATGGCGACGCGCTCAGAGTTCGAGTGAGAGAGACCAGATATCTCTCCTTGCTATAATCTCTTACTTTAACATTGCAGTATTTTATATTACGTGACAGTATTTTAACAGTGTTAACCATGCCGAATGGCAACATCTACACAGCTTGCAAATTTAAAAATTTTATAAATCAATTCATGAAGCTAAAAAATTATTTTTTATTTAGAATTAAATTATTTTCTTAGAATTAAAAATACTAAAACGCACCATTTTGCTGAATTAAATTATTTGGCACACTTCAATTCACAATTCACATTACCTGATACCTAATTCCAACGATCTGGCAACTCCTGTTTCAAAAAGGCCATTGTGAATTGTGCCAATCACTGCTCGCACAGTTCTTTTTGAATTTGCCGTCACGTTGTCGAGCCGAACTTTCTCGGAGTGAAGCGAATTTAGTTTGTAAAAGATTCCAGTTTCGCTTGACGTTTGTAGCATACAACAGCAACAAAATCTCCAGATATCGGATTTGTATTTGCGAAAAAGTTGAATTGCTTGGACCGTTGTTGCGTTCTGTGTTCTGTGTTCATTGGTTGTTGCATTGTTCTTTGGCAGCGCCCCTGTGCCCCAACTGCAACCGGTGCATGAGCGAGTACCAGAAGTTGCGCGTCATTGAGAATTTTCGTATTGTCGCCATACTGCCCTCGAGCTGCGTGAAGTCGCCGCGTCAACTGAACCGCAGCTATCGACCCGTCCTGGTGCGTGCACGAGGTAACTATGAATGCATATGCCCCATGCGGGTGGACAAGTGATGCATCTTCTTCTTCTTCTTTTTGCTTATCGACAGCGCACACTTACGACTGTGAACTGAAGCTGGGCGCCAGCTTCCAAGTGACCGGATATTATCAGCACAACGCTTGCGGCGCATCTGCCTCAGCGGCCAGCTACCACTTTGAAGCATGCCACCTAAGAAGGGCATAAAGCAGCGCTATCGCAGCGTGCAGCTGAATGAGTTTTTGCGCGACAAGGAGGAGGAAGAACAGTTGCAACAACAGCGGGAGCAACAACAGCAGGAGCAGCAGCGTCCAGTGCAGTTGCTGCAACGTCCACAGCAGCTGCAGCAACGCTCATCCCAACAGCAGCAGCAGCAGCAGCAGCAGCAGCGTTCATCGCAACAGCAACCTCCATTCCAACAGCAACATCGCTCATCGCAACAGCAACATCAGAGCCAAAGCTCCAACAATTCAGCTGTCTTAGCACCGTAAGTAGGAGAAGTACAAATTCGTTCGGTTATATGACTTTGTCCCATCTATAGCGATCAGTTTGTAGGTAATCTTAAATCTTCATCTTAACCTTAAAGTTAACTCCTAATTCGTAGTACATCCGTCTAAACAAACAGTAATCCAAAGTGCTGATATCCGCACTGAAAAAAACTCCTTATTGGGAGTTTCCAAATATTTTTGTCACGACTTTTCCAACACTTTCGTTTTCTCGTATCCTGTTGGATCCAATTGATAAAAGCAGAGCATAATCGTCACATCATGAATATTTTGTTTAGCTGTTGAGGTTGAAATCGTTGTCTCTTATCCCATTTATTTTGTATCCCCAGCTAAACGTTGATGCCAAAATACCTTTGTTGCTGGCTTAAATCATTGGTTCGCATGTCAAAAATAAACCTAGTCACCTTTAACACCATAAAACTAGCCCAACCTTTCTAAAAACAACACTCTTCTGCAACATTTGCAACAGTCGAGAGCATTATTCAATTAATTTCAAATCAAATTCAAGTACAAATAGGCCACAGACGTACGCAACCGACATTGGGAGATCCTGAATTCTCAAAGTACCGCAGGGTGTGCAGAGCAACCGAACTAATTTGTACTCCCAATAGGCCGGCTTATTGAACTCTATTGACCTCCTCTTGTCTACCTCTAGCACTTGCAGCTCGAATGTGACTCCGATCGTCAGCGGCAGCAGCAATCAGATCATTGCCACCAATAGCCGCATGCCCGACTCGGGCTCAATCTTGAGCACGCGCAGCTTCCGTGGCAACCAAATGGGCGATGACGAGTACCCCACTGTGGGCACCGTGGTACATACCAAGAAGCCGAACCGTACACCGAATGCAGCTGGCGCCGTTGATCCGCCGATGCCAACGACCTACAATAATCGTGACAGTAACCAGCAGCAGAGGGTCAACAAGTGGCTGAGGAATGTGCCACAGCCGGAGGCGCACTCGCAGCAGCTGCCCAATCACGGATCACCTGCCAGTGGTCCGTGTGTGGCAAGCGCACCAACGACATCGACGGCGATCCCGGCAGCGCCACAGCCTGGGCTGCTTCCTCTGCCCTCGGTGTTGCCTCCCCCCTCGCTGTTGCCTCCCCCCTCGCTGTTGCCGCTGCCCACTTCGCAGCCCCTTAGCTCATCGCTCAGGCAAAGCGCTCCGGTTTACGGCAACCAGCGGACGTTCGCACCCGCTAGCCAGCGTGCTGCCACTGAATCGGGTACCCAACGTGGCCAACAGCGGTATCAACGACAAGACCAACGACATGACCAACGACGTGGTCCACAATATGACCAACGACGTGACCAACGATATGACCAACAACGTGGTCCACAATATGACCAACGACGTGACCAACGATATGACCAACAACGTGGTCCACAATATGACCAACGACGTGGTCCACAATATGACCAACAACGTGGTCCAAAACATGACCAACGAAGTGACCAACAACGTGGTCCACAATATGACCAACGACGTGGTCCACAATATGACCAACGACGTGGTCCACAACATGACCAACGATATGACCAACAACGTGGTCCAAAACATGACCAACGAAGTGATGAACAACGTGGTCTACAACGTGGCCTACAACGTGGTCTACAACGCGACCATCCACGCGACCAACAACGTGGTCTACAGCGCTCGAATTATTCTGCCAGCGCACCGAATTATACTGGTGGCAACCAGCGCTACGATGATCGTCGCAGCCAGTCTACAAGCGCCTACCAGGTACAGCTGGAAGCACAGCGGGTCTCATCAGACTGTCCCATCAGCGACTCCGCCATATTCCCCATAACATCGCAAGTATTGGAGCTTGCCACGCACAGTGGGCTGAACTGGCAGGCAAGCGAATTTCGTCCCAGGCAGCCACTGGTTCATAACAGACGTCGCATGATCAAGGGCCAAGTAAGCTGCTAGGTTACTCTATGCGTTAATATCCTCTGAAGTGTAATTAATATTATCGATTAGCATGACGAGCTGAGTGGATATGCCTATTTCCCTTCGTCTGTCCGACTGAGCGTCGGTTGATCCGGCTGTACGTCCGTTCGACCTTCTGTTCATTTATCCGTTCGTTCGTCGGTTCGTCGTCCGTCCGTTCCTAACTGAACTAATTGTTTTTTTTATAAACTGCGAAAGTGTATGTAACGGGCAAAAAGAGGCGTGGCAGATCACATAAAGTATATATATGTATTAATTGATCTAGTCATGTCTGAGCTTTCGGAATCTATCTGAGGTAGATAAAGATTATTTCAAATGTTGAATGCCACGCCCCTTCCGCCCGCAAGGAACACAAATAGTATTGACATTTTTAAGAGATGCATAATGGTCTAAACAAATTCCGTCTTCTGTAGTTGGTAGAGATGATAAATATCTACCAATTCTGTAAGGAGTTATGTTTAATTAAAGTTTTTCCTATTGTTATTAATATGGTTTTTGTTTAGGTTCGTCGCGGTCGACAGCGTTTCCATCGCAATCTGAAGCCCGATACGATCCTCGAGCTGTTTGGTGCGGAGGAGGCGGAGGCTGCCCCGGAACTGGAGCTGGAACAGGAACCGGAACTAGAGGAGCCACAGCCATCAAGCGAAGCCAATACGATCAATCCACCAACTGCCTTTGTGCAACCTCGCTCCACGGTGACCTTCATCGAGCCGATCATCGAGCAAAACAGCGAGCAGAGCAGCGAGCAGAGCATTGAGCAGAGCAGCGAGCAGAGCATCGAGCAGAGCAGCGAGCCGATCATCGAGCAGAGCATCGAGCAGAGCAGCGAGCAGAGCAGCGAGCAGAGCAGCGAGCAGACCATCGAGCAGAGCAGCGAGCAAAGCGTCGAGCAGAGCAGTGAGCCGATCATCGAGCAGAGCAGCGAGCAGAGCAGCGAGCAGAGCAGCGAGCAGACCATCGAGCAGAGCAGCGAGCAAAGCGTCGAGCAGAGCAGTGAGCCGATCATCGAGCAGGGCAGCGAGCCGCTCATTGAGTTGAGCCGGATTGGAAATGATCAGTCGGATTTTCGGCTTGCCAGCCTCCTGCCGAGCACGGGCATCGGCACAGAACAGGCGACAGGGAGTGTGGCAACAATCGGAGGCGCAGCGCGTCAGGACACGGATAGGGACAGTCAGCTGGACACCCTGGAGACGACGCTGCTCAACATGGACTCGCCCTCGGAGGCCAGCGAGGCAGCGTCGCAGTTCTTCGAGACGGACGCGGCTGCAGCGATCTACATGCCTGAGGCAGCCAACGAGGCACCGATGTCCAGCAGGCTGCCACGCCACATGCTGTTCGTTGTGCCTCGCTCGAGGCAGCTGCAGGTGCCGGTTGACCTCAGCTTCATGCCGCCGAGCGTGGTCAAGCTGTACAAATTGATTTGTGACAAGTATTCGGACTTTGCCTTTCTCTACGCGCTCAGCGCTCAGCTGAGCCAGGATTGTGCGCCCATGGAGTGCTATGTGTACCTCAAGATGTCGCTGCTCATCAGCTTGGCCAGCATCGAACCGGACGAGCTGCGTCCGCCCATCTCGCTCTGTGTCATCAGCCACGATCGCCTGATCGCCCATCGTCTGCTGCACAGCGTCGGCCAGCTGGCGGCTCGCTTTGTGGGCGCCCACGAGGGCGGGCAGCAGGCCACGTTCAGCGCCCTGCCCCCGCGCTACAATTGGGTGCAGGCGGGTCCGCTGCTGATGGCCCAGCAGGGCGTCTACTACGTGGGCGACTGGAACCGCCTGACGCGCGAGCAGAGCGAGGGCCTCGAGAAGTGCATCGAGAACGGCTGCGTGCCCGTGCCGCAGGAGCAGCGGGAGCAGGCGGTGGAGGCCGCCATCTGGACCTACTGGCAACCGGAGAATGCCGCCAACCAGAGCACTGCCTTCGCCAAGCTCTGTCCGTAAGTACCACCTCCAAACAAATGCAATTACGTTCCCAAACAAAATCAGTCGATGCTCAAGTTAGGGACAGCTAGCTGTAACCATTGGGATTAGGTGAATACGAATACGCATCAGACTGGGAAAACCTTTTCTCCCACAGTTGTTATTCGGAACATATACTCTTTGTTAATACATATATCTATTCTGAAAAGCGCAATGAAATCGGTTATGAAACACATAAGTTATTGCAGAAACAATATTGTTAATAAGTAATATTCGTTCTTTAAGCACTTCAGCATCATATGTGTAAAAGGTATTGAAACGCAGTTTACTAAACTTTTCAAAATTTCAAAATACTCTAATTCGAAAGTTATTGACATTAATTTTTTATTTACAATTTTATAAATAAAAACTAATTTTTATTTCAACCTTTTTTTTATAAAAATTGAAAAGTAACTCTCATTTTCAATAACTAGTATTTAAATTAAATTTACGAATAAAAAAACAATTTGTTAAAAAATAAGATTTAAATATTTTTTCCACTTCCATTTTTTTAAGCTGATAATTCTTATTTGCGATCCCTAATTTTAAGAGAGTTAGGGTGTTAAGCGAGAGTTCTTATGGTTCTAATGGTGAATATGGTATTGCAGCATATTTGGCCTGCCCATCTACATGGACGAGGAGGTGAAGGAGGTGATGTGGGATCACGTGCTGCGCCAGCATCGTCAGGATAACGACGAGCCGACAACGGATGCGCTGGCCATATCCGTGGACGACATGCAGACGTTGCTGGAGATCATCAATCAGCGCCAGGTGACGTTCACAAAGCCCGCCGAGCATCTGCTCAAGAAGTACTACATCGTGTCTCGGGTGCTGCAGCCCAGTAAGTCTATATAAATATAGTACAGTAGAATCCGGTTAAAACGACGCCGCTTATAGCGTCCGTCCGGTTATTGTGACGAAAACTCGATGGCTTGGTTGGTCCCCATACAAACTTATATGAAAGGTCCGCTTAGAACGTTTAGAACGTCTCCGCTTTTAGCGTCAAACCGCTTATAACGACGAGATTTTTCACAATTCAACCGGATATTGCGACGTGCCGAACAAAAAAAAAACTTTACAGAGGAAAATTTGATTTCTTTAACAATGCTACAAGAAGCAAACAAAATCATGGAATTTGTGTTTTTTCAATACGAAAAAGAAACAAAATCATGGATTTTGTCTTCCGGATATAACCACGTAAAATCGTCGGTCCCTTGAATGTCACTATAACCGGATTCTACTGTATATATACCTTGCCTCTTTGTCTCATGCATGTCTAACCGATTTGTTTTCCCCGTTTCCGTTTCCGGTTTAGCGGCCTTCAGCAGCAAAACCTACGTGGTGCTGAAACAGTTCGCCGAATCCATTGCCAAGCTCTGTATGCGCGTAGATGTCCTGGAATCGGATGTAACTGCAGCGATATTCCACTGTGAGCACTATGTGCGGGGATTATTTGGCGCCGGAGAATATCCGCCGCCAGCTGTCGACTATTTCAATGTGATCTCCAA
This sequence comes from Hypselothyrea guttata, assembly GCA_035045125.1. NCBI lineage: Eukaryota > Metazoa > Arthropoda > Insecta > Diptera > Drosophilidae > Hypselothyrea > Hypselothyrea guttata. The sequence continues at coordinate 345,214 of JAWNNJ010001046.1, forward strand.
GGTGGATGGCTATATGAACACCTTCTCGCAGTGGCTGTACAAATATTTGGATCGCTACGAGGACAAGGTCGTTTAGCTGTCGCGTGATCTACACCTTTATATGAATATTAATCACGTGTATTTCGAAGAAACGTTTCTCCCAATCGTATATATATCTCACATTTGTCATCCAACTACAATTACTCGGCATAATCCCAATCAATTGTTATCAGAATAAGATCACAATCCAAATTTGTAGTATTGAATATAACTAAATTTATTATAATCACTAATAAAAAGAGCTGTTAACGTTTCCAAAAAGCAGAATACTAAAAGAAATTAAAATAAACTGTTCTTTTCTGCCAAGTATACTAAACTATATAATAAGTAAATATGTAGTATTGTAAATATGTATTTCATTTAGAAGGTAAAAATAACTCGATTTATCATAACTACTAATAAACAGAGCTTTTAACGTTTTCAAAAAGCAGAAAACTAAAAGATCTTGATAAATTTTCATACTATTTTCATAATATATTATATAGCAAGTAAATGTAGTAAATTAATATTGTAGTAGTATTGTAGATATTTAGTTGTTCAAATTAAGAATAATATATACTATATAGCCAGTAGATATAGTAAATAAATATTGTAGTAGTATTGTAGATATTTAGTTATTCAAATTAAGAACAATAATTAGTAAAACACAAGTAGTTTCCATTTAGTTATCGCATTAAAAACAAATCATTTATTCACTAATTGCCGTGGCGACTCATTCATTTTGATTTCGCTTACAACTACATTTATAAGTATTTTGTAGATGGTATAATTAATATAATAAAATAAAATTAGGTTTTACTGGTATTTCTGTTTGTTTTGATTATCATTTTCCGTTTGCCTGAGCACATATTTTGCTGTGGTATAAGCAGGTTTACTTTTTTTATGGTATGTTATATAATACATCGAAAATGATAATGATAAAAGTTAAAAAAACAAATTAAAAAAAAAAAACAAGAGTTCACTAAGCCATAGGCTGCTTAGTGGGTGCTGTCTTTGCGCAGAGTTTGCAGTTTAAAAAAATAAAATTATACACACAAATGGTGTAAAAAAAAACACATGAACTTCACATGATATATGGTTACGAGCTATGGTTAAAATAATAAAATAAACATAGTTATATAGCTGCATTTTGGTTATTATGTCACGAAATGATTACAAGCTTATAGGCTAGCTTTACTGTTTAGCTTTCGATCTTGTTCTCTATAAATTACGACAAATTAAAAGCATACAAAAATACATTGTTCACTTTGGTCCAGTGCTGAAATCTCGGATTTCAATAGTTGCCAAAATTGGTTATAGTAGTTGCTTGGGTTCTTCTACTTGTTGTTGTTGTTTTTATGAGGAATTGGGTTTTAACTAGCTAAGACTATAACTGTTAATAAGCAGATCTTACACGTCTAAAGTTTACAGTTTACAGTGTAAAGTTTATAGTTCATAGTTTACAGTTGAGCAAAAAACAAGTTCCGCCGTTGCCTCTCAGTAGTCCAAATTGCCCTGGGCTCCAGTGATAATGGCATCGATCCAAATGCGAGCAGCTGCATCGGAGGCAGCCTGCAGATTGTAGCTGCGCTTCTTCGTCTTCACAATGAACGTGCAGTGGGGTCGTCCGCTCTTCGAGGCGTTCAGATGGTCCAGATACACCTCGTCTATGGTCTGCAGGGAGTACAGATTAGGCAACATTAGATTAGAACATCATACACTATATAATACAGGTTAGTAATGTCAGAAAGCGAAAGAGGAGTCCTTAGTCCGATGAAGCTACTCGATTTTGTACGGGACATTGGACAAATGGACGTACTTTAGGTTCAGCAGGGAGTACAATAGATCTTTTTGGTCGCAGTACACTAGTCCCCCAAATAATAATAATTATATATTTGATATTTATATTATTATATGGTATTCGTAAGTGAAAAACAATATATGGCACTTTAAGTACTATTCGAATATTTCAGAAAGTGTTATCAATAAATATAAAATAAATCTCTGAAATATTAAAATTTTTACAGCGAATAATTTAACATACAAATTTTAACACAATTTGATATAGTATTACCTATAAAAATTTGCTAAAAAATATTCATATTCATACAAATTTACAAACAAAATTATTTAACGCTGATAATATCGATATATTGAAAATGAATATCGAATTAGTTGAGAATAGAGCTGGATTTCTAGAATCGATTTTTTCGATCGAGTCACGTCAGTTGATTGATTTACTTTACAATTAGTGTAAGAGAAAAACTTAAAAATCTATAAAAAAAAATGCTATACAAAATTCAATTTAATTCAAATTATTAAAAATATTACTGAGATCGCAAACGAAACGAAAAAACAGTTGCTAGTGAGACAGCAAACGATATTTTCATCAAAAACAGATCTTTCTCGTTAACAGACCAGAAAATTCGGTTGATTTAAGTTTATTATTTACGGTCTCGGCGAATTTGAATATTATGGAACATCAAATCAGCCTATATATAATGGCAATACTTACTGCAAAGTAGGCGCCTCCGCGTGGCTTCCGCTCCGATTTATCCGAGTAATAAATGAGCGCGCTTCGCTGTCGATCCAGCACGAACCAGCGCCTGGACCACGCATGAAACGTGGCCCCCAGTTTGTGTAGATATCTAACGAAGGGGGTTACGGATTAGGCTTTGAAGATGTATAATTATTAAAAGATCTATTTAGCTTACCCGCGACAGCTGTGGGGATCGACAAAGACGTGGGGACAGAGATCGATCTGATGTCCGGCGGTCTCGATGTGATGCCGCAGATTCAGATCGGGCGAGAAGATGGGCAGATATCGGGTCAGGGGTCGCTGATGCTTGGGCAGTACGCGTTTCCGTTCGCTGTTGCCGCTGCTGCCCCCGCTACCCCCGCTGCCGCTGCCCCCGCTGCCCGCCGAGGCCGTGTCCTGTGAGTTGCTGTTGCTGCTGGCGCGCTTGTTGTCCGCCGTAGTCTCGTTTCCGTTGCCGTTGCCAAACTTGGGCGCCTCAATGGCTGCCTCGCAGTTGTTCGCCTCGCTCAGTGGGCGTGGACTCCGCCCCTGAGGCTGTGCTGCCACAGCTGCCGTTGCATGATGCTCCAGTTCCGGCTGCGAATGACGTTGCTGTAAATAAATATTCATTGCTCATTACTCACTATTCGTTATTCGTTATTCGTCATTCATTATTCATCATTCGAGGAAAGCAACGCAGACCAACGCAAAATGCTGTTTTTGGTGTCAGTGACAAAGCTGCGCATTCTGCTGGCCACCGGCCAAAGCGTTTAACCCCACAACGACCAGGCTAATAGCCCAAATTTCCCATTTTCCATTTCCCATGCATCATGGCTATCAAAATTCGCACACATTTGAATGTTAACATTTCAAGCGCTCGTTAACATTTTAGGTTTAATTTCCACAAGCTTACATTTGCTTCATTCGACGCCATTTTGTACATTCCCGTAATAATGCTAGATGCGACGCCATTTTGTACATTTTCATACGAATGCTACATTCGAAATTCGAATAAATTCCGATTTCCTTATTATGTCTCATTTTAGATGGCGCTTATTTGGCCTCATAACTAAAGATTCAATTAAAAGCTCCCTGTCGGGGAAGTTGGGCAACATTTGAAATAGTACTATCTGACCAACCAAATTTTTCCCATTCATTTCCCATTTCAATGTCGTGTTTGATAAACGTGAATGGGATGAATGTTATATGCCCATGTGCTAATAGAAGAACATAAATATTATCGCTGTTTAGTTGGTTTAACTAGCGATACACTTAAAAAGTACTTTAGCTTTAATTATAAACAATAACAAAAACTCGATATTTATGTGGGGCAATATGAACCAAAATTTATGGATGTTGTGTGCGTAGGCAAATGTTTATGCTACTGTAGAAATAACATAATATTTAAATATATAATATTAAGTAATACGCTGCAACTTACGAGATAATAGAGCTCGGAACGTTGGCGCGCATTGGCGTCCATGCGACGATGCTGTACGTAGGTCATCCAAACAGACATGATGCTAGCTTAACAGAAGCTGTTAACGAACAGTAACAGACGCCAATAACAGCAGCACTAACAGTGGACAGGCAAGTGGTAGGCTTAACTGCTGCTAAACAGTTGAGAAGTACTAACAGAACACATGCCAGATACTGATAACAGTCACAGGTCAGATTTCCAACAGTATTGAATAATTATAATGCACTAACAGTGAGCTGTAACGTAACATTAACAGCGATTGCCTATCGATATTCACTAACAGTCAACTGTAACAATAACAGTGGGCTGCAACATTAACAGAAACTGCGGTACTTTAACAGCTGTTGCTCAGCGATAATCACTAACAGTGAGCTGTAACAATAACAGTGCGCTGCAACATTAACAGTAACTACGTTACATTAACAGCGATCGCCTATCGATTATCAATACGAGTTTATTTCCTTGGACTGTTAAGACTTGTTGGCGCTAAATACGTAACGAACTTAACGGTTGCGATGTGCGAACGCGAATGCCAAATGAACGGAACGGAAATGGAGGAAAACCGCACATTATCCAGCATTAGCAGCAGCAGCAGCAGCGGTTTATTGAGTAGGTATCGAGATCAAGATCGGGCCATTATAATCGGTAATGGGGCAACGATTTGTGGGTCTATTGGCTGCTGGATTTGTATAAACAAATAATAAAATCTCAATCTTGCACCAAGGTAAACAGCAACAAGAATAACAAGAATAAGAAGTGCGCATAACAAGCAGCGGACGCAAACTGACGATTCCCATCGAATCAAATGAAAAGCAAATAGCAAATAGCAAAAGGAAAATAGAAAATAGAAAACAGACAGACGAATTTAGCCAGCGAGCTTCTAAAATTGTCAGCTGGCGCAATGAATATTAAGAAATATTATTATAAACTTATTAATAAGTGTGGTCCATGCCACCCAATGGAACCGCTCTTCGAGGGAGGGGGCGGGGGTGAATGGCTGTGCTTTAAAATAAACATTGGCGAAAAGAGAACATCAAAATAAATAAATACGCCAAGAACGATCGCTAACAAAATGTCGACGAGCTAAACACCTCGTAACTCGTAACTCGTGACTAACGACCCGACTGTCGACCGATGCGATTCATCGTCACTTATGACGTAGTCCATCAGAAGAGCGGTGGGAAGCCTTGACCTAATAACACAGGACCACAAACAAAATATTGAAGGTCGCTTTATCCGTATCCGAGATCTCATTTGCTTCATTCCATAATCTTTTTTCAAACCTCAAAGAACAGCTCGTAACCCTAATGTTCATAATTCTAGATCTACGTAGATCAATAGTGTACTTAGTAAAACCTCCAAACCCATAAACCCCACAAATTCGAACTATAGCGTAGAGAGCAAAATTCACATCAAGAATAACCTAAGACCCTATAAGTCCAAATAACCTAAAAAACCTTAGAAACCGTGACGTGCTTAACTCGGACAGGTTCCGATTCAGTGATTCAAAATTTAACTTTTTTTTAGCCATGTCTTGATGGTAGCTGGGTACAATATTATTGTTAATACTAAATAGATATATGGAGCATTCGTTTTGGAGCACCATCAAATGTGCAATGCTTTCCATTCTGCTAATCTATTTTTCCATACTTAAATGAAATCAAACAAGCCTGGGCAAAATCTAAAATGGACATTTTTTACTAATGCAATGAAATCAATGGATTTCATAAGATTTCATTTTAAGTTTAAAATTCAAGAGATTAGTTTGAGTAATAAATTGTAAATCACAAAATATGCAGTGTGTTTCAAGAGCTCGATGATGCGTTCGCGACATTCCCATCAGCTAATCTATAGATGGAAACAAATCTAGATTCGTAACGCTACTAATACGTAGCTTGTTGTAGTCCCATCGGAGATCGATAACTCCCTGTCATCATCTAAATGGTGTAGTAGGTATGAAAGTGTATGTTAATGATAGTACGTCATATATGTATGTATATCGTACGTTTGGTTGCACTCGAGTGCATTTGCGACCTTCCGTATTATTATTATTCGTGTGTGTTATCTTATGAACGTCTTTTAGCTCTACTTATTAACAACTTGTTTCGTATTGATACTTGCTGAACACTTGACAACATGCAAGGGTTTTCACTGAGGTATCTGTCGACAAATGAGTAAATTCAATTGGGAATAATACTGTAGCTGTGTTGCCTAGTGTAGTCATTGACAGCAAACATAAAATATTTGAAATTCCACAACTTGTGTTCAATGTCTGCGTATTCCCATAAATTATTTCACTTGCTTGTTGTGTACTAAATAAAATTTAGACAGGCTTTGCCCGGTAGAGTTAATAGACACTAAACAGCTTCCCCTAAGCTATCAACAGGCTAGTTGTGGTATGAAACAAATCAATATGTAAAAGGAATCCATATACAATATAATGTCGATATTTGCACACCCACATTCTACACAAAAAATAGTGCAATTTTATAGTACAAACCGTAGATGTTACAGAATATTAAAAGATGTCATTTTTCGGAGTTTTTGAACGGAGTAAAGAGAAAACTTAAAATGAAAACAAAACAACGAAATCTTATATTGATCTGTTCGGTAGAATAATCTATAATATACTACTACCGGGTATGTTTGGGCAAATATCGAACAAAATAAAATAATAACGACAGATTTATAAATTTTTTTTTAGTTTTGCATAAATTATGTAAAACTAAAAAAAAGTTGACAAGCTAAATTATTTTTTTTAAAGTTCGAATTCGCGCATCTCCAAGTTTTACAAATGCTATAGCCGACATTATACTGTAAACAATTATCAGACTATATGGCGATGAGATCCGTCATCAACAACAATAACATCATTATTAGTATGACGATGCTCATGATCATGACGATGGTCATCATGTAAATCTATCGCTTCCAAGTATTTTGCCCAAATTGAATTGTATATTTATTCGAAAGTCGAAACAATTGTTTGTTTACAGTTATTACACACATGTCTCTCTATACGCATGTGGGTGTGGCAGTGTTGTCCGAATTATAATATTAACCCATTAGATGGTATGAGCTCTGATTTTCATGATTCTTTTTAGACCGTGTACTGAACGAAAAGGTGTATATGGGCATTTCCACAGTCGCGCACAAGACATTCGTACGCGTTCAAAGTAAAAAAACGGTTAAAAGGAGGCGATATTTTTTTCTTCTGAAAGGCTTAACATATAGCATTTAATTAGCTCTTTCATTGGTGGAAATATTGATTTTGGGTAACTTTTCATTTTTAAGAAAATTGAAAAATTCAAGACATTTGTCACCGGAAGAAAATGGTAGTGGCATTTGAGGTCAACCAATTCAATCGCCAATATTAGCGAATCCAGTGGCAATATTTTAATGCAACAAATTTTAAACTCTTGTGCATGGATGCCTCTTCAAAATGGTTATGATTTTTTTCAAAGATGACTTGCATTTTTTTTTTTAATTCAATTTAAAAAAATTGTAACGTGACATTTGGCACGTGACCATTTTTATGTATGTTTTTGTTATTGTTGTTGTTGGAAAGTATTTAAGGAACAAATGGTTATAATGTTTTTAAATTGACAAAAATAATTGGAATTATTTATTTTTACATAACAGGAGTGATTTTGAAAACAAATGACTGAGCATGATGCTTCTGTTTGAGAAGCTGTTTTCAAAAAAAAAATGCCCTAAAAAACGTCAAAATGACAAAAAATGCGTTTTCGCGACTTTGCATTCGAATTTTTTGAAAACTATAATAGATTATAATAGATATTTTCAAATCTGTTAAATTTTAATATTTCTTAATGTTAAAAATGTTAAAAATATCATTTTTAAGAAATTTTAATTTTTTGGCCCCGGTGGACCTTTCTGTGGAAATGCCCATATACATAGTTAATGCAAATGGGATGTGTCTGTTTAAACACCTAGATCTTACAAACTCTAGACATAATTTTCTATCAATCCTCAGAATTTTGATACATTCCCCCCTTCCTAATCGCTAATAACGACATATTTATAGCAACAGAATTGTAATTTGGCACGTCAGATGCTGTGCATTATTGCATTACGATCGGATAAGAAACAGCGAAGATATGCAACAAACAAACAACAAACAACAAAAATCGACCTAAAGAGTAAGGGAAAAGGTTTTTCGATTTGTAAATACGCGCATAGCTTGTCTTTGTATGTGAAAGTTATTGAAACACAGATTATTGAAACACAAAGTAAAGGATCTCCAACTGTCGGTTCGTTCCGACTGGTTTTATATATTTAATCGTTTGATATGTAAATTATTTCAAATATTTGTTATATATTAACCGATAAGGCGATTATTATCGATGACAGCCACGCTCAATTATCGATCAATGTTTTGCCAAGTCAAGCATTTTGAATTTGAAACATGCACAAAACTACTAAAACAAATCTAGCCCTAAAAGCGCTAAAGTGTCAACACTGATGAGTATGCGGGTGTGGGTGTTGCTGGCAGAGGAGGCGCCAAGAGGCGCGCACTTTCGTTTCGTTTCGCTTTTCTATTCGGCATTTGGTTTTTGCTTTTGCTTTTGCTTTTGGCCTAGGTTAATTTCTTATACGATCTGCAATAAACTCACCTGTTGGCCGGCAATTGTTGTTGTTGTTGTTGCTGTTGTTGTTTTTTTGCCGTCAGCTGACGCATTGTTTTGCTTATCGTAGGGCTGTGGCATGAATGTTGTTGCCTCCTCGTTGAGCTTGAGCATTTCGGTTTTTTCAAAGAGTTTGGCATCTTTGCCGCCGCTGCAAGGGCATCAAAAGAGATTTAGTTAGCTATATGTAGGTATATCTGCCAATATCTGTCTATATCTGTCTATATCTACCAGCAGGGGATTAGCGCATTCAGCGTATCCATGGCAATGACTAATGCAGTCGCTGCTGCTGCTGCTGCTGCTGCTGTTGCTGTCTACAACTGACTAAGCAGACGGAATCGAAATCGCAATCGCAATTGAAAACGAACTCCCCGCCAGCGGTTCGCGGGGGAGGGCGGGGTTGGGGCAGCGTACGGTTGCAGCCGGCAGTCAGTTGGGCAAATTAAAGAGCGCGAGAGCGTAAAGCCGACAGGCAGCCAGCTGATAAGCTTATCAGTCGGCAGCGGCGTCAGCGTTGCAGCAGCGCTCAAGTTGAATTTTTTTTTATATATTTTCTTTAGCTGCCGCTGTCTCGGCCTTCGTCAACCGTACTGAACATAACCATACCGATCAGACAAATGCGAGAGAGAGCGCGACTTTGTTTATGTTATCGTAATCGATAACGCTCGATATCGATGGCGTTTGCCTTAACAATCGTGTGTCGTCAAGGTGAAAACCGAAACTACACTAATCGGAAGCACAATAGGCGAGTATTTACCGTCTCTCTCTCTCTCTCTCTCTCTGTCTCTCTCTCCATTTGTTTAAGTTATTGGGAATTTGAAATTCGACACGTAATACGGAAACCGGTTTCCGTCTTTTTATCCGACTCTCACAATCAGTGGATTCGGCAATTGCCGCCTTGTTTTGCTATTAGCTAAATATTTGATTAATTATAAAGTGTCCGCTTGTCACACACAAGGCGTTTACACTGTACAACAGGAAAATTAAATAACATATACAATATGTATACTAAAACTATCGCTTTTATCGATTTCGAAGCACGATTTTTCGGTATTTCGATTTTGAACCAAACCGATTTTGTTTAAACCTTAATTGTGTAACAAGAGAAGTAAATTATATATACAATATAGTTTACGATAACGATAACGATCGCTGTTATCGATTTGACAAAAACGATATCGGGTTTGGTTTCATGGTACGAATTTTTCAGAATTCCGTGTTCAAACAAGTTTTATTTAAATCTGATTTGCAGCCCTGATTTCCATATTTATGTATTTATTGAGTTCGAATATTACCGATTGTAATGATTACGATTATTGAATACTCTTTGATATTGCTAGGATTTACAAGATTCAGACAATCTGCCATAAAATGTAAGCTAGCTTTTCTTGTAGTGCAGTGTACTCGTAATGCAACAGGGCGCTGCATAACTAATTAAGAGCGTGTGGCATTAAGACTGAAGCTGAATTATTGAAAGCAGCTGCTGGGACCCCTGCTGCTGATCCCTGAACCGACGACCCTAAGCTGGGTCGCATTTTCAATTAGCGGCGCATCGCATCGGATATGAATCAAATCATGTGGGTGCGTATACTCACTTGACGTTCAATGGGGCTTCACTTGTCGGTGCTGTTGTTGCTGTGGATTGATGTGTGGAGCGTAAATATTGGGAGCGTGCCTCGTCGTGACTCTTCTTCTTCAAATCGTAGATCTTCTGACGCTCATGCTCGATGACCTGATGACCTGTTATTAGGAGATAAAGCGTTTATTAGTTCACTTTCATAAAGTATAGCAACGACAATGATATTCTTTCTAATTTCTGCAATATAAAGACGATAAGTAATATTTCTGGATATTACTCTCTCCCTAACGTCACCCTAAATCAATATGAAAACGCTTTTTAAATGTCAAGATTGATATATTGTAACAGTTCCAAAAAAGCTATCGTAAAATGCACCTTTCCAAGCTTTTTGGGCTACCTAAGATTGGTGAACTTTTCTAAAAAGAATGCATTATTTATCTTAAAATTTATTTTGAAAACGATTTAAATACAGGTTTGTGCTGAATTTCGATTTCAAGCAAATCATTGGGAATCGAATTGATTGTTATCCTTTCGATGTTTTGGATCTGTATCATATTTCCATTTTCAAACCATCTTATACCATTGTAATTGTATCGAAACGTTTATGATTTAAGTGTAAGTTAATCGAATTGTGATAGTCAAAACAGGTCTGATACTGGGCATATACTACGAAAAAGAATGTCTATATAATATTACATTTTATATCTTGATCAAGATTTATGTCTCATTAATTTGGATTTGAACTACGCCCTTGGGATGTTCATACTAAAACTGAAACGATGCATTCGATCTAGATTACTATTATAAATCCTATTGGCTATACAGAATCGGAATGTGCTATCGATGCGTACTTTTGCAATCTGCATTTTGCATTCAGTTGTACTCACCTTGCTGAGCCAGCAACAGTTTGCGATTGCGTTCGATCTCTTTGATGCTGTCGAAGATCTTTGTGCTGGCGCCTTGGCTGGTCGAGATGGGCGCATCGTTGGCCACCTTGCAGCTGCGATCGATGTCGTCCTGCGAGGGCACGCGTCGCTCCAGGGGGTTCACCTCGAATCTATCGCTGCGGAGCGATAAATTGAAACTAATCTGCTCGGAGCTGCCGGCATCATAGAGCTGCAACGGTGCTCGCTTCGGTGTGCTGGTCACCTGTGCTCCATGAGCTCCATGTGGCAATTCGATGTTATTATTGTTATAGAACATGTTCTCGTTGACGCTCTTCGACATGAGATCCTCATCCTGTCGTCGCTTCGGGCACAGCAGCTCGGCAGAACCAAACAGCGATTGCGACATGACGCCATTGATTAGATTGCTGTTAATATTGTTGCTATTGTTGCTGATGTTGCTGACATTGCTGTCGTTGGCACTGGTATTTGGATTGGCATTAAGAGGAATGGGTGAACTGCGTCCACTGTGCGGCGGCGTTCGCTCCTCGCCAGGATCATCCGGGCCGAGCTGTATGCGCAGTGATGCCAGCTCCGTTTCCAGCATCAAACGTTTCTCCTGGCGCTTCAGCTCCTCGTGATAGGCATGATACTCCGACTCCTCCTCGAAGTATTGAAACTCCAGATCCTCAAATGTCTTTCGATCGCTATCCAACGATTCGCATACGTTCTCCAACTCCTCCTTCAAACAGGCATTCTCCGGCTTCTGCTTCAGCATGGCACGCAGTCTACAAGAATATCAGAAAACACTTGAATAATACAGCTCAAGAAAATAAATAGCAATAGCTTACTTCGCCAGCTGATCCTGCTTCATTTCAATGGACTGCTTCAGCTTTGCCTGCTGATTCTCCTCCATCACCCGCGTGGCATTGCGTTGCGCCTCCAGGCGATGGATGCGCTGCTGCAGCGCCTGCAGCTGCTGCCTGGGAGTGAGCGTGGTCTGGATTGGAAGGTTTGCCTCACTCGGGTCCAGCTGTAACAGATAAGACAAACGATGAGAGATTTGTAATCTAGTTGTGATCATATCAACTCCGTAACCCCACAAGAAGGGTCTACACAAGGTGGTGATAACCCTTCCATCTGTTTTGGTTCAAGGAAGTAGTTAGAGATCTTCGTAACCCCACAAGAAAGGTCCTATCTCTTTTGGGTCTAGGAAGTAGTTAGAGATCTTTCTAACCCTACAAAAAAGGTCTACCATTTTATTTCGATCTAGAAAGTAGTAAGAGATCTTCGTAACCCCACAAGAAAGGTCTACACAAAATGGTGATACAGCTCCCATCTCTTTTGGGTCTAGGAAGTAGTTAGAGATCTTTCAAACGCTACAAAAAAGGTGTACACAAAAGATCAACCTCTGGTCGAAGTGTACTAAAGACGCAACATCGTCATTGTCAACCAACTTCAGCTGGTTCAGACTTACCTCTAGGTGACCCAGGTTGTCCGCTAGCTCGGCCAGCTCGCGCTTCAGCTGCTTGCGTCGTTGCAGCAGCTCCCGACGCTGTCGCTGCTCCACATTAATGCTACGCGGGGCGGGCGCTGGCTTGCGACTGGGCTTGGGGGATTGCGTGGGGTTTTCGTGCAGCTGCAGGGTTAGATTATTGATGTTCTTGTTGCCACGTTTGGCGGGTGTTAGCAGACGTGCGTTCTGCTGCTGCTGCTGTTCGAGCTGCTGTTTGCGTTCGAAGGACTTGAAGAGCTGCTCGTAATCGTTGTGCTGATTGGGTGCGGGTGGTTTGGGTGCCAAGGGGGGCTTGACTACGGCGGGGGGTGCAGTTTGTGCGCAGGCGGCGAAGGCGCCGCTGAACGAGGCATCCTTCTTGGGCGACATGCAATTGGTGCGTATTTTGGTGCGTGGACTTTGTGGCACGTACTTGCCACCTGCCGCAGTGGCCAGACTCTCGCCAGCTGCCGATGCCACATGCAACTGGCCATTGATCTCGACACGATTTGGACCCAAAAGACGCACATTCTCGTAGCCGGTAGAGCTGGCAGCTGATTGTTGTTGCTGCTGTTGCTGCTGCTGCTGTTGCTGCTGTTGTTGCTGCTGCTGAAATGGCGACTTCTTGTCGCGTGGCAGGGAGCCGTTGGTCTTGATGCGATTCTGCACAATGGGCGAGGAGGTGATGCTGCCAGCGCTGGCATTATGCAGCGTATGGTTGCTGCTGCTGTTGTTGTGTTGCTGCTGCTGCTGCTGTTGTTGCTGCTGTCGATCCGCATACTCGGTGCAAATCTTGAGCATATCCTCCAACTCAGCGCCGCTGTTGAGCTCGGTGTTGATGCCGTTCATGGCATAGATCTGCAGGCCGCCGGCCGTGTAGGTGCCCGGCTTGGGATAGCGATCATAGCGATCGTTGTTCAGCTTGCCCAGCAGCTCCGGTTGCAACGGTTGTGATTGTTGCTGCTGCTGCTGCTGCTGCTGCTGCTTGAAGATTGCCGCATTGCTGGGTATGTTGCAGTAGCCGGCATTATGGCCAATGCCATTGCTATTAACTTTGGCATACTGATTGTTTAGCTGCTTCTCGCCGCGATGATGCTCGGCCAGATTACGGGCAAAGTTGGCGTATTTCTGGCCGAGCACATCGCGTGCGGGCATATTGACCGTTACCAGATCGGAGCTGAACACCTTGGGGCATTGCACGCTGTGCACATCGATGTTCTGTTGTCTGCTGTCGATGTTGTTGTTCTTGACGGGATTGATGATGCTCTCGTAGAAGCTCTCCAGCTCCAGCGTCTGGGCGTCTTGGGTGAAATCAATTTGCGGCATGGACATGCGCTCTGTGGACGTTGTGCCCATGGCGGTGCGCATCATTTGCGCCTCATCCGGATTGTTGAAGCGCAAATAATTCGAATTGCCAATGGTGATCATGGCACCCTGGCTCAGTTTCACCTCGTCCACGTCACGTTCGACCTGAGCGCCGTCAATTAGCAGCCGGGCTTCCGGCTCCGGCACCAGCGTCACCTCGTTATCCTCGCTTCTATAAATGGTGCAGTGCAACGGGCGTATGCCACTTCCGTTCAGCGATATGCTGCAGTTGGGCGCCGATCCGATCGTTGTATCACCTGGCATAAAATAAGAAATATTATTTTGAGTGTGTAAACCGGGAGTAAATCAATGTTTCGACAGCATAGCACAACTGTTTATAGCCTGCCCAAATCGGGTGTAATTTAATGTTTTGACAGTATAGCCTGCCTAGCAGGACAAATAGAGCAAATGGCCCGGAGCTGACCCGACGCTTTGCTCTTATCGCACATTTTGGCAGAGAGCAGAGCAAACAACAGAAACATCAACAGACTAAGCGAACGCGGCGTCCTCAGCAAGCCATGTTACTCACCGTGGTACGTTCGCGAGATTACGCACAGTGGTTCGAAAGCAGCTGCGAATTACAAAGACAGACCGCAATAACAATTACGATTTTAACCAGCAAGAACGAAGCAGATTTATCGGGCGGTAAATGCATTAAGCAGACATACTCCCTCTGCCCAGTCGAACAAATTGTCTGACGCATATCTTCGCTATTGTTAATCCGTTTGCAACGCATCGTTGGAGAATGCTATAAGCCACTCACTGGCTTTGAAATTATGGCTGCTATGGTTGTTTGTGGTTATCAGGGAAAGGTGTAGAACTATCTAAACTGGTTAAGTTAGTGCCTAAGTGTGTAATAATAATGAATTGGTAGAGTCAATTTAGATGCGTACTGCATTTTATATATTTCGCAAGTATTATCAGTTTTCGATTTGTTTTCCGAATAGTAAAATATACATCAAATAATTGAATTACCAAATTTACATTTAATATTTTTGTAGATAGGGAAAGTATTACTATCAAATACCCGAAATTTAAAAGGGGTTTTATCTAAAGTTATAACAGACCGCTGGGCAGTGCAGTGATTTCTAATATTCAATATGATCTAATTTGATATTTGATAAAATGATATCACTCTCGCATATCAATAGACTTTTGTACATATCTATCTATTATATAGTTGTCTTTATCTTTATGATAGTGCTTTCGTTTGAACGTAGTTTCTGCCAAGATCCTCAAAGCTCTCCAGTTTCTTAAATCGCCAGTCGTCCCACTGTGCAGATCTTATCACATCAAACACCAAGCACAAACAAAACACGTAAGACGAACCGTAATTTACTTTATGTATTTTATTTCATTTTTGTGCGTTTCATTTGCGTACTTATTCGTCTTGGTCTTTGCATTCGCTTTCGTATTCAATTTCGCAATTGTATTCTCCTCCTTCTTTTCGTTCGCTTCTTCGTAAGTACGGGTGTTTTTTTAGTTTTCGGTTATCGGCTTACAAATGACCTTGGATAGGCGGCAGCTTGGCGCGTTCGGTTTAGTTCGGCTCTAAGCTCACCAGTGTTGTCCACTTAGCCTTTTTCCGGATAGATCTGTTTTGCTTTCAACTGTTTTAGACTAAACTAATTTTAAGCTGTTCCCGTTCTAACGTGTCCTATTTTTTTCATGTTTACCCGTTTTTAAATATTAACTGAAATTATAAAAACTATTACTCAATTGCAACTAACAGCCTATTTCCTAGTACACAAATGTATTCTGGGTTTGTCTAAAATATATTTGTTAATATAAATAAAGTAGAATCCGGTTATAACGACGTCCGCTTATAGCGTCCGTCCGGTTATAGCGTCGAAAACTCGATGGTTTGGTTGGTCCCCATACAAACTTATATGAAAGGGCCTCCGCTTAGAACGTCTCCGCTTTTAGCGTCAAACCGCTTATAACGACGAGATTTTTCACACTTCAACCGGATATTGCGACGTGCCGAACAAAATAAAAAAACTTTAAAGAGGAAAATTTGATTTATTGAACAATGCTAAAAGACGCAAACAAAATCATGGATTTTGTGTTTTTTCAATACGAAAAAGAAACAAAATCATGGATTTTGTCTTCCGGATACAACGACGTAAAATCGTCGGTCCCTTAAAAGTCGCCACAACCGGAATCTACTGTATTAAATTTTTTGTTTTGATTAAAAAATTAATTTGTTTTATTTTAAAACCTATTACGAACATGGCATCCATAAAATTAAAAAAAAATTTTTTTTTGCTCCTTTCGGATAGTGCGTCTGCCGGATATAACGACGTAAAATCGTCGGTCCCTTGAATGTCGCTATAACCGGATTCTACTGTATATAATTTTCAATATTCAACATTTTTTTTTTTCTATTTAATTTTTTATTTTATTTGTATTTTTAATTTTTTTCTAAATATTTTTCAGTATTTATTTTAAAATATTTTTTCTCTCGATATTTTGTAATTTAAATCTGGCTGTTTCTGGCAACACAGTTGGCAACACTGAAGCTTTTGTTGTTTGTTGTTGTTGTTGTTGTTGTTGTGGATACTCACCTATGTGGATGTAGTGGATGGTGACAGCGGTGCTCAGTCTTCCTCCCCCCAGGCTCACCAAGTGTGGATCAGATGCAGCAACTCGCAGCGATGGATCCTTTTTGGTTAATGACATCTGCGGAGATACAGAGACAGAGACAGAGGCAGAGTGTGAGTGAGAGTGAGAGAGTAAGAGAGGGGGGAAAGAGGAGTTGGCGTTTAGGAAAAAGTACCACAGAGTAAAATACAATTAAACGCAACGGGATGGCGCGGCGCGTGCATTTGGCAAGGCGTGAAATTCTCAACTGAGGCGAAAGCAACGGTAATGCTGACGGCAACGGCGACGGCGACGGCGACAGCGACGTCGACAGCGATGCGAACGCCGGTGTGTGACAAAACACAAAATGATGCACACTCACACACATGCACACACATGCACACACATACAAATATGCGCTTGCGCAGCTGCTCTTTCGCTCTTAATTGTTATTTTCTTTTGTTTCGCAATGGTCAGAACGTACGCACACACACACGCACATAGAGAGAATGAGAGAGGGAGAGAGAGATGCAGTCACACACACACACACATTTGTCAACGCCTGCACGTGACGGTGCGCGCGCGCGCTCTCCACCTACAGCTGCGCTTGCGTACGAGTGCTGCGCACTTGGCTGTTTTACGGCTACATATTTGAAATTGTTTAGATAATAGCTATGATGATATTTTATATATTGTATTATTTATAATTATTATCTATTATTTATAATTGTAACCGAGAATTTAATTCTTTTATTACAATTAAATAAAAATAAGTTATATATTATATTATATTAATAATTTAGATAATATTTAGATTATAATACTACATATTTGAAATTGTTTAGATAATAGCTATGATGATATTTTATATATTGTATTATTTATAATTATTATATATTATTTATAATTGCAACCGAGAAATTCATTCTTTTATTACAATTAAATAAAAATAAGTTATATATTATATTATATTAATAATTTAGATAATATTTAGATTATAATACTACATATTTGAAATTGTTTAGATAATAGCTATGATGATATTTTATATATTGTATTATTTATAATTATTATCTATTATTTATAATTGTAACCGAGAATTTCATTCTTTTATTACAATTAAATAAAAATAAGTTATATATTATATTATATTAATAATTTAGATAATATTTAGATTATAATACTACATATTTGAAATTGTTTAGATAATAGCTATGATGATATTTTATATATTGTATTATTTATAATTATTATCTATTATTTATAATTGTAACCGAGAATTTCATTCTTTTATTACAATTAAATAAAAATAAGTTATATGTATATTAATATTATATTAATAATTTAGATAATATTTATATTATAATACTACACTATTTATTTTAATTTATTTCAGCCATGCTGTGTATTAATCATTTATTTTTATTTATTTTAGCTACGTTATGCATTTGTTTAAGTAAATATGGCATCATTTATTTTTTTTAGCAGTTTTGTATTTATTATTTATTTGAATTTGTTGGCTAGTGTAATTAATTGAACGCCAAAATAAATACAAAATTTCATAAAATGCTTGGAAAAATTTTAAAAAATGTTTGTTTTTTTTAGTTTTGTATGAGAAAATTGTTTTGGTTGTTAATAAATAATAGTATTAAATATTGAACTAATTGAACTTTATTCTATAAATAAAAGGCAGCTCTGATTTGTGGCATTTTTGTCAGCTGGCAGATGCTACCGTTGTTGTTGCCATCAAAAAAATAAAAAACAATTGGAATGCTAATCAATCAACTAGGTTCGGCAAATAAATGAAGAATGCGGCATTTGATAACACACACACACACACACATGCAGACGGTGGGGCACGTGTGTGTGTGTGTGTGTGCATGGAAAGCAACAGCATTTGAAATTTTCACTTTTATTTTTGGGGCGCGGAAATGACTGCGGTGGGCCGTACCGACTAAACAAAATAAAACAAAAAACAAAAAACGAAATAAATAAAAAAACACATTTCAAATGAGCCAAATTGGGTCATAAACACCAAAAGTGGTCGCCAAGCAGTCGGGGCGAAGTTGCAGGGGCAGCGAGAGAAAGAGAGCGAGAGAGAGAGAGAGAGAGAGAGAGCGACAGAGCCGCAAGACGCAACAGCAATGCGATTAAGCTACATCAACATCAGCTGCAACATCCTATACAAGGTGCGTCATACATAAAACTCAAAAACTTTTCAATTAATCAACCGATTTTTAAAAACCAGATATTTTTATTTCGTTTGATTCAGTAAATATTAATTTAAATTTTTTTAAATAGAATTTTATATAGTAAAATCATACAAAGCGCAGCAGCAATGCCCCTTCTTACTTTTTTGCCTTTAATGATAGGCAAAGCTTGCAATTCCGTCTTTAATGACAGACAAAACCTGCAATATTGTTTCTTCAATAACTTTTGTGTTTCTTAACCGATTCCAATGCGCTTTTCAGCTTAGATAAATATAATTGTGTAGACCGTATGTGCCGACCAACAACCTGCTATGTTTAATATTACGCTGGTTAGCTGTTTTTGGCTATTTCTTAAGTATTTTTAAAGATGGTGCACCCTGTATGCGTGTGTGTGGTATGTGGGCCAACACTGTGTGGATAAGCAGAAATGAGAGCACACTGTGAGCCCTCTGTATGCTGATAAAGTTTTCAGTGGACACGCATCATTTCCATTTGCCACAATGTTGTTGTTGTTGTTGTTGTTGTTGCTGTTGTCACTTTTTTATAGGCCCGATCAGTCGACAGCGCTTTCTGGCCCGCCTGACTTCTTCAAACAGTGCAAACAGTATCATTATCAGCTGGCGAGCGTAATGTTATGATTGTTAGAGTTGCCCGTGTTATAATTACACTTACAACTCATGAGTGTGGTAGTGTGTGTGTGTGTGTGTGTGTGTGTGTGTGTGTGTGTGTGTGTGTGTGTGTGTGTGTGTGTGTGTGTGTGTGTGTGTGTGTGTGTGTGTGTGTGTGTGAGCTGGTCAGCCAACAAAATTATGTGGAAAATATGATTGTAGAGTAATTACGCTAAGCTTCGCTTGTGCAACTCAGACCGCCTCTAGGCATATAGTATTATATTTGGATGAGTTATGTAAATGTACACACTTATCTCTCATGCGATTCATCAATATTTGTGAACACCCTCGCTTGTGGACTGCAAGTGGAATCCATGCATTTGTCCCCCATTATTAGCATTAGTGCTAAAAGTGTGCTTACCCCATGTTTGTTTGATTATCCCAGGTTAAGTAAAAAAAATGTAAATAATATTAAAAAAAAAAAAAAAAAAAAAAAACGTGGATAGAGAATATCATAAGCTAGTTACGTACCAAATTACAAGCCAATAACTTTAAAGCTGTGGCTGCAGTAGCTTTTTGCGGTTTGCGGGGGAAGGGGAGGAGGTATCCAAAATCTAAAACAAACTCGTGCTGCTTACTAAATAGGGGAACCTAAGTACCGAATATGGTGTCTCTAGCTCTTATAGTTGCTGAGATCTAGGTGTTCATACAGACGGACGGACAGACGGACATGGCTATAGCGACTCGGCTTGTGGTCCTGATCAAGAATATATATACTTTGTGGGGTCTGCCACGCCTCCTTCTGGGTGTTACACACATTTCCTGTTTGCACTAAACTAATAGACCTTTTTACTTTTTTGAAGTAAAGGGTCTAAATAGAAAAATCCAGCAGCCAAATGCAGTCGATAGTAGGACAGCCCGTAGTTTGTTTTTGGATGCATGAATGCAAATTTATTAATAATTTCACTAATTATTTTACTTCTAGGTTTTTTAATTTTTGCGAATTTTTTTATTGGTACTCTCAATACGATACCTCTTGTGGACTCTGAGTGGAATCTGTGTGCACAAGTTGTGCCTAAGTTTGTTTACCAACTACTTATAAAGCATGCGGTCCACATGCGTTCCACATGCCTTTATTGGCCGAATTGTTGGCATCCTTAGCGCTTTTTCACACATGTGAACACTTCAAACTGTTTACCTCACGCCCTCCGCCCCCTCCCTTGCTCAGCTGCTGTCTACCTGGCATTTTCGGTCCGTAAAGCGGATTCATTCCCCATTACGAAATGCATTTTATCGCCTGCTTTGCAGTTGTCTGCATTTTTCTCTGGCTTTTTCTCTAGCTTTGTTTTTGTTATTTTGCCGCGCACCAATTCATCTTTTTTCTTTTCTTTTTTTTTTTTTGTTTCCTCAGCTTTAGCGTTAGCCGATTTTTCTTGAACGTCATCCGAACTGGCAGACATCAAAAAGCGCCAAGATGTGTAATAAACAATCAAAGGCAAACAATGAAGAGGCGAATGAGTCAGAAAACTGCTGCAATAACAATATCAAGACGACGATGACGATGACGACGAAGAAGAAGAAGAAGAACACTAACAAAAACAACTGAAATTTATACATACGTTCCACTATTAAGTACGCGCCATAATTGCTCTATTCGACTATTTTGTAAGGTACTCAAGTATTCCCTTGTGGATGTTGTTGCTTTTTATGGGACATTAAAACGTTCTCAGTTTTATTGAGATAAGATAAATAGCAACTAAATTAATCGAGATATGCAGCCGAAGCTTCCGCTCCATAGGCACAGGTATCATTATGTTGAAAATTAAAATTACCTGCCGACTGTGAATGGGAAATGTCTTGAAAGTATATAGTATATTGAAATTACATAGGTATTTAGGTTATTTAATTGAAAAACCTGTTAATTACGCCTGTGGATCCTAATTCAGACCGTTCTAGAAATAGTTGTGCTTTGGGTATATAGTTACAATCCACTTACGTTCCATAAATCACATAAAATCAGCTGGAAGTTCCGTTTGCTCTTAAAAACCTTCCCCCTATGAGATTATCAACAAAGTTACAATCTATAAACTTAAGCACAATTTACAAAATGGCGGCAACAACGCACTTACGTTCCACAAACACTACCAAGTAAAAGTTAACGAAAACCGTCAAAGCAATTACAGCCACTATATACACATTTTCTATATAAACAATCGCTAAGTTGGACAGATTCCACATAGCGTTTATTGAATGGTCGTCTTTATCGAATTAAGAACTAACCTCACTCTTTCTCAGTGTGCACTGTAAAATATTACAGGAAAAACAACAGGCACAGCCCATAGATTGCCATTTTTAGTTTGTCTTTATTTATAGAGCGCAAACACAGCTGTGTATCCAACTTGAAAGCAAAAACGCCGTTTCAATAATGCGATAGGGAGTTGAAAGGTGTGGGAGAAAAAAGTGCGCTGAGGGGGAAGAAGGTGGGCCTGGTAATGGGAAAACTGAAGATGGGGTGATGTTCTAGTATCTGTGTGTACTATATGGTATTAATGGGGGAAAAGGCATCGAACTGAACTCAGCTGAACTGTCAATAGTCGCAATTTCAATTGGCAAATATGTGTATCAAAGAGTCGGACGCAACCGAGAAAAGAAGAAATGGAAGTTGGAACTAAAGTTCATACTCTACAGTAAAGTGGGAGATGAAACAAAGTGAGAGAAAGGAACAAAGAGAGTGCCAAAAGGGAGGACTGCACTATATTCTATATGAATATCTTCTATTAGGACAACCTAACAGTCGGATGAATCCACCGCTTTTTTTTTTAATTAACTTAATACATTTCAAGTATAGTCACTTTTTTTCTACCCTGTACCCATGAAATGGTTAAAAACAGGGTTAATAGCTTTGGGTTAATGTTTAAAACAATCAAAAGATGGCAGATCCCATAAAGTATAGCAATCTATAAAACCTTGAGCAACTAAATTTGGAAGATAGGTTTATAATCGATAAAAACCCGAAAAACAAATTTAATATTAAACATAGATATTTAAAGGTTGTTAATGGGAATATATACTCTCTACCAATATTTTTATCAATCATCGAAAGCGCATTGAAATCGGTTAGTTTATACAAAACTTATTATAGAAACAACATTGCAATATATCGCTTGCTCTGTGACCTATGTATGATAATGTTTTAAATTATATTTAAAATATAGGGTGCAGGGCGCGTCCGACTAATCAGCTCCGTTCTTACTGGTTGGCTTTGCTCTGCTGTCAAATATCACTTGATTTTGGCTTTGACTTTGTTTTCGTTTCGTTTTCCAATCCCCACATGGGAAGGGGGCGGACGGGGCACCTGTGGAGGCGTTTCTCCTAAAAGCGTTCACTAATTGAATTTGCCTGTTGTACGAACAAACAATATTTGCCTTGACTTAACCCAAACAATGTGGGCAGCGCCAAAAGCAAACTTCATGCTACATGTTGATCGTAAAGCCTATAAGATCTCTCCAAAGAGGCGGGTTTCCCATTTCGTTTCTTGTTTTGCTTTTCATTTGAAATTGCAAAAATTAAAGTATGTCAAAAATTTGCCATTGCGCTGTGTGGGTTCTCTTCAAAATGGATCTTGAAATTCGGCTCTCTTCACTTAATAGCATAGATTGATTTGATTGCTTCAACCTTCTAAGCTCTTCAGTTAAAAATAAGTCATATGATGTGAATTTTTTTGTATGTTGTGTGATTTTCGAAAGTTTTCTCCCGAGCTCCGGAAGGAACAACGCCAATAACCTCTGGAGGGCTTTTACGTGTACTCTACAATGTAGAGTCTAAATAATAAGTAGAATAATAATAATAATCATAAAGGTAGGAAGGGTGGACTCCCATTCAATCTTTTGTACTACCGTAGATTCCCGATCCCGTACATGAAAAATCGACAACAAGAAAATAAATACTGATTTTAAAATGAAATTTCCAACAATTAAAATAATTAGGTTTTCCTCGCATCTGCCGTAGCCCATGCATATGGTGTTGGTTTCCACGCCTTGTGGAACGCATTGGCAAACCTGGGAACTCTGCCCGACAAACTGTCTGTGGCATTTAGGGCAAACTAGTTTCCTACGCACACAGAGAGAAATCAAAAGTGACACATGGTGGACACAATTACGAGCTGTGGATGTCGTGTGCATTGTTTGTTTGTATAATTATGCGATGTTAATAAAAATAAACATTTACCGACACGGACAGCGCAATTTTCAATTAAAAACACGCAAAGCGTAGCCGAAATATAAAAAAATTTAAATTTTGTTTTTGTTGTTTGGTTTTTTTGTGTACATTTTTTATTATATTTTATTTAAATTTGCCTTGTTGATGTTGTCGCTTGTTGAGGTCTCTGGGGTCGACAACAAATCTAAATAAAATCCCGTCATTTTATTCGCGTTCGTTTACATATTTTTTTTAAATTATTTTTTATTATGGATTCGAAGGTCACACTGGCGTCAGTGTTGACACGTAGAGTGTGGAATTTACACTTATTTCGTGCGTGCAATGAACAAAAAGGAAACATTTATAATGCACATTTAGGGAGGGGGAAAAATATGCAATACACATACGATCCACATTAAGTCCACATAAAGTTGACATTTATCAAGGTGAAGATATGCAATCAACATACAATCCACATGCGATCCATATATAGTCCACATACATACGCACAGGAGCATGCAATCCACTTACAGTCCACATACAAACATATATACATACGCAGTGTAGGAGATGTATTAATTAACGCATTAACCCCAAGCTAACGGTGCATTTAAGTGGAAAAAGGAGGGTGGGGGGGGTCATACTTGAAACTGTCAAAAATTAAGTAATTCAAAGGCCTGTGTGTATGTGTGAGTGTGTGTGAAGTGGCTTGTTAATTATGCTCATCACTTGAGAATTACCAAATATGTATGTATGTGTGTACGTATGCATGTATGTGTGTGAAGAAGAGAGCAATCACAACGTTGCCACTCGATACACTCTTAAGATGACGAAAATCTAATTAACACACACACAGACATAGTTAATACAATCTCACACACACACACACACACACACGCATGTTAAATGCTTCAGTTCAACGCTCAAATTGAGTTCAATTGGAGTAACTGTTTACGAGTTGACAGCACTAACAACAACAACAACAACAATCACTCATCGCTTACGCACACACTTCTCTCTCTCTCTTTCTCTTGCTGCTGCCGCTCTCACTCTGACAATGTGCATTATGAATATCATAGAACAAAGAGGAAACAACAAACAATAACAATAACAACAAACAATAACAATAACAATGCAAATGCAAATGCGAAATGCGCTCAGCTGCTCTGCTCTCTGCTCTCTCCTCTCTCCACTCTGATGTCATCGGCAAAAAGCCAACAACAATAGCCATGCATAACAAGAAAGAGAGCGCGAGAGAACACAGAGAGCACTTGCATTCACTGTTGCCAAATTCGCTTTTTTCCCGTCAGATCAGGAAAGATCATTGCTACGACATTTTTAAAGCTGCAGAAAGCTAGAATTTATGCTTTTTTTTAAACAATAATATTATTCTTATTAATAATATAATAATTAATATTCAAATATATTTTCTTGTAAATAATTCAGCGTTTTCATAAAATTTACTAAAATGCAAAAATAAATTTTGTTAAAAAAAAAAACTTAAAAAAAATGCAATATTTTGAATTGATTTAATTCTTTTTTATTTTTTTTTATTTAAAGCTAATTTTGCGATACTTCTTTTATTGCAAATCTAGCTATTTCGGGCAGCACTGATAGCACTGCATGCGCGAGGGTGGGGAATATCACAAAACTAGTTAACCGCATGACTTCATTAACAAAGCACGCATAAAAATGCAAATAATAATAAACAATAATTGATAAATATTAAATGTGCATGCATAAACTGATGTATGTATGTACATACATACATATGTATGTATGTTTGTACGTAATTTGTAACTACTAAACGCTGGCGTGCATGCGCCATGATGTGCAAAAAAAAAAGAGAGAACACACACGAAGCAGGATAGAGAAGAGGGAGAGAGCAAGTGCAGTGAGCGCATTTCAACTGCTGTCCGCCTCTCCTCTCTCTCTCTCTCTCTCTCTCTCTCTTTCGTTGGTTTTCACAATATGGCAGCCTGGATGGATTTTGCATGCGTAAAAGACAACTCAATTGGGCATGTTAAGCAGTGTTGCCAATTTTCATCGTGAAAAAAGCTGTTTTTGGGCAACAGAAAACAAAACAAAATTAAACACAAAAGTGCAAAAAAAATATTAGTTATTTACAGGATTTTCCTACTTTATAACAAGTTTTGTTGTTTTTGAAATTCTTTAGTTGCATAACTGATAAATCATGATATTATGATTTGAATCAAAGGTTTTTCGGCAAATATCGATAAAAATAATACTTATAATTGTTGCTATTTTAAGCAAAAACTTTGTAAAATTTGAGAAAAAGCTGAATTATTTTTGAAAAATAAAGTATACATTTTAAGGTTCTCTGGTAAATACTCCCCAAAAACAGCTAGATTTGGCGTTAAAAAGGCTGATTTGGCAACAGTGACTCAATTGGGCATGTTAAATGAAGTCTGTTGATTCAATTGCGCTCGACTCCCACTCCGACTGCATTTTCAATTAAAAGGAAATCCCGAAGGCTGAAACAACAATATACATACAAACATACATATAGTATGTATGCATATGTGTCTGTATGTAGAACGTGCGTGAGGTTTTTGAACTTTTCTCTGGGCAATTCCAGGCATAAAAGGGCCAATGTTATTGTTGTTGCGTGTGCGCTGTTATTTTGCACACAACACCGGAAAACGGAAGCGACTGTATTTGGAGTCGTTTAACATATTACATATGCATACATACATACATACATATATACATATGTATATGCATGTGTGTCTATATGTAGATATTTATGCCCATTGTCATTATTATGAATGGGCCTTGTTTATGGCCATGCCAAGAAGTTTCCAGTCGCCTCCAATTCGAATTGGGCCATGTGGGAAAAGGGAAAAGGTGTTGCCAGACCCACAGACACACGTACGCACGCACGCACACACGCACATGCCATTCATCACACATACACACACATGCAGGCATGCATGTGTGTGCGTCGCACCATTAAAGATCAGTGTGACAGTGGCGGGTGACAAAGTGCGTCCGGTTTGAACGCTTCTGATGCAGTCGGCGATCAGTGTTGCCAATTCAGCCTTTTTCCACACAATCCTTTTTTTTTTTTTTTGACTAGCCGAAAAAATATTTAACAACGAAAATGGAGTAATTTTAATGATGAGTTCTAATAATAACGCTCATATTGATACAATATGAAATTTTTTCAACAATTATGTGTTTATATGGGTTCTTTTTTTTTGTGTTTTGTTCCCATATTTTTATTTTCTGATCTGTCCTTTTTTTGTGACCGATAGGTGGCAACACTGGTGCACATGCAAATGGCCAAGGCCTCGCAAGGCAATGAACGCAACGATGCCATTATAGGCCGCCTTCAACACGGCCACAAATATATTGGCAATGGATTTTCTTTGTTGTTCTTGTTACTTTGACGAAAGGTTTTCCCCTCAATGGAAAATGCTCCATGCATGCATAGAGGGAAAACTTCAAAGATGCAGTTCGGTTGTATTTGAAACTAAACTAGTGTAGAGTGAACTTATATAGTAAAATAATTATTTATTTAATTTGTAATGTTACCTATCAATACATAGAAATTTTATATTATTCAAAAATTTAAAAATATAAACTTTTTTAAGCACTAAAATTTAAAGGTTCGATAAAACTCTAAATTCAAATTTTAATTTCAGATTCTGCTGTGGGTTTCGAGAATCCAAGAATCCCATATGACAATGCTACCAAGTTCAAATGCAACCTAAACATACATCATCACTAGATGGTGGCACATAACAATTCATGCTTTAAACTGGAATTTTTATGCTTATTTTAAGAAAAATCATTTCAGGATTGCATATAACTATCAAAACATAAGTTTGCAAAGATTTCCTATTTCTCGAATTTTTCGTTAAGATTGCAAACTATGAAACTACGTTAATTGATATACAATTTTTCTGCCAGTGTAGAGACGGCAGGCAGGCTGAAACAACAACAGCGAAACGTGCAACACATAAAAAGAAGTATGAAATAAAAAACGCATAAAAGAGAAGAAAGAAAACACAGATGTGCAAGTAGAACGCACATCAAGAAATTTGAATTCATTCGAATTCAGTTGGCAGCTCCGCAGTCTGTCCGATTTGCTACAATTTTTCATTAAGCAGCGCTTTCAAAACTTCACTTGGGAGCGTACATTAAACAATCCCCAACTGCAGTGCCAGCAAATTCCATAAAAGTTCTTTTTAGAGCAGACATCCCAATGTTTTCGTCTTTATTTCTTTTAGCTGTAATTCGATGTCACACGATCTCCTTCAACATTGTTTCAGACACTCCAATTTACGAGTGGATATATGTATATCTTTATATCTACTATATCTGTATCCATCTATATGAACGATGGAGAATGCAAAAAATCGGAGTTGAAATCAATGAATTCACTTACGGAAAATATATACTACGTTCTGAACCGAATCGAAGTTCAAGCCTGATTCGAAACAAACTTTTCGATTCGGTAAAATGAACATAAATACTCTTGATTCAAAATTGAAAAATATATTTTAAATATAGGGACGGGGCAGATCAGTAGGACGGAGGCTACAGTCGGACGTAACCGACCGTAGGAGACGCTTTACTTTACTTCTACTACTATATGTACATACAAACACAACCAGAGGCACGTACACTAAGCTACCCGCGTATGCAAGGCACTACACCCCCCCTCTGCCTAGTGCGCCAAATTGTCCGTTCCATTATTTCCCTGTTTCTTATCCGATCGGAACGAAATTCACAGGTTCAAAAAAAAATGTCATAAGCTAGTTACGTACCAAATTACAAGTCAATAACTTTAAAGCTGTGACTGCAGTAGCTTTTTGCGGTTTGCGGGGGAAGGGGTGGAGGTATGCAAAATCCAAAATAAACTTGATCTGCTTACTGAATAGGAGAACCTAGATCCCGAATATGGTGTCTCTAGCTCTTATAGTTGCTGAGATCTAGGTGTTCATACAGACGGACAGACGGACGGACGGACGGCTATATCGACTCGGCTTGTCGTCCTGATCAAGAATATATATACTTTATTGGGCGTGGCACGCCTCCTTCTGGGTGTTACACACATTTGCTCTTTGTACTAAGTTAATAGACCCTTTTTACTTTTTTAAAGTAAAGGGTCTAAATATTAGCTCAATTTTCTTGAGTTTTTTTGTTCACTTAAAAAAACTTATTTCTTTCTAAAATACTATAAAATTAATTTGTTTGAAATAAAAATTTGGAAAATAAACAAATAAAATTAACAGAACTGCAAATTGTAATTGTTTGTAATTAAGTGATTTATTATAGTATTATTAATATCTGCACCATTAGCAATTAGTCATTAGCGTTAACCGTTATTAATATGCCTAATAAACAAATAAACAAATACATATGTATTAAGTTAAAGCCAAACTGTGCATGTCGGTGCCAAAGACATAAATAAATAATTGGCAAGGGCAGATAATTTGTGTCAGTACTCGTACTTATTCCTAATGCATATATTTATATGAATGTGCAGGGCCGGATTTAAGACTGGGCCCAGGGCCGCACTTGGTCAATGTCCCATGCAGCGATGTTATTTTCACACTCCAATTCTCTTGAATATTAATACAGAATATTGTAAACTAAATGAATTTCCCATACCCGCAAAAGCAAAGAACCGGCCCTGTGCAAATAGCTACAATACATTTGCCGCATAACAAGCGGTAAACTTTCCGTAGGCCCACATGTGGCATGTGTTTGTTCGCTTTGTCCACTTGTCCGCCTTTGCCACTTGGCGTCTGTTTGTTGACACACAAACTGCATGTTGCAGCCGTGTTGTGTGTCTGTGTGTGTGTGTGTATCTGTGTGTGTTGTCACATGCATGTTTTTGGCAATAGTTCGAGTGGGGGAAGGGGGAGGGAAATGGGTCTATTGGATGCGCGCTGATGTTTATACGAACCGCCGAATGTTGTGCGGATATGATAATGATCCGAGAGTGATGACAACACTCACGATAAAAGTATATCAGCGCATAAATAAAATATTGTTTCGTTTATATCTCTTGTGTTTTATGGCCGATTTTCAGGATAGGTAACTACTATACACAAGAGTATATATTCCGAGTTTCAACGTTCTATGTTCAATATTACGCTTGTTATTCGGTTTTTATCGATTAAGGCATAAAGGGGGCGTGGCATCCAACATTTGAAAAAAAAACCTCATCTGTGTATGATATAGACCTACCAATTACTGAAGAAAGAATTCATTTAAATAGCTTAGTGTCGTTTAAATTGGCGAATGTATTTTATTTTATTCATTGTAGGCGGCAGAGGCGTGGCATTCACGATTTGAAATAAACTTGATCTGCGTATGGTACATACATACCTTTCAAAAGCGACCAAAACGGCTGCTCTAGCTTTTATAGTTGCTGAGATCTACGCACTCATCCAGACGGACGGACAGACAGACGGACATCGCTAAATCGACCTAGCTCGTCTCCCTGATCAAGAATATATATACTTTTCGGTGTCTGCCTCCTTCTGCCTGTTACATACATTCTGACAAAGTTATTAACCCTGTTTTTCCCATTTTTCAAATGGGCACAGGGTATAAAAATAAATAAACAAATATTATTACATTTGGGATCTCAGCCAGACCTCCATCTAGAAATATTATACTATAACTACTACTAACTTTACTGTATTAGTCACTCTACGCTGTAAGAAAATTAGTTAACAATAAAAAATTTTAAATAAAACAAACAAATAAATAAATAATTAAATAAAAGGAAATAAACAAAAAAAAAAGGAATTAAATTATTAGAAACTTGTGTAGCATCGAATTTAGCGGCGTTCACATTATTTTGGCCGTCACTGTGAGCTGAGCTCATTTCTGCTGTCTCTCAACCCAACGTAACCTTTTGCGCAATACAACCAAAAATGTTAATTAAATATATACATACAAACATATACATATATGTATATATACAGATATCCAGTTGAGTGATTTGTAAACGGGAAACGGCAACAATTAAAACAATATTAGCTAGAATAGTTTAGCGTTATTAGTGCCAAAAGGAAAACAAATCAAATTCGACACTTTGGCCCAGTCGCTGCGCTCGATTGCGCAGGCGTCGCTGTCGCTGCGCAGTTGCTGCGCAGTCGCTGGCGACGTTGCCCAACCCACTTCTTTAAACAGCAGCGTTGCCACCTACCTTAGCTCGTTTCAGAATTCTACTTAAGCTTAGCACAAATCAATTTGCACACATTTATTTATTTTTAATATTATCTATTGATTTTATTTCTGTTTGATTTTTTTTTTTTTGCATATTTGCTTTATTTTTATAATTTTTCAGTTTCAAATCTGGCTATATCTGGCAACACTGACCAGCAGAAGACGCGTGTGGCAAAAGCAAATGCTCATAAATGTAAGAAGCGAAAATAAACACAAATTGAATGCTTTTTAACAGGCGCTAAACACGTTAAATCGTATGATTTGCTTGCAGAGATGATTAACAGCGAAATTTGCATACAGAGAAGGAAAGAGAGAGAGAGAGAGAGAGAGAGAAAGATACACCCCTTTAACAGTGTTGCCAACTTTTAAAATTATATATATTTATTTTGTATTCAGTGTTGCCAGACATTGATAGATGCATATTTCCCATATAGTTTAAGTCAATTAAAATCAATCGTAAGAAAATAAATAATAATATACAGTAGAATCCGGTTATAGCGACGCCGCTTATAGCGTCCGTCCGGTTATTGCGTCGAAAACTCGATGGCTTGGTTGGTCCCCATACAAACTTATATGAAAGGGCCTCCGCTTAGAACGTCTCCGCTTTTAGCGTCAAACCGCTTATACTGACGAGATTTTTCACAATTCAACCGGATATTGCGACGTGCCGAACAAAAAAAAAAAAACTAGAGGAAAATTTGATTTCTTTAACAATGCTAAAAGAAGCAAACAAAATCATGGAATTTGTGTTTTTTCAATACGAAAAAGAAACAAAATCATGGATTTTGTCTTCCGGATATAACGACGTAAAATCGTCGGTCCCTTGAAAGTCGCCACAACCGGATTCTACTGTATTAAATTTTTTGTTTTGATTAAAAAATTAATTTGTTTTATTTTAAAACCTATTACGAACATGGCATCCATAAAATAAAAAAAAAATAATTTTTTTTTGCTCCTTTCGGATAGTGCGTCTGCCGGATATAACGACGTGAAATCGTCCGTCCCTTGAATGTCGCTATAACCGGATTCTACTGTAACTCTAAGGAAATTAATTTAGAATTAAATGTTCTATAAGGATATTTTGTTTACATACATATGTATGTATATATAATAGATTTAATGGTTTAAACTAGTTCAGTGGCTCCGGAACTGGTTCATTTGTGAGCACTGCGTTGAGCGGTAAAGCTCATTAGGGGGTCTGACTTTTTTACGGCCTTCTCTGTTAGTTTTTCTCGCCAACACGTTCAAAAGAAATAAAATCGTATTAATAAAAGAGCAAAAAAAAGGGAAAAAATTTAATAAACCGGCAAGAGAATGACGAACAAAAGAACAAGTTCTCAAGCAAATAATAAAATATGTAGCTTTTTGGCCGTTGTTGTATTTGGCTTATTATTCAAATTGAATCTCAGATTTTTTATATACTACGATTTATAAAATTTACATAATTAAATGGGTGTGTATAGGTTTTTTTTTTTGTCTTTTTTTGTTTTTCTTCTTGTTAAAGTGTATAATTTGTGCTGTGGCTTTGCGTGACGTTCGTCTGGCATGTGGACCCCAAGTGGATTCTATTCCACAGAACTTTCCTGCTGCTGAGAAAGTCACAACAATGCAAAAGTCGGCTAGGCTACAGTGGAATACCCTGCAATACAAATATTGCAATATGATTTCCTTAATATCTTCTGAACTAATGCTTATTTTACAAGAAAAAACATCGGGCTGTCGAATATCTTAGAATATTTTAAAAATATATTGTACATATCTACGATATTTTCTGGTTTGAAAAAATATCAAAATGATGAAAGTATGATGCTTAAAATATTGATGGGCTTCCATAAAGTCTTAATAACAAATATCCAAAAATATTTTCACAAACCAATTTGCCGATATGCTGATATTTCGATTACCCTACTGCAAAAACACCGATATAATAATACAGTAACGATTTTACGTCGTTATATCCGGAAGACGCACTATCCGAAAGGAGCAAAAAAAAATTTTTGTTTTTAATTTTATGGATGCCATGTTCGTAATAGGTTTTAAAATAAAACAAATTAATTTTTTAATCAAAACCAAAAATTTAATACAGTAGAATCCGGTTATAGCGACTTTCAAGGGACCGACGATTTTACGTCGTTATATCCGGAATACGTACTATCCGAAAGGAGCAAAAAAAATTTTTTTTATTTTATGGATGCCATGTTCGTAATAGGTTTTAAAATAAAACAAATTAATTTTTTAATCAAAACCAAAAATTTAATACAGTAGAATCCGGTTATAGCGACTTTCAAGGGACCGACGATTTTACGTCGTTATATCCGGAATACGTACTATCCGAAAGGAGCAAAAAAAATTTTTTTTTATTTTATGGATGCCATGTTCGTAATAGGTTTTAAAATAAAACAAATTAATTTTTTAATCAAAACAAAAAATTTAATACAGTAGAATCCGGTTATAGCGACTTTCAAGGGACCTCTTTAAAGTTTTTTTTTTGTTCGGCATGTCGCAATATCCGATTGAATTGTGAAAAATCTCGTCGTTATAAGCGGTTTGACGCTAAAAGCGGAAACGTTCTAAGCGGAGGCCCTTTCATATAAGTTTGTATGGGGACCAACCAACCATCGAGTTTTCGTCGCAATAACCGGACGGACGCCATAAGCGGCGTCGTTATAACCGGATTCTACTGTATTTTAAAAAAATATAGGGACGGGGCAGATCAGTAGGACGGAGGCTACAGTCGGACGTAACCGACCGTAGGAGACCCTTTACTTTGAGTATATGTACGTACAAACACAATCAGACGCACACACACTAAGCTACCTGCATATGCAAGGCACACCACCCCCCCTCTGCCTAGTGCGGCAAATCGTCTGTGGCAATATGTTCGCTGTTTCTTATCCGATCGAAACAAAATTCACAGCGTCAATAGAGAATGTCGTAAACTAGTTAAATACCAAATTACAAACCAATAGCTTTAAAACTGTGGCTACAGCAGCTTTTTGTGGTTTACGGGGGAAGGGGAGGAGGTATCCAAAATCTAAAACAAACTCGTGCTGCTTACTAAATAGGGGAACCTAAGTACCGAATATAGTGTCTCTAGCTCTTATAGTTGCTGAGATCTAGGTGTTCATACAGACGGACGGACAGACAGACAGACGGACAGACGGACAGACGGACATGGCTATATCGACTCGTCTTGTCGTCCTGATCAAGAATATATATACTTTATGGGGTCTGCCACGCCTCCTTCTGGGTGTTACACACATTTCCTCTTTGCACTAAACTAATAGACCCTTTTTACTTTTTTAAAGTAAAGGGTCTAAATATAGTACATATCTACGATATTTTCTGGTTTGGAAAATATCAAAATGATAAAAGTATGATGCTTAAAATATTGATGGGCTTCTATAAAGTCTTAATAACAAATATCAAAAAATATTTGCACAAAACACAAAACACCGATATAATGATATTTCGTTATTTTCGAGAGCTTTTATTGGCACAAAGCAATAATACCCTGCTTTTTAGCCATTTGCAATGAATGCAGGGTATAATAAAAAGCAGAAACCCAAAACCCCAAACAAACGCCGTCTCTAGCTGAACATAACTCCTGCGGAGAGGGAGACGCAGCGCATTCACTTGAGAACTGTGTGAGGCAAGTCCAAGTCAGAGTTGGCTGAGGCAGAGGCAGAGGCAGAGTCGGAGGCAGAGACAGCGACGTCTGGCGGTTTGTCTGCTTTTTATGGAAACCGGCTACATTCCATTTGATTGGGATGCCTTCGCCCCTTTCGTCAGCCTTTTCTCTTTTGTTGTTGTTCGCTTATAATTTGTGTTTTTGTTTTGTTTTGTTGTTTTGTTTGTTTGTTGTTGTTGTTGCTGCTTTTCTCTTGCTGCATTTTGTGGTTGCCGTTTTGAGTTTCTGCTGACGTCAAGGGCGTTGGGTTTTTGGACAGGCGTTGCCAGGCTGTTGGACACCACTGTCGTCGCCAGTGTTGGCAACTTTTCCAAGAAAAGATAAGCTTTTTCTTGGCAAGCATACAAATCTATAAATTATTGCTCAACTCACTATATAATAACAACAATTAAAATAAATAAATTGAAATTAATTGCAATAAATTAAAATTAATTTTTTTATTTTACTTTGCATGCATTTTGTAAAAGTTCCAAAAAAGCTGACAAAAAGCTAAATTATTTATTTTTGAGCACAACTGGCGGGAAAAAGGGGAATTGGGCAACAGTGGTGGTTACCGTTATGTTTGCTGGCTGCAGTGGGCGCGTTCAGCAGCCAATTTGAGTAAAAGAGAGTCACACGCATACACACGCATGCCTGTGTGTGTGTGTGTTGTACATACCTTTTACGATTGCCTCTGTGTGTGTGTGTGTGTTGGTGTGGTTGTTGTTGTTTTCGCCGCCTCAACTGTTGCTGCAACTGTTGCCAACTGTTGTGCACGTTGTTGTTGTTGTTGTTGTCTATGGCAGCGTTGGCGTCGACGTCGACGCTGGCTTGCTTGCTTGCGGTAAATTGTTGTTGTTGTTGTTGTTATTGTCTTTGTTGGGCAGCGCGGCAAGAAGGAATGCATTGAATACTATTTCGCTGCTTCTTGCATTGATTTCGCCCTTTCTGCGAATGCCGCGCGCAACAAGCAAACAAAAACAAAAACAAAAACAAACAAGCAAACGCAAACAAACACAAGCACAAACACGTACACAAACACAAACACAAACGCAGCGAATGTTTTGGAAACGGAAAAACGAGTTTATTGGCGGCTGGAAAAGCGCAACAACAATTTCCAAATTTCCAGTTATTCGCATTGATCAATCGGCGTTTCCTTTACGCACATTTCGCTCAACGCCTTTTGTCCGGCACAACAAAAACAACTCGCAAAAAAATCATAAACAAATAATAATAATAATAATAATTTAAACGCACGCAGACGCCGTCGCGCCAGTTCGTTCAATGAGTTTTTTTCGACTGAGTTGCGAGAGCGCAGTGCTGCCACTCGATAGTACCGCGACTGCTGGCACTAATCGGTAATCGATAAGCGCACAGTTGCCGCCAGCCGGCAACGCCACAAAGCTACAAGCAGTGCAGCCGGTTTGGCCAATTAAACAAATTTAATATAACTTATTCCAAATATATTTATTTAAGCGGAACAAATTTATAATTGTAGTTGAAGCGTAAATAACTTTACAACAAAAAACATGCATTTGTGCCAAATAAAAACCAGAAAACAATATTAGTTTGGAAGTACTTAAATTTAAATTTAGTGAACAATAGAATAGTATACAACTATATTTTAAATTGCATATATATAAAATAACTTTACAACAAAAAACATGCGATATGCCTACCATTTGATGAGTAATTTTAGTTAATTTATGCCAAATAAAAACCAGAAAACAATATTAGTTTGGAAGTACTTAAATTTAAATTTAGTGAATATTTCAGCTAGCTATTTTTTAGCTTTAAATCTAGTTTTCGCGCGTGTCCAGAAGCTGGCAACACCGCTCTTTTATCGATAACATCGATATAGCTGCAGTTTTTGCTTTGAACTACTGAAATTGTAATAAATTACAGACATATTCACTTCAATAAAAAAAAATCAAAGTAATTTAATGCTGCAAAGATTATATAAAAGGTTCAACAACTTCACTTTTTAAATGCAAATAAAGAAAAACCTTATCGATAGTTTTAATAGTAGCTGCTTATCGATATTGCAGCGATAGTATGTTGCATGATTTCGGTGCTTACGGCACGCGGTCACACTGAGCACGTGTCTTGCAACAAACAAATGCAGCGCGCAACAAAAACAAAAACAAAAACAAAGCCTAAACACT
The DNA here is from genome assembly GCA_035045125.1 of Hypselothyrea guttata. Lineage (NCBI taxonomy): Eukaryota > Metazoa > Arthropoda > Insecta > Diptera > Drosophilidae > Hypselothyrea > Hypselothyrea guttata. The sequence goes on from JAWNNJ010001046.1 coordinate 381,847, forward strand.
CAGTGATGCACGTGGAGGGTGAAGAGGACGAGAAGCAGCAGGTGGAGGCGGCAGCGCCAAGCGGCTCCGACAATAACGATAACGATAACGATGACGATGACGAAATGGATTTGGCCAACTTCAGCGGCGGTGGCAACAAGCCAAAGACGCAGCCCAAGAAGCGCAAGAAGGGAATTATTTACGTATCCAACATTCCCAAGCATATGAACGTGACCCGACTGCGTGAGATTCTGGGAGAATTTGGCAAGATCGGACGGGTTTACTTGCAGCCAGAGAAGAAGCTGGGTAAGTGGCAGGAGCAGGGGCGGAGAAACATCGAAGTTTGCGGTTATAAATTTTTTTATTGAAATTTTGATATTTGAATATATTCTCGATAACCCAAATGTTAGCAATATCTAAAGTTTTTCACTATTTGCAGGCAGCGACGCCGGCAAGAAGCAGAAGCGCAAGAAGTACAACATCCACTTCACCGAGGGCTGGGTGGAGTTCGAGGCGAAGAGGGTGGCGAAGCAGATCGTGCCCCTGCTGAACAACAAACAGATATCGACCCGCAAGCGATCGCAGTTCTACGACTGCCTGTGGAGCCTCAAGTACCTGCCCCGCTTCAAGTGGGCGCACCTAACGGAGCGCATGAACTACGAGCAGGCGGTGCACAAGCAGCGACTCCAGACGGAGGTGGCGCAGGCGCGCAGGGAGACCACGTTCTTCCAGAACAATCTGGACAGGAGCGATCAGCTCCAGAAGATGGCCCAGAGGGCCAAGAAGGCGGCCAAGACCAAAAGCAAAAAGGCCTAGTTACATTATAGCGTATTTTTTTTTTTTTATTATTTTTAATATAAAATATAGATTCTTCGCGTAATACCAGAAAAACCCAAAAGTTTGTTTTGTTGATGTTTATATTTAAAATTTTATTCATTTCAAATTTATCAAATGAAACCATATCTAAATATTTTTTCGCCAATTAATAATTAAATTCTGTAATATCTGCGAAATTTAAAATAATTTCGTATGCTCCATAATTACAATTTCCAATTTCTTCAGTTGACATTAAATCTACAAGTAAATATAAAATATATAATAATTTATATGGGCATTTCCACAGAAAGGTCCACCGGGGCCAAAAAATTAAAATTTCTTAAAAATGATATTTTTAACATTTTTAACATTAAGAAATATTAAAATTTAACAGATTTGAAAATATCTATTATAATCTATTATAGTTTTCAAAAAATTCGAATGCAAAGTCGCGAAAACGCATTTTTTGTCATTTTGACGTTTTTTAGGGCATTTTTTTTTTGAAAACAGCTTCTCAAACAGAAGCATCATGCTCAGTCATTTGTTTTCAAAATCACTCCTGTTATGTAAAAATAAATAATTCCAATTATTTTTGTCAATTTAAAAACATTTTAACCATTTGTTCTTTAAATACTTTCCAACAACAACAATAACAAAAACATACATAAAAATGGTCACGTGCCAAATGTCACGTTAAAATTTTTTTAAATTGAATTAAAAAAAAAAATGCAAGTCATCTTTGAAAAAAATCATAACCATTTTGAAGAGGCATCCATGCACAAGAGTTTAAAATTTGTTGCATTAAAATATTGCCACTGGATTCGCTAATATTGGCGATTGAATTGGTTGACCTCAAATGCCACTACCATTTTCGTCCGGTGACAAATGAATTGAATTTTTCAATTTTCTTAAAAATGAAAAGTTACCCAAAATCAATCTTTCCACCAATGAAAGAGCTAATTAAATGATATATGTTAAGCCTTTAAAAAAAAAAAAAATCGCTTCCTTTTTACAGTTATTTTACTTTAAACGCGTACGAATGTAGCGTGCGCGACTGTGGAAATGCCCATATATAAAATATAAAATAAATATACTTATAAAATACAGTAGAATCCGGTTATAGCGACATTTAATGGACCGACGATTTTACGTCGTTATATCCGGAAGACGCACTATCCGAAAGGAGCAAAAAAAATTATTTTTTTATATATTATGGATGCCATGTTCGTAATAGGTTTTAAAATAAAACAAATTAATTTTTTAATCAAAACAAAAAATTTAATACAGTAGAAGCCGGTTATAGCGACATTCAAGGGACCGACGATTTTACGTCGTTATATCCGGAAGACAAAATCCATGATTTTGTTTCTTTTTCGTATTGAAAAAACATAAAATCCATGATTTTGTTTGCTTTTTTTAGCATTGTTAAAGAAATCAAATTTTCCTCTTTAAAGTTTTTTTTTTGTTCGGCACGTCGCAATATCCGGTTGAATTGTGAAAAATCTCGTCGTTATAAGCGGTTTGACGCTAAAAGCGGAGACGTTATAAGCGGAGGCCGTTTCATATAAGTTTGTATGGGGACCAACCAAACCATCGAGTTTTCGTCGCAATAACCGGACGGACGCTATAAGCGGCGTCGTTATAACCGGATTCTACTGTAATAAATTTGCAAACAGATTTAAGCTAAGCAAATATTGAATTTTGAAAACACGCTAGATTCGCATCGCTGGTTTGCGGTTTCGGCACACGAACTGCAACTTGTTCGAGCGCGGTTCGGCTGCCTGGGCTGCAGTGTGCCCGTATTGCTGATAACGAATTTGATTTGTGTGTTTTGAATTGTTGATACCCATTATAATTATTTAGTTGATCGCGAGCATTCCCCATGCCAGTAAGTAGCGCCGATGAGTAATTGCAATTGTAGCTGTAATTGTGGTAATTGCACTGTTGTGACTGTATTATTTTAATGTTTCGCTCTGCAGGCATATCATTCCGAAATAACCGAATTCCACCGCAAGGTGGGCAACATGGCCGTCCTGCCCCTCCGCACCAAGGTGAGGGGGCCAGCGCCCAGTGTGGAGACTGATAACGACATCATCGATGAGTCACTGCTGTACTTCAAAGCGAATGTTTTCTTTCGCACATACGAAGTGAAGGTATTATTACTGTTATTATTGTTATTATAGAGTAGTTGGAGCGAAATTACAAATTACGCTTAGCTTGGGTAGAGCTGGATTCGATCTTTGATTTTCTAGAATCGATCTTTTCAGTCGATCTACTTTAAAAATCGATTTAATCGATAATCGAAATACAAATTTATAGAAAAATAATCGATTTAATCGTCGATAAATAAAATCGAATCGCAATCGAATCAAAATCCAGCTCTACTACAGAGTATAATTAACATATTTTTATAGTATAATACTAAGCTTACTAAATGACGCATTTTATAACTGAATTATAACTTTAACTCTATATTTTCCAAATTCTGCATTCTATCGTCAAACCACACTTTGCAGTACCTTTAAAAAATATCAGAAAACATAAATTAAAAACGTATTTTAATATTTTAACAAAAAAAAAAAAAAAAAAAGATTCCGATAAAAATATAAAATTTTTTTTTTAAATATTGATAAATTGAGATTTAAGTATATTTTCGACTATCCAATCACCATTCCCATTCCACTCTCAATCCACAGTCGGAAGTGGATCGTGTGCTGATCTACATAACGCTCTATATAACCGAATGCCTGAAGCGTTTGAGCCGCTGCAGCAGCCGGGAGCAGGGGCAGCAGGAGCTGTACGCCATGGCGATTGGCAAGTTCCATCTGCCCGGCGAGCAGGGATTCCCCCTGAATTCGGTGTACATCAAGCCGGAGAATGCGGATCTGATGCGGGAATATTTGCTGCAGCTGCGGCAGGAGACGGGCATTCGGGTGCTGGAGAAGGTCTTCGATGGGTCCGACGATAAGCCCAACAAATGGTGGATGTGCTTTGCCAAAAGGAAATTCATGGAGAAAAGTCTGACGGGTCCGGCTTTCTGATTTCGAATTGATTGGATCGATTTTTAGATCATATTTGAGACTGTCCCTAAGTACTTTTGTTTGTTCTTTGTTTATTGCTTGCGGTTCATTTACTTTAATGCCACTTTTTATGATATTTCAATATTTATTCATGTTTGTTGTCTCTAATATAGCGCATAAATTGCCAAATCAAATACAAAATCCAATTGCAAATTTTGAATTCTAAATTGGCGCCAAGCAAACTAGCAGCGCATGTTCGGTTTGCATATACTTGGGAAGCGCTGCTCGGACGCGCACTCATGCTTGTTGGCCTCCATCTTGTATGCGCGCCAAGTTTAAATTAAATAAAATAGAATTTCCCATTGATTTCAATCTGGTGTAATTCACGAATAAACATTTATTGGATAGTACATATAGTATATATATATATATAGTACATTTAGTTGAATTGTCTAGATTTAATTAGCAACTGTAGATTATAGCATCCATTGAGACGACAAGCAGCAGATGCTGCTGACTCTTGGCTAATACATTGGGCTTAAACTAAATGTTAATACAGCAGTTTTCTGTTTAGAATATGATTTATATATATGTATACATATATAAATATTTTGATAAAATTACTATGTAAATCTCGATGTTGCAGCTGCCATAAATTGTGGTTCAGTAGTTTATATTTGGGCATCGATCCCTATATATATATGTATATTGGTATTATCACTTGATTTGGCGCACCCAAAATGTCTCTACATTCTGTTGATTTCCTTTTCTAGTTGGTTCTCCCTTGAGCCTGACATATCGAAGCATCGCAATTGATATTTATCGCTTGTGTTCAGTTATAATGCTCGTTCCAGGGGGTGTGCGGTTAGGGGAGGGGGGTACGCCATTTGCCCATTTTGAGAACTTGTTGCAATCATCCAATTCCAGCTGCGTCCGCACGTCTGCGTATACTTCATATACCCGCTTTAAGGCTTGGCTGTTTGGGCCATCTGATTGCTGCCCGTTACGCCCTCCTGCGACTCCACAACCAGGCGTGGCCCGTTGCCCAGCAGCTGCATGAAGTAGGCACCGAATACGGCATGATTGTAGGAGACGAGACGCCGAAACGAGGCGATAAAGGCCACCAGCTCCTCCTCGTAGTCCGTGAAGCCAGCGGGCGGCGGGGGGATGTTGCCATTGGCGCGCAGCGCAACACGCACAAAGCCGTTCAAACGATTGGCTGAAATATCAAATATACATATCCATGAAGTAGTTGCGGTTTTTTACGATTTGCGGTGGAAGGGGGGGAGGTCCCGAAAATCTAAAACAAACTCGTACTGCTTACTGAATAGGAGACCCTAAATTCCGAATATGGTGTCCCTAGCTCTTATAGTTGCTGAGAGCAAAAAAAAAAAATTCCAAAAAAAAAAATCGTTTTAATCGTTGGAAAAAAATCGATTAAATTAAATCGAATCGAATCGAAGCGCAGCTCTAGTTTGTGCATTTAATTGCCTTTTAGATAAGCAAAACTTTGATGCATCATATCTCATATGCATATTATCGATAAAAATCGATAGTTTTGGTAGCTTACCCATTAGGGCGCGCACAGGCGACGCCTTGTTGACCAATTGCTGTAGTTGCTGCTGCAGCTGCTGCTCCTGGGCGGGGCTGAGGGGCGGCAGTTGCTCAGTGGCCAGGGCCTTGTTGATAAATGCACGTATCTGATCGATGCAGTTATCGATGGCAGTTCCAATTTGGCTGTAATTGAAACCAATTAAAAATAGGCAGTTAGCAAGAGACTTGGTGAGATAGAGGGAGCGGTGGAAAACGTACTCCTCTTGCTTCACATGCTGCACGAGGATGTCCAGCTCCTGGGATAGTTTTAATCGATTCTCGCGTCGTTGCGATATCACTGGCACACTCTGTGCTATCGAAATGAGGGAGGCGCAGAGTATCAGACGCTGTGCCCGCCAGCTGAGACCCTCGAAGCGTTCCCTATCGATGCGCAGCAGTTCGGGGAATTCCTTGTCCGCCGGATAGTCCAGCAGCTGCATATAGGCGTTATAGATGATGTCGTCGCTCTTGCTGCATCCGGCCCTTGTGCGCTGCAGCCAGTCCTCAGTGGCAGGAAAGCCAGCTGAGAATCAAGAATATCAATAAAGAATAAATATAAAAACTATATGTACCGATTAGAGCTGGGTTCGATCTTGAGTTTTCAAGCACCGATTAATCGAAATAAATCCGGTAATATAAATATTCTGGTAGTCTGTGGGAAAAACTTAAAAACCGATACAAAATTAAGTTAAAATTGTTTGAAAAACAAACAAGAACTAGTAAGGACGGAGCACATCATAAATATTGAGTGAATATTGAATTAATTAATAAATATTGAATGAATTATTGAATATTGAATGAATTATGAAATTAAACAAAGTACATGGTCTCCTACTGTCGCTTACGTCCGACTGTAGCCTCCGTCCCACTGATCTGCCCCTTCCGAATATTTAATCAGTAATACATTGAAAGGTAGAGCTTGTGATGATCCCGAAATAAAATTAATTTTCTATATTCTAAGACGAATGACGGAATAAATTAAATAAATTATTCGTCTCGAACGCTTTTAATATTCTATTCCAATATTGGATCTAAGACGGTAAAAATTGTTTGCTTCGATTAATCGATTGCGAAACAAAAGAATCGATGGTCGGTTTGATTGCTAAATATCGATAGACCAGCGTAGATCTCTTAATATTTGCTTATTTGTTGGGAAGTGATAAAATACAAGATCTTTTCAAACTAACCGTTGCCATGAAACTCGCGCAAATAGGTGCTGAATTTCTCCTTCTCATATTCGACGGAATTGGCGGCGATATCGTTGCGTGCGACGGCCACAAGAAAGTTGGCCATGTCCAGCTTCATGAGCGACATAGTCTCCAGAATGGCACGAAATGTGTCCACCACATCTTCGATGTCACGCAGCTTGGCGACCTCCTCGTCCCGTGCCGGAGCGCACATGCTGGCGAGCAGGTTGATGACATAGTTGGCATAGGCGCGAAAGTCGAGTACGCCCTGCTCCGCCTGCTGCCGTATCAGGGTCTCATCCAATGCCGCATTGATGCGTCCCAAGGCGGCGGCATTTTTGATGGATAACAATTGCGGAAAGTCCTCCTTAATCTCGCCCAGCAAACGTATCGCCTGATCATAGGAGGGGGGCTGGCGTTCCAATTGTTCCCGCAGCAAATTCCAGAATGCCTTGTGCACCATGGTCTTGATGCGACCTTCCAGGCTGAAAGTTTAATCGAATTCATAAATTAATTTATCATTTAATTCAATTCATTGGGTTAGTTTTTACATTGCAAATTGCGCAAGCTGGGGTTTTTATTGATTTGCGGGGCAAGTGGGCGTGGCAGCAAACATTTGAAATAAACTTGGTCTGCGTATGATATATTACTACCCACATTTAAAATTTGACTGCTCTAGGTCTTATACTTGCCGAGATGTACAAGTCTATACAGACGGGCAGCTGTATGTCTTTGTCTGGAGAGATTTCGAAAACTGTAGGAGCTAGAATAGCCATTTTGGGTATATGTATAAATAGGAGTATACCATAGGCAGATCAAGTTTATTTCTTATCTTTAAGCAACCAGAATAAATAGAATACATTGAACTACATAGTTAGAAGTTCAAAATCTTCAGTAGTTGTTAGAGATCAATAATATCTACTATCAAAATCGGTCTATAATTAAGGGAGATATGATGAATTAAAGGTTTGCCTCACCTGTCCATGGGCGGTTCGTAGGGTTGCAGCTTGAATTCCGGATTGAGCGCTATCTCATGCGCCAGCTCCATGTTGCTCAGATTTTTGAACATGCTGGCAACCTCGTCCATGGTCAGTATCTTGGGGGGGCTGCCAGCGACGCTGGGCAGCACAAAGCGCGCCATGCTGTCTGTGGAGCTTTCGCTGTCGGTGCGCATTCGCAGATCGTTGTTTTTGTTCTCATTAGGCTTCTGCTGCTGCTGCTGCTGCTGCTGCTGTTGTTGTTGTTGTTCATTCTTCTCACTGGCGTCCATTTTGTTAGCTTTTTCTTTCGACTGTTTATTTGTGTTTTTGTTTCGTCTTTTCTTCCTTTTTCTTTGTCTGCTGTAATTTTGTTTTGGTAGCAGCAACTGGTTTTCTGCAAACATAACAAATAAAACGTGTTTTTCCTTATTAGTTGAAATTACGTCGCATTTCCGCCTTGCAGCGGACAAAGAAGCCTAAGCTCGATGGGAAGGGGAGAGGGGGGCTTTTTGAAGCTCAGCTCAGCTCAGGGTCAAGCGAAATGGCGCCGTTCAAATTAAATGCAACACTCTCCCTCTCTCTCTCTCTCTATCTCTCTCTTTTCAATGCTAGCTCAGTTCAGTTCAGCGAAACAACCAGTGTTGCCAAAACCGCTTTTTTCCCGTCAAATATGGTTATTTTTGTAAAGCATTTAATAGAAAAATTGTGAAATTGCGAATAGCAAGAATAAACTTACGAACACGATTGGCTATTATCTAGCTTTTTTCACAATAAATATTAATATAATATATATAAAGTGAGCTTTCCGTCAAAAACAGCTTTTTTCTTTCGGCAACACTAAGTGCAATTCAACTCTTTCTCTCTCTCTGTCTCTCTCTTTATTTGTAATGCTTTCTCTGTGTGAAGCGAGACAACAAAGAAACAACAACAAAGCTTTGTATACAAACACAGCACTGTGCAATGGGGCGGGGGGCATGGCAGGCAGGATGCCTGGCAAAATCTTTGGCCTAGATTAAAAAATAGAAAACATTTCGAAAAAAAATGTTGCAATATTCGAGCTGACACAGTTTCCAAAATTATCACAGATAAAAAGAATAAAAGAGAGAGAGAGAGAGAATAGGTTGCACAACGGCCAGCAAAGCGAAAGGCGACATAAACAAAGAGCCAATAATAAAGCAGCATACGAAAACAGAAGCGATGAAAAATTGTGTATATTGCGCAGCTGAAATAAACACAAGGACAGGGCACAGTGGGTGGCTGGGAGGACGGGGGTGGTATAATTATTTAATTATTATTGCAACACACACACACACACACACGTACACACACTAATTACTTACATCAAATACAGTTTGCAAATATTCAACGTTCCAATTAACAATTTTGTGTACACTGTACAAAATGAAACTCAAATTTTGTTTGTCCAAATTGCACTTTTAAATTTAATTTGAATATTTTTTGTTTAATGTTTTTTTTACTATAATTTTGACAATTCAGAAAGAAAACAATATTTTAATAGCGAGAGCTGCTCAAGCGCCTTCTACGTCTAAACTGTGTTGTGAGTAACAATGGAATGAATGTACAAATTTAATTTCAAAACGCAGGTCAGCTTTTTGTTGTTTTGCTTTTTCTTTTTTTTTCCTATTCGTTCCACAACATTCGAGAACAGGTCGGGTACGCTGCTCAGCCAACAGCTGTTGTTTGTGTACAATCACAGCAAAATAAAAATTAATTATATAATGATATGCCAAATAACTCAACTTCGTATTTAATATTAAATAGCTATTTAATAATTATTTGGATTTGAATACAATAGCACAATTAATCTTTTAATATGGGCAATCATAAAATTTCCTACAGCTGTTGTGTGCAGCATACTTGGCTTGGAAACTAAAACATGTATGGCCAGACTGACGAAAAATGTTAAGCTAGCGCTGGCCACATGTCATGAAGAGTGAACTCTCAGAAGTGTTGCCCGTTTAACTTTTTTATGGCTTCAACTGGAATGTTGTTAATAAGGTTTCAACTTAAATTAAAACATTTATTTAAAGACGACAATTTCAAATGCTGCAAGCACAAAATGCTTATAAATAATTGCATCAGTGACTGATAAAAATTAAATTCTTTTTTGATATAAATTTTGTATGAACACTAAATTTTAGCAAAAAGTTTGTATACCTATTATATTATAATTTTACTAATGTTATAAGTTTGTTTTTATTCAAGATTTTTTGGTTAACGTTTTTTTAATGTTATGGATATTTATTTTATTTTTATTTTATTTGCTGTCCTGCACGGTGAATAAATAATGAACAACTAATTATTCGAGCAACCAGTCTTCTTTATTTATACCAGACACACATTAATTACTAAGGTCCATTTGTTGCATGTCTGTTTTCCGTTTTTTATAACTCTACTTTTATGAGTTTTTCTAATCGTTTTATGAGCAGATGTTTAGCGTATTTTGTTGTTAGGTATATGCATTTTATTGTCCCTGTTCATGCTTAGAGTTACGTCGAAACGCAAATTTTGCAATTCTGATAATTTAATAATATTAACTGATAGATTTAACTCAAAGCAAAACAATATTTATAAATTGACGCTTAATAAATATATGTTTCTTAAAAATGCCAATATTTCAGTAATTTGTCTGTATATATATTTTAGCTATTTTTGACTTATTGTTGCTTGGCAGCACTGACAGCAACAGCAGTGTCATACTGGCAACGATGTGGCAACGCCAGAAGCAAAACAGACAGCCGTTCGGACAGACATAATAGTATAGCAGAATTTTTAAGTTTCTTTTGGCCCAGATGTTAAAGTTGTGAAAAAAAACCCACAACAGCATTGCAAATTTAACAAAATCAACAATAAGAAAAATTGCACGCAGTTCACAGTGTTTGATGCCCATCAATGTTGTCGTTCAATCGCAATATATAATCACAAAACACAACCCATCCAATCAACCCCCCGCCTCCGCCCCGCCCACAACTTCGCATTCCCTACCCCAAGCAGCAAAGTGTTATGGAAAGTGAAAAGATTTTGATGGCCGCCGGCGTGACGGTCGCTGCGGTGGTTGGCGCCTTTGTCTTCTGGGGACCCTCGGGTGAGTGTTGTGCAAGTCTCGGTCAATTTACCAACACTGACGTAACCGTTACCCTTTACCCGATACCCGTTACCCGTTACCCGTTTCAATAATAGGCTCCCGTCTGCGGCAGCGTCGCGGGCAAATCGCAGGTCTGCATAATTTTGGAAGAACATGCTTTCTGAACACGCTGCTACAGGCCCTGGCCGCCTGTCCGCAGTTCATCGCCTGGCTGCAGCTTTACAACGGCGCCTCGCCGGATCGCAAGAGCCTGATCAGCTCGATGCTCAACACTTTGGAGGTGGTCAACGGCACCCATGCAACCCTGCGCGGGGATCCCCATTCGCCGGGCGCCGTCCTCCGAGCCCTGAACACACTGGGCTGGGTCATTCCCCAGGAGGAGCACGACGCCCATGAGCTGTTCCATGTGCTGCTCTCGTCGCTCGAGGAGGAGGCCGTCAGGTAGGGTTGTCGCCTATTCATCGATATTTTAATGAAAAACAAAAAAATTATTTCTATTATATTGCTTTAAAATATGTACATATATTTTTATTAATTTAATATTCTTAATATTTTTGAATTTCTACAAAAAGCGATATTCACTAGGGTTGTCGCATATACAAAAAAAAAAAGCATTTAAATGATTTTTAATATTTTGTTTTAATATATGGATATATTCAATATTTTTCATATATGTACAACACATTTTTTGTAATATCTACAAAAGTGGTATTCTACTAGGGTTGTCCAATATTTTAAAAATATCTAAACAATGATATTTTGTTTAAAAGAAATAAATATCACAAAAAAATAAATCGTATTGCGATATATAAGCTCAAAATGGTTCAGATAAAAATACATTTCTTACAAAAAATCTATATATCGATATTTCGGTGTATTTTCGACAGGCCACAGCAGTTGGGTTGCCTCTCGGATGCGCTGGCGCTGCCGCCCACAGCGGGCGGCCTGAACTCGTTTATGGACGATGGTCTGGATGGTCCGGAGGGTCTGGAGGCGCGTCGCGGCCAGGAGCTGTCGTCGGGCATGTACCGCCCGGTAGGGCTGAATCAGCGCATTGGCGATCAGCCGAATCGACCATCGAGCGCGATGCTCTCCGACTTTCTCAACATGGAGTACGACGAGGCGACCAGCCTGCAGCGTCTGGTGCGCTCCGAGGCGCATACTCCCGACTCGCCCGCCTCCGTTTGCGAACGGGAGACGGCAGAGGCGCTGACGCCGAACATTGGAGGGGGCATGGGGGGCATCTCGTCATCGTTTTTGGCCCAGTCGCCATTCGGCTATCAGGCCGCCATGGACTTTATTGAGTCGCAGTCGCAATCGCAGCTGCCGCCGCTCAATGCGTCCCCCGTGCTAGGGGGCGAGCGCATGTCACGCCCCCGTCGCCCCCAACAACAACAGCAGCAGCAGCAGCAGCAGCCGCATGAGGAGCAACACAGCGAGGGTCTCAATCGACGCGTCTCCAGCTCCTGCCGCTCGCTGGAGCGTCTAAATCGCGGTCCCGGACGCGTCTCCGTCTGGTCGAGCATGATGCCCAGCCAGGTGGCGCATCCGTTCCAAGGCGCCATGGGCGCACAAATCGTTTGCAATGGTTGCGGCTCCAAGTCCGCCGTGCGCTACGATAAATTTGATAGCATCACCCTCAATCTGCCCGCCCAGCGTCGCTCCGGCCTCAGTTTGGGGCATCTGCTTAGCGAATACATCACCTCCGAGGATCTGAACGATGTGAAGTGCGATTCGTGCGACGAGACAACGATGCACACCAAATCCGTGACCTTCGCCAAGCTGCCCGCTTGCCTCTGCATCCACATCGCACGCACCGTCTGGCTGCCCACGGGGCAGGTGTGCAAGCGCCAGGACTACGTCCACTTCCCCGAGAGCCTCTCCATGGCGCCCTACAGCTTCGTCCAGCCCCATCTCAACAGTCAGGTGAGCCCTCAATTTTATGCTATGTTCTATTAATTAAAGCTCACGACAAGCAAATGTGTGGAATGAGAAAAAATACACGCAATTGTTCACACGAGGCAGAGCGCTCACATATACAAGCTCGCTCCCTCAATAGGAAAGAGCAACTGCAAATGCAATAGAGTCACGAGCGCAGCCACTGTTCTATATATTGTTTAATGTCGATGAAGAGTATGCTTGTAAAACATCCATGTTTCCGCGCATCGATCGCTATTTTAATATACAGTAGAATCCGGTTATAACGACGCCGCTTATAGCGTCCGTCCGGTTATTGCGACGAAAACTCGATGGCTTGGTTGGTCCCCATACAAACTTATATGAAAGGGCCTCCGCTTAGAACGTCTCCGCTTTTAGCGACAAACCGCTTATACCGACGAGATTTTTCACAATTCAACCGGATATTGCGACGTGCCGAACAAAAAAAAAAAACTTTAAAGAGGAAAATTTGATTTCTTTAACAATGCTAAAAGAAGCAAACAAAATCATGGATTTTGTGTATTTTCAATACGAAAAAGAAACAAAATCATGGATTTTGTCTTCCGGATATAACGACGTAAAATCGTCGGTCCCTTGAATGTCGCTGTAACCGGATTCTACTGTATTTAAGAGGAAGCGCTTAAAATTGCAGCTAAAATTTCAAATCTTTTTTGATTTATCACCAATTTTATTTACGAACTCAAATAATTTAGACCTGCGCATTAAAAGTTCAGGAGAAATGTCTTTTTTTGTGATACGAGTGATAATCGTCCCATGATACCAATATTGGCCCTAAAATCGACATTTTTTGACCAAACGCTGTCATATTTGGTTTTTTTCTGCACAATTTTGCAATACAATTCGTTTATGCATCAATTCTTACGATTTTAAAATCAAAAATTTTTTTCAGTAAATTGCATATTTTTTTTTAGAAGTTAAAGGCTTAAAATTTTCGCAATAATATCAATTTTTTGTTCTTTGATTTAATGTTTAAATTTTAATTTTGAACCCAAATGATAAAGAAAAAAACAAAAAGTGTGAAAATCGCTTGAGTTTTAGCGAAGTTACGCGCATTCAAAGTTCAACAAAAATGCGGTTTTTTCGCTTCAGGATTCTTGGGATTTTTCCAAGATATTCAAAGCTTTTTTTTTATACTCGAATGCGCATTTGCTGCTAGAACTAAGTTTCTTTATATTTATTATTTTCAATATATTAACTCAAAGTGATCTTAAAGATGCTTATCGATTTGATCTAATTATTTACAGGCTGGCACACCCTGGGGCTCCACCATGTCGCTGTACTCCTCCAGCCTGCCGATGAACAACGGTGGCGGGGGCGAGGGCGCCATGTTCGGCACCATGTTCCCCAAGAATCTGTACCGCCTGCTGGCGGTGGTGGTGCACTCCGGGGAGGCGAACAGCGGTCACTTTGTGACCTATCGCCGTGGATCGCTGCGCAATGCGCATCGGTAAGACAGTTTTATATCCCTATTCCAGATCAAATAAATAATGTTTTCTTAATATCTTTAGCTGGTTCTACACATCGGATACCATGGTGCGGGAGGTGACCATCGATGAGGTGCTCAGCGCGCCCGCCTACTTGCTATTCTACGATCGAGGACAGCAGCGGCAGCTGCGTTAAGATCAACAAATACTGAAACCTAAACGGGCAGAGAAGAAGAAAAAAAAAACATATTGTGGGGCTAGTCAATATTCTCAATGTTGTGATGGCAAGAAGCAAAAACAAAAGAAAAATGAAAACTCAAATGATCTTAGCTGATATGCAACCGGTGGCCATATAAATCGCGCGATCATCAAGTCTATAAATTGACCCCATCAACTATACGTATATATTTAGTCATGGTCTCAGTAAATCATTTAATCTAATAATCAATAAGAAATGCAAGTGTAAATGCCTAAAAGTACCTTTTGAGCATCCACAATATGCATAGATTATCTACCACTAGAAAGAACTACCAAAAATACTACCATCTACTACTATATAATTTCTTAAGCCTGCGAAAACAATTTGTTACATTCAAATGCATTTAAAATTTTTATATTTGAATTAAAAATTCATCATGTGCTTTTAGAATTATTATCTGTATGTATCCCATATATACATCTATTTATATATAGCTATAGATTCCAAAAAAACGAAAACGGTTCTACCTACTATAAGCTAAATCGATAATAAGAAATCTTGTTTATTTTTGGCGTTTCTTCGAATATTGTTGTAATTTTTTATTTTTTTTTTTTTTTTTTGTTAAATTTTTTGATAGTCTATACATTATGATATAGTTGTATGTATGTATTTTCAGCCGGATTGCAGCAAAAATCGTTAAACTGCTCAATCTGTTAGCTGGCATATAGGAAGTTACATAACTTTGGTCAGTTGTTAAGTTGTCCCGATACTAGCGAGGGCCAAACTTATACTAAATGGGCCAAAACTTTAATAAAAACTATGTTACATGCAAAACAATAAAATGTATAATGGATATTTCATTTAATTTGAAAAAGGGGAAGAATAATTAATATATTTCCACCCCTAGTTTTAATTGAATTGAAAAAGCAAACAGTCTGGCAGCCCGCACAGGCATTGCGCAAATGCCGCTAGGTGGCGCCAAAAAAAACCAAACAGCGCTGATGCAAATATTTACGGTTTGCATAAGCGAAAATGCAGTAAATGTTATATAAAATTTGTCAGCAAATTAATTCAATTAATTTATATGCAGCTGCGTTAATTGCATAAACAAAAAGT